>JAUCMT010000039.1:8241367-8254471 GCA_032357475.1 Enteromius thamalakanensis | reverse complement strand
AGATTTCTCAAGCCAAGACATTGCTGTTTGACTTTTAGACAGTGGCTGTGGTGCTGCGATGGAGCCTGAGGAATGTTGATATTTGGCGGATTTTGGACAAAAGCCGGCAGAGCGCGGCCACTTTAAGCACGCGCTGCGATGCCAGATTCACTGTATGCACGAAGCATTTACCGTGAGGGAATGCTCCGAATTGAGTTGCAGTGATCATCTTCGACGCATTATCTGTCACAAGCACTACATCTCTTAGATCATCAGTTTAGATCAAGAACAACGCACTGAATTTACTTGAATTCAGCATATAAGCGGCTCAGAAAAAATAGACTAACTAGCCGAAACTATTGCAGCACAGCTGCTCCTGCTACACGCTGCCGTGCCGCCGCCCATGCGCGCTGTGTGAAAGCTGTCATATGTTAACACGGGCGCCAAAAAAATATGTGCTGCTTACGCCCTGCTCACCGTGCAGTGTGAAACCGGCGTGAGCCATTGTATTCTACAGCGACAAAGCTTGTATGTGGCAAATGACATCAGAAGTGTCGGTACGATATAACCGGTTATGGTCTATTACTGAACCGATACCAAATCGTTCTGGTCTGCACCGCGATGCATCGTAGAAACGATTAATTTTGACACCCCTAGTGGTTGCTAGGATACCCAGGGTGGTTGCTAAGGTACCCAGAGTGGTTGCTGGGGTGTTGCTATGCAGTAGCTAGGATACCCGGGGTGGTTGCTAGGGTGTTGCTATGCTGTTGTTAGGATAACTGGAGTGGTTGCAATGCTGTTGCTAAGATACCTGGGGCAGTTGCTAGGATAACCTGGGTGGTTGCTACATGGTTGCTAAGGTAATCTGGGTGGTTGTTGGAAAATTGCTATTTGGTTGCTAGGGTACTTGGGGTGGTTGTCCTAGTGATTACTAGGGTACCAAAGATATTTGCTAGGGCCATTGTTAGGCAGTTGTTAATTGTCATTGATCATTAATATAGAGTTCTGTCTATCTGCTGTATCTATCTATCTATGAGTGACATTTGAATCAACTGTGGCTGCCCGCTGAGAAACATGAAATATGCACGTCTTTTGTGAGTTACAGTGATGACTACAAATCTCAAAAAGAGATTGAATTATACTGACTAATACACATTGTTGCATGCCAGGGCATTAATATGATGCATTCCTGTGTCTTCTCTGTGGAAAAACTGTCTGCTGTTGTTCTTCGTACATGTCAGGACTGGGATTTTACAGCTACATATATTTTCTGCAAGAAACAAACTTGGCTGGACACCAGGGCACTGAAACAGGTCACAGTAACCTGGTGAAGGCAGCGTCTTCTCCTCTCTAAAGCTTAGCAAACACTCAGCACAACATAAACCTCCTTTTTCCCATCACTGTGTTGACTATTGAGAGCTCTGCTTATAAAAACCTGTTTGAAATGCGTCATTACAGGGTGACTCATTTGTGTGGTCCTTTATGGGGGTCATTTATCAGAGCATACTGACCTGCCTTCATCCGTCATTAATTAAAACTCTTCATATGCAGTTCACTGATGCCCACCTTTCCTGAGGTCACTGTTGTTTTGTGAAGATAATGCTCAAATGATTCACTTTAAACAGAATGGCTTGTGTGCTTCAAGTTTATTTAGGACGTCTACACATGTTTGTCTGAGATGAGGTTAAATGGTCAATTTACAAAAAATCAGATTAGACGACCTAGAAAAATAATAGCACACCTTAATAAGCTGCATGATTTGACAACTTAGTAAATTGAATGCTTAGGGTTTGTGGGCTCAACAATAGGGATATTTGTTTGCCTTGCCTACAGTTTCAGAACAAAGTCATTTTTGTCTTTTTTTTTTTTGTTAAAAAAGTTAAATTAATTTGTTTAATGCTTCCAAGATTAACACATTATTGCTTTTTAAGCTAATGTATATACTTTAAATGGTTATACTTTATTTTGATAATCCAATTTCTACTAGTATTTGCAGACATTACACTAACTCTGTAACTACATCTCGACTAACTTTTAGAATGACCCATAAAAATAAAGTATTAGTCATTATTAAGCACACAGTCAACTAATAGGCCACTGCTAGTTGAAATGTAGTTGCAAAGCTACTTAGTAGAATGTCTGGAGTGGACTATCATAATAAAGTGTTACCATCAAAATTAATTGAATTATTAATTTAAATAAATATACAAGTGTTAAGGTTTCTTTCTCTCTCTCTCTCTCTCTCTCTCTCTATCTCTCTTTACATGTATATGAGCAATATCACACTTGTAGCAGTGCAATATGGCTATATATCAGTATAATTAATATAAAAGTTTGCTGTATTATTTGATTACATGCATCTGATACAGCATTCATTCTTCAGTCTCCTATTCACAATCAAACATTCTTTTTAATGTCCACTGAGGGAAACAATGTCTTTGTCGTACTATGGTTTCATATGTTAAAGGTGATAACATCCGTGTTTACAACCAGTCTCTGTCAAAATAAAAGTCTTTACCGCTGATTCTCTCATAAAGTTGGTACGGAATAATTAAGTGAAATCATTATCACACATACAACATCCTGTGGCCTTTTGCCAGCAGCTGAATCACAGCCGTGCTGATATATAGCCATATCACGTTACAACTCATGTGATATTGTTCATAATAATAGACAGAAATGATTTAGAAACAGTCCTTTTCTGGAATTTACAGGAACATTACTGATTTATTTGTTTCCAACAGTCATATTAATGTTTCTAAAATTAAGACATTTTTGGTAACATCAAACAAGCAAACAACATTCAATTTAATATTGCTAAATCTACAAGGCATGTTCAAGATCAACAAACATACGCTGTATTGACCCAATGCTGTTCAGTCACACTTTCCAAAAAGCCGCATATTCATTGTTGTGCCCCTAAGTACAAGTAATAAAACTATATGTTTTCAATGTCACTAAACTTTCTCATTTTCCTCTGTGTAGTGTATGCTTCGGTGGAACCGGGCTGGCTCCAGGCAACATTCGAGGGCAAAACAGGCCTTGTTCCTGAAAATTACGTGGTGTTCCTCTGACAACCGTCCAGCCAGAAAGGCCAAGCATTTCATGGTATCCATGGCGACAACAACTTTAGACCAAGGGCTTTAAATAAATAAAACGTTGACGGCTGTGCAAGTGAACTGCGCCATTAATATGACATTTAATAATAAGAGATCATGGACGGTATACAAACCTCAATAATGAAGCACAAGGGTGATTAATGTCTGAAATGCAGCTGTAATTCTAATTTGTAATTGACATTATGTGCTGCTTGAGTCTAGATACACCAAATTCACATACACTGAGATCAAGAAGTGTGATGGACTGCACTAAATGCTCCTTTTGGGTCTACTATGTGGTGGAATACTGTAATTATGTTAAGAACAATCAACTAAAACATGCTTTTTTGTTTTAGCTCGGTACTTATTGCTTCTAAATGAAGAAGAATGTTAAACTTCAGCAGTAGCTATTTGAGCTGTGGATCACTGTCATGTTTAACTCAATTCAGCAGTACTCATATTCTCCTGTGTTTATGGTTGGAAATATCATCATGAATGTACTTTTACTGTCATTTTACTGTTCAAAAGTCAAGGCAACTAATCAACTAAGGTTAGGTTTTTAAGTAAATTGTGACATTTACCACGTGGTCCAATAACACTGAAGCTTTAAATCACGCTGGAGAATATGATCATCAGGTTTAGTTGTGCAGCTTAAGTGCTGCTGACATTAAAGGGACAAACTAAAAATATATTTACATATTTTCAGTTATAATATTCATATTAATCACATTATGCTGTTAGTAAAATGTTTTTCTGTGTATCTTATTGACAAATAGAATTGTACATGCAATTAGTCATTTTGGCACAAATGTTGGGTGGACAGTGAATCAGTTTCGTGCACATTAGTGGAATGCAACTGAATGTTCCAGTTATTTATAATTGAAATGTCTACTATTTTCTAAGACACATTTAGTCCTAGTCCTGTTTGGAAAATCTCTGGTTTTAGAGAATGAGATCAATGAACGAGCATTGAATCATGTCTCAGTTTTGCATCTGTAGAATGTCAAGGAAAATTCAGTCTTTACAAATCCTAACGAATCAAGTCTAGCTTTAGCAGCTTTGTTATACATGATGTACGGGATCCATTATTCCTTCCGGAGTTTAAGATGACACCAAAGGTCAGCGTCAGCAACACCAATATGGTACGTCTTATTGTCTCCATAATGAAACATCCCAATATTGTATTCTTTGAATATGAGAACAGAAGTTTATAAATGGATAATTCTTTTTTTTTTTTTTCTTTATTCTTTAATTGTTCTGCCAATAAATTTGTTTATGAAATGAGATCCAATTCTTGTCTTGTATTTAAGCAAAGCTAAATCATCAGAAATAAATCTCAGACATTCGTCACTTGATTCCGGTGGAGATCTGAGGAGAAACAGCGTCAGAAGTATTTGGAAACGAGGGAATTGCCAAGATCCCAGTGTTCTTTCCCAATTAAATACATGAGAACGCTTTGTGCCCTTGACTGCTGATGTTGGTCTGATACTCCCTTTGGTGTACTAAACCATCAAGGCCACAGGAAGCAAATGACAGATGATCCAAAAAATAATAATTTTTCTTTAAAAAATTATGCTCGACTTCTGATAAAACATTTAATATTCTTCTTTCAAAAGCATCAGAATGTATCAAATTAGACAGTGATGCATTAATTATACAGTGTATGCTGAGCCAATGTACAGTTAAGCTCTTTGTCTTTCAAACATTGGTTTTGAATGCAATCAGTGTTTTTTATTAGATAATTATGTACTTTCCATTTGACATGATGTGAGCAGATGCTGTGTAAATGTTTAACTTTGACCATGGAAACTGTTCACTTGACACTTATCAGAGTGAGATATAAGCATTTCCTTTTCATCACACTCAGACACACATTCCTTAAAATCTAGGATTTAAAAAGTTCATAATTTAACCATAAATTAGAGTCAAATATTTAAGGAATCATTTGAAAAATAGAGAGCCTTTGAAAAATCCATACATCCCATTTTAGCACAGACTGCTTCAGTTATATTCTGTGTAATGTTTTGTAAAAGGCAATAGCTGGTTAAATAATACACCATGATTACATGCCATCTGCAGATTCTAGTTCTCTCTCCACATTGAAACATTGTGGATTTTAAACTGCCACATTAGATCAGAACTTGTGACTACTGTAAGAGGATGATTGTATATGGAAAGATGCATGTCATTTATATGTGGCACACTACATCAGCACAGACCCAAGCCTCCTGTCTGGATCACTTGTGAAACATGAGGGGTCTGACCATTCCCGCCAGCACTTTCGGCAGCTGTGACGCAATGACCTCTGACATCATCTCTGGAAATTCCACCTTCATGGCCTCCGCCTGGATGTAAGTGCTCAAACAGTAGAGATTGACCTTCTTTACAATCTACACAAAGATAAAGTCAACGTCACAAATCAGGCGTCCCTATCATGGTTTGTGCATTCTGATATCTAACAAGTGATGACGTGATTAAAGCCGCTTCGTGATGTGACCTATTTCGTATGAAAGACAAATTATTAAACTGATGTTTGTTCGTTTTTTTACATTGACATCACAGCTTATTACAATGTGTTCTAAAACAACAGATTAAATATGTGTCTATGCCAAGGAACATAGCTGGAACTTAAAGGTTTATTAATCCTTCTCATGAATATGAAAATACACACCACAACTACTATGATATTTACACACAGTAATGGGATGCTTTTTTAAAGGGTTACTCCAAAATTTAAATTATGTCATTAATCACTTACACCTATGCCATTCCAAACTTTGTTTGTCTTCTGAACACAATTTAAGATATTTTGGAGGAAAACTTGTGACTGTCACATTGACTGCCAAGTAAATTATACTGTCAAGGTCTAACAAAAATAAAAACTTTATTCATAAATTTAGCATCCAGCAGATTCTATAGAATTGGATGAGGACTCAGTATCGGCAGATACTCAAAATCAAATGACTCGGACTCGAGGGCAAAAAAACCTGAATCGGGGCATCCCTACTTTTAAAACAATGGCCACTATCCACCATCATTACTAAGCTTGGAAACGCTAGGATTAATTTAAAAAAAACTCTGGCTGTGTTCATCTGGAAAGAAGAAAGAATTTACATTCCACATGTGGTAGGAAAATGATTTCTTGAAAAAGTTCAGCAGCTACCTCTTCAAATGATTTTTGTAATGCTTTAAAGCATTTCCTACAAAACAAAATGATCCATCCCCTTTGTATTGTTGTTATTTGTGCTGTACCTCATGCATGGCATCCATGAGTTTGGTCAGGTGGTAGAATCTCTGAGAGCTGGCCACCACTCCTTTCTCCCTCAGCTGGATGGCTTTCGTCAACTCACAGATGTAGTTCTGTCTCATTTCATCAAACTGTGTTTGACTCTTCAAGCCTTCCAGAGGAACTGTCACAAATACATCTTATTAAATCATACACCTGCCAAAGTGTAGTAGATACATTAGCACTAGTGTTGTACATAAATTAAAGGTGCATTGCCAATTTTACAGAATGAGGTTTACCATCTAAACAGAGTTTTAACTTAGTTACACAGTTGCTTATATTGTCGACTGAAAAGTAAAATATCAGTAATCAGTCAAATAATGTTGAAGTAAGCTCAATTGGAAAGCTGCTTTAGCATCACTGCTGTTCTTATTTAAAAAATGTCGGCTTGGAATTGAAACTTAGTTGGACTTTTCAAGGCCTTACAGTTTGCCAAATACCTATCTGTGTTGATCCATGCCGACTGGCATTGGGCCATTGGTTTAAAATTGTCCAGATTGTTAAAATCCCATTCTGGAACACTGATCTGACCTGTAGAGAGTCAGACTGGTACATGTTTAATGGGTCAGAGAGGATTTATTACCAGTGTTGAGGAGCATCAAGGCCTTCATGCACAGAAACTCTTCTTTGGTCACTTGCAAGTTGGCAAATTCTTGTGGAACAAACTGCATAGCCAAGCACAAGTCATAGATCGGAGACCTCCTCATCTGATCCCTAAAATGTAAACAGCTCTATGAGAACACTGATTATACATCAGTATAATCCAAATGTCTGTTGTTTGCACACTCTATACAACTGTTAATCGAATTCTAATGGCCAGAGACTTTCCGGAAAAGTCAATGCAGAATAAGTAAAGACACTTAAAACCCTTGATTTACTCACTGTGAAGTATGGTTTTATTTTTGGCTTGGAGGTTTGAAATATCTGAGCAGCAGGACACTGTTAGCAAGCAAATATGTGCTGTGAACTATTCTCTTTAGAGCACAATACAGAAAAAAATGAAAACGGTAAGACAAAAACCGCATATAAGAAAGCATCATATTGCTTGAATTTGTGTTTGCACCAGCTCTGCTATTCAAAACTCAAGTCAAATCAAATCAAGTCACATTTATTTAAAGCACTTATTTACGTATTACATATAATTGTTTAAGTGCAAGCCAAATTACCGTAAAATACTGAAAAAGTGTCAGTCTCAGTGTCGCTTTTAGTTGAAATGACAATTATGTAATTGCTACAGACCAATAGTAGTTCAATCATTGCAAACCTTCCATAAAGTTTGTTATGAAATCCTAAACTTTGATTAGGCCCGATTTTGTTTGCGAAAAGACATCATACTATTTTTTTTTACCAATTTAAAGTTTACTGGGTGCCTTTACTGTTTAACAGATTTTAATTCAGTTGTCTTTACTGTTACTTACTGGTTCAAGATGAGATCGGGTGCAAAGTACAAGAAATCAGTGGTGGCATTCTGAAACGTCCTCCAACCCAGTGAGAACAACATTAAGCCCATCCAAGAATACTGGATTAACGTCATCTGGTCATTAATGTGCAAATTGCGAAAACCTGTTAAACATAGAAGAACAATATTTAATAAAGCCTTTGAACTTGAAACAAAGGTTCCAAAAGGAGTTTTTTTTCGCAGCAATGCCTTAGATGAACCATTTGGGTTCCCCAAATAATCAGTTTTCAGTTTTTAAAAGAACATTTTTTTGTTTGTGTCAAGAACATTTTATAAATTTTTATTGTTTTTTTTTACTATTATAAAAGACCTTACTATTATAAAAAGTTTCTTCACTGAACCAGAATTTTAGACTCCATTAAAGAACCTTTTTTTTTAAAGTGTAACCTTAGACTGGCTTTAAAGGCGTTACCTGGAAGAGACTTGGACCATCGGACAATCCAGAGCAGCTGCCTCTCACAGAGTCTGTTGAGACTGTTGAGGAGAGTGTGGGGAAGCTCTGGTTGAGTGTTGTCGTAGCCAGAGTAAACCACCTGTGGCTCAATGTTCTCCAGAATGCTGATCATCTGCGGGGAGAGCTGCATCTCACGAATCACTGACATACAAGGCAGGGAGGACACAGTTTGACCATCAGCCAGCAGGGACAATGGACCCTGAAACATTAGCGATGGACTCAACCCCATAACCTTCAAACCCGCAAACCTCTTCATCTTACGGCCTGAAACACACAAATTTTGTTTAAATAGGGGTCATCTTAATCATCTTGTCACTTTTATACAGAATTAATATTCTACTACTTCACATGAATCAATAAAGGCGGAAGCCAAAGTGTGGAAGCTTCGGGGTATAAATCAGAACTAGAAATACCTTATCAAAAGAGGTTTTTTTGTGGAACACAAAAGGAGAACTTAAGCTGAATGTCTTAGTTGCTGTGTCCACACAATTAAAGAATATAGGAACTTGTGCTCAAAAAGCATTATATTTGACTGTTATGGAACCTTGGCATGACTGGTCTTTGGAAAATATTGTGTGACTGTACATTAAGTTTAAAAATCTTGAAAAATAACATAATTAATATATAAACCCAAAATCAAACATTGCATAAAAGATACCTCCAAGCATCATCCCTGCTTGGTAGCACTTTCTAAGACGACATGCAGGGCAGTTTTTCCTCCTGATTTTATCAACAATACAGTCATTCCGTCCCGCACACAGGTAGTTATGGTGACCTAGACAAGAGACAACAGAAAATATCAACACTTGAAGAACCTATTTGCAAAAAGAGGTATGTTTTGTTTTTGTTATATTTGTGCACACGCCTGTGTGTGTGTGTGTGTGTGTGTGTTCGTTAACTGAATTTTTTTAGTTATTACTTAATCAAAACACCCCAAATATTTATATTAATTTGGAATGCAGGATTTTTAAAAAAATGGTTACACTTATGTGAGAAAAAAATCTGTCAACACAGATGCAAATAAATCATTATCCAGTTCTCTGTCAGAAGTCATTCGAGGAACATGTTATGATTATGAATATTGATTTGAAGCAAGGCTGACAGGGCATAGTGACATGGCCATGGTCAGACATAGCGGCTCTTACATATCTGTCCTCAAAGATAAGAAGAATAACAAGGCAGAGAAAGAACACAGTGAACATTGGTCCAAATGATAGTAACAGTCTTTCGGGACACACGGTGACGCATAAAAATTTAAACTTGATATAAAAGTTTACAAGAGTGCACAACACTTAACAAAATACTGAATATATATATAAATATATATATATATATATATGAACACATTTTAATAGGAAAATTACACTCTCCAAAATTAGATCCCCATCCCAATATCATCTTCAAGCCAGCAGAAAATCATACTCATGACTGTGAGTTAACTGAAGCCTATTGGCTAGCCCTTAAATATGTCTAACTTCCTGTTTGTGAGGTTTCCTGTACATCATTGCAAGACAGAAAATCTGCAAGGTATATGGGTCTTCCACATCTACCCCATGGCAAAGACAGATTATTATATTTTGACAGCTGTAACAATAGTTTTAGCACAATGTTGCTCACCCTCAACAGCTCGCTTGAAAAACACCTTGCAGCTTCCACAGGTAAGAACTCCATAGTGGCAACCAGAAGCCTCGTCTCCACATATAACACACTGTCTTTGAGATGGAACCCTAAATGCAAGCAAGACACAGTATTCTATGGATTGTTTAATCACAACACATCCTGAACAACAATGATGTATTTGGAACAAATAGCCTGCAGATGCTACAATACTTTAATATTTTACGTTTATGAAGTTACACTTTTATCCAAAGCGAATTACATTGCATTCAAAGTACAGATGTTTTTTTTAGCAGGTTCTTGCTGTTCCTAAGAACTGAACCCATGACCGTGGCATTGCTAGCGCCATGCCCTACTTTTTGCACACACACACACATTTCTAAGTGTTCCAAAAGCATTCAATTAGGGTCACTGTACAATATGTTCCGACCTCTGACTTTTTGATCAAGTGATTTTTAATGGTTAGCTCATTCAGTGCTAAACTAGATGTACTTAGTGCTGCTCCTGCAAAAGAGTTTGGTTTTGGCTACCACCAGTGTAAAATGCAAATGCAAAAGTACTTATTTTAGTAGCAATTATTTACAACTTATACAGTGTATAGCTAAATCGTTATTTTTAATCAGTTACAATTAAATTAATAAGAGGAATTCACATTGAACCATAGTGTCAAAAGAACATGCTTTGCTAAATCTTTTGTGTAGAATTCAATTGGGCCCCATTTTAAAGACACTGAGTTAAACAGATAACTTTTTCTATTACACACATTACAATTAAAGTGATTTTATTTAAATATAGTGAGATGTAAACACACATTTTAAAGGTTACATTTCCAAAATAATTATAAATCTAAGCTATATAATTAAAACTACACGCACAATTCTACTTCTTTAAATTCAGCATTGTTTTGCGTAAATTGAATTTTAATTAAGGCGCAACATAGATGATATTCTTACCCTGGAAATGCCGTGTAGATGGTCTGCGAGCGCGAGATGAACCCATTAGGTGAAGAGTATCCAGCGTGCTCTTCATTAGTTGTTGGATACCAGAACGGCGGATCCGCGCTCGAAACCCATTTGGAAACGTCCGTTTTGGACATCATGGTAGCTGCGCTCGTTCCATCGAAGTTCAACATACCTCTACCGAGAGAAGGCGATACTCTTTTTAGAGCTGGCAAGACCAACGTAGATTGATTCATGTCCAGCTGAAAGTTAGAGGAACTGTCCACAACAACATGTTGGGCAGCTTGAGATGGGAGCACAGCTGAAGAGTCCTCAATAAACTCGCACTGCTGTTTCTTTACGGCTGGGTCGTAGCAGCTTTCCAAGGCGCTGAGGTCTAAATCAGCGTTGGATGGCTCCATAATGAGATACTGCTCATTCTCATCTTTGATAAACCCACTCTCCGAGACATCTGTTTCCTTGGGCAGAAGCGTTTTTGCGCTCCACTGTACGCTTTCTGTTTTCAGAAATTCCTCAATGTGATCATTATACGTTTTGGTACCTAGAGGCAAGTCAAGAAAAGAGAGATGTTCCAGACCGTCGCTGCTTGATCCAGGCGCGTCGCTGCGTAAAGACTCCGCTTCTCCAAAATTACGCACGGAGACACTGCCGTACCCTAAACTCTCGTCTGTACATTTTTCCATTAAACTACTTATTCCAGTCCTCATGTCTGTGGAATCAGCGAGAGAAGTGTTCACAATGTCCATTCTGCTGTTAGTTTTGTTTTCCATAATCACAAATCTGGGCGTCAAGATGCGTCTTCACTGTTTGGTTGGATATTGTGAACTGTAGCGTATAACCTTCTCTATCTATTCCTCCTTGTGGTGAGAGGCTGTAAACAATCGTCCCTGTGACTTATTCCTAAATCTAAAACAACGATAAGTTGCTGTATTATTTGGAATCTTTATTCACAACAGTATGCATATTTTTACATATGATATTTCATAACCTTAATATAGAAATTATTTTCACAACGTGCCGTTTAAGTGTAAGTCCCTGTTATTTATTATAAGACTTTATTTAAAAAAATAAAGAGTAGAATTCAGGACAAAAGTCTATTGAATTAAATCAATTGTGAATTTATCATATTTTGGCTATGACAGAGAATCGAGAGACTCATGTGAGAATGTGATGGATGAAGGCCGAATCATCATCACCGAGGTGCTCATCTATGATGTCTTGAAATAAAATGCATTTAAATAATATCCAACATAGCTTAGATGCTCCACATATTGTGTTTAGCACAACTGGAGAGATGACATCCTTCTAATTTATTTATCTATCCCAAAGTTGACATTGGGAGAAGGCATTGTTTTCAGAATAAATGTCTGTGTCATGAATTTTAAACAAAACTAAAGTCAGCAAAACTTACTAAGAATATACGCTGGTTTTATATTGTGAATGATCTTGGTTTGAGGTCATTTATTAATTGGATGTGAACATCCTGTACTTGTGTGCTTGGTTCCAGAAGGCCAGTTAAAAGCTCTCTTGAAGCTTGTTTCCTTGCAACAAAGCATCTTTTACTCATTTCACACCACATAGTTTTCCACTAAAACATATTGTTTAGTCCTGGTGTTGAATTATTTTTTTTATGTAATTTCATTAATATTCATATTTTAATGCCTGACTCATGCCTGAAACCTGAAATGCAGGTTTTCAAATGAGCCTATTCAGTTAGTAATCATTAACAAGTGTCGAGTGGATCTCAAAGCAACTTAAGTTTTAACTTTGAAATATTAATCTTAAATCATCCTTACGGTGCACTGACTACATCTTCTGTATGGGTCAAGTGTTCAAGTGAGGATGATTACCGCAAGTGTGTGTCAAACTTTTTATTAAGCTACATAGCTTTTTATCAATTTTAAATACTTGTCTTTTAAATCAACTTCCAAATATCTGGTCAGTAGCTTTTAATATGACATAATTTTAATTCTTGCTAATTAAGTGATAAAAGGTGTTTTTTGTTGAATGAAATAAATATGACCATTATACCTGTGATGTTCAGCCCCTGTCTGTCCTATCTCCCCCGTGTCTTTGTGTATTTTGGTTTAGTCCTGTCTGTTTTGGTTTCACCCAATTCTGTTAAATCGTCTCACCTGTTTTACACACCTGCCCGCACTTTTGTCATATTTGTGACTATGCTGCGTCCGAAATCGCATACTGCTTAAGTAGGTACTACATTTAAAACCGAACGTACTACCCGACCGTTAAAA
>JAUCMT010000039.1:8178909-8196662 GCA_032357475.1 Enteromius thamalakanensis | reverse complement strand
ACATGTATATATCTGTAAACAACTCAAAAAAAGTGTTTTAGGGTGTTGTGACCCTTTAAATATTAAGCATCATTTGATGAGTTTAAGGACAGATACATACGATAGATGCTTTCATTGTTTGTGTGGTCAGACGGTTTACACCAGCTAAAAATATTACAGGGTGGTTAAGTAAACTTTGGTTTAATCTATAACCAGTAGTGAAATCTTGGAACAACTGATAAGATAATATTTTCTTTCTATTTCTGCCTGTGTCTATTTGTTTGTCTTCTCATGCCTGTTTTTGCTATGTGTGTGTGTGTGTGTGTGTGTGTGTATACAATTGCCTATTGCCAGGTTCTCATAATATACAAATAAAATACATTTTACGAACATGTCTGCAAACCTTACACTACAAAGTCATTCAGCTGAACATTTGAACAGATGCCTTGGATTAAGATAAATCGCTTTGTTTTCACTCAAAAAAAATTAAAAGTTTTAATTGTAATGAAGGTGCACTTGTAATGTGCATCAGATTTTGAAATTATATTAAGTAAAACCGTACTTGCAGACATTATAATATTTATTAAACAAATAGGTCACTTAAGTGCCTCTTTTTCATAAGCTATTCCTCATTTGTTTGAACTACTGAATGAATAAGAGCTGTTTTCAGGAGCAAGGGGGTCCCACTGATGTTCTCTATGGTATAACTTACCTCATAAAAATGTTGTCTTGGGCCCCAAGATTTTAAGTGATCCCCCTAATGGGAATATATTCCGCAAACCTCGAACAATAATTACACTCTGCTGCACGCTGTCAAACCTAACATAGAGATATCATTACATGTGCAAATTTACTTAAAACAAACTGCAATTTCCCGCTTATGTGGTCCAGAGGTTTGGCCCAGACATCTTTGCATGAGACCTAGCGAGGGAGTGAAAAGAGAGAAAGAGAAAAATGGACATAGTAATTAAACTGGATTTAACAATAGGAAAAGTAAAGAAATATATACTGTATTAAATAAAGAACCATACAATTCATAAGCGAGACAGTATGTCACCCAGGTGAGATTGTTGTTCAGATCTTAAGATGATCAAGGTCTTATTGCATTCCTTCTCAGTGATGTCATTTGGTGAGTTGGCATAGAGGCGATCTGGAAACATCCCAAAAGTATCACTTATCATCTCTCTCTGTCAGATTTAAACGTATTGTCCATTCTCTCAGTGTAATGTATTGTGTCGTTATTAGATTTAACACGTAATAATATCTCCTCAGACTGTCTCACATATCTTTTTCCTCCCCTCTTCCGCATTCAACCAACAAGTCAAGTAAGCTCTTTATTTTATTAATAGTAATTTTAATTTACCTGACATTGTAATCCAATCTTGCATGCATTGTAAGAAATAAATCAGAAAAAACACGGACTGGTTATTTTCTGCTAGGACATTAATAGTTAGATTTGTAGACATTTTACTTATTCAAAAAAACTCAACACAATTCAACATTTAATTGAAAAAAAAGGTAAAAAAACTGGGAAAAATCCTTAGAAAATGTATTTTGTAAGTAACAAAGATGCTCCAATTTGAGGACCAATTTTACTATTAACTAAACATTAGCAAAGATTTTGCCTCAGTAATGTCATACTAATTAATACATAGTAATGTAGTTGGTAAGTTAAGGTATGGGATATAAAACATGGTCATTGGGAATAAGGTATTAGGTATATTATGGGCTTCATAAGTAATAAGAAATCAATATGCTTTAAACATGCATGCTAACAAGCAGCTAGTTCATAGTGAGAATTCGTTCTTAAAGTGCTTTGGAATTATAAAGTGTTACTAAAATATTAGGATATTCAGCTTATTCTACTACTTGTTCTGCTACTTATAACACTAAACCTTTACATTAACCTTTGACTTTGAGAGTTTAAAAACATGTAGTTGCAAATACATGGGAATAAGCTGACATGTAGTTACAAAGTTACTTAAGGCCCTGATATACTTACAACAAACTTCTTTTTCGTTCTTGGTTTGAGGTCAAAAAGAAATGTATACTTCTTCCAAACATTCTGCGCTGCTGGGGGCGGGGTTTAGATTCATGTAAACATGACTCATGACACTCAAATGTAGCCTATAAGTTTGATTAAAAACAAAAACAAGTTTATGTTGGAATAGCAGTATTTTTTTGGTTGCTACCTTTCCTTTTATTCTTTTCATGGCTTTGGAAAACTTGTATCTTGTGTTTCTCTAAGTCGCTTTTTGCATAACTCCCATTGGTTGATGCAAGCTTCGTTGTAATTCCTTTGTATGAATTATGAATTTGCTTTCGTACAGGTATCTTGCTCTCTTGTCTGACCTCAACTGAAAGAGAAACGAACTGGGAAGAAAAAATCAAAGAAGTCAAAGAAGGCGGAGTTTCAGAACACACCCATTGATCGTCTAACCGCTTCGGACCATTGGTAGCTCAAAGGTGGTTAGGAGCTAAACCGAACTCTCAAAAAAGTTCACTTTGATCAGCCAATTCTAACTGCCAAAACAAACTTCATTTTGGCCTAATTTTTTTTTAAATGATGTCATTTCATGTTTTTAGTTTAAAGTACAATACTTTGCAAAAGTGTCAGGCCGCTAGTATTTTCACTAACAAAAAATGGCTTTAAGTCGGTTATTTCTATCTCTTGCGGTAGCGTGTGAATTTTAAATATCAGTTTACATTTCCAGACATTATTTTTGTCATTAATTGTGCAGTGAGATTATTGTCTGATTATATAGTCTGACAACAGCCAGTGCTCCACACAGAGATCTGATCTGATCATCATCTAGTCTGTCTGGAATGACATGAAGTAACAGAACAAACTGAGACAGACTAAATCCAGAAGAACTGTGGACAACGTCTCCAAGCTTCAAAGAACTTACCTGGAAAACTTTGAACAGTACTGTAGATTTCCAGGTAGGTTTTTTGAAGCATCTTGGAGATGCCACAGTTCTTCTGGATTTAGTCTGTATCAGTTTACTATATTTAAAATACTAGTGGCCTAAGACTTTTGCACAGTACTGTATATCGAGGCCTTTATAGTAAGTAGAATGTCACTATCAAAATCAAGTGTAACCATATGTTTTACAATAAAATACTGTTTCGTTATTTTTCTAATTCAAAATTACAAAATCAATATTTTCTTGGAGTTTTTTGTTTATAGTGCACCCTGGAGCAAGCTGAGGTTAAAGATCAAGTGTGAACCATTAGTGGCACCCAACAGAACTGCAAAAAATTTATATATTTTTTTACAAAAAATGAAACGATAAAGTAGTGCTTTAGTGCTTTTTCATCCTGTGCTTTTCCTGGCAAGTGAGCTGCTCTTGTTAGCCAAAGTAGCCCATCATCCATCAGCTGATATTAGCATACTTTGGTCTAGGTTGGTTTAAGTCTTGGGTCCTTTAATGCTAGTATATGAGTTTTGTTAAAATGCTTGATTGTTTTGGTTTTTGTCTGATTGCTTGCATTCTTAACAAGCCATACATCTTTTTACACAGTGTACATGGTTCAAGACAGGTTAGTTTCTTTAACCTGCTTAAAAAAATCAGTATACTCAGGAATACTGAATCCACATAGATTCATGCTTATATTTTGTATATTTTTATATGGAGTTTTGCTCTGCATGTGAGCTCATCATGTGGTTTGCTGGTCTGGTATGGGTCGATATTGCCGTTCGCATGTACAGACTCCCATGTGCCTATTGAAAATGCCTCGGGGATGAGACCTATGTTTAGAGCTGCTGTAAGTTAATATGTTAGTCATATTTTTAGGTTTCTCTGACATGTGGTCATCACTGGCTTCGCACTTTCATTGCACTCACTTTCTGTCTGCTTTGTTGGCCCCTACTTGACCCTTGGCATTCATATCAAATGAGACGCATTGTAACTTAGTTGTTCACATGTTACAGATAGTTTCTGAAGATAAGGATGTTTATGCTACTGTTTACCTAAACTGAAACTAAATAACAGAATAAATTAAAATGGGGGCCACTGAAATGAAAGAACATGAAAAAATGCCAGTGCATTCCAGAGTGTTTTTGCACCCACAAGAACTCTCTCTCACACACACACACACACACACACACACTGTACACAGATGTTGGTCTGGTACTGTCTGACAGTAGTGTATTTATCTCCTCATAGCCAGTGATGAGGATTATTGTGCTGAACACAATTCCTCTGTGTCCACTTTTCCATTTTTCCAAACCAAATCATGGTAGGGACTTTCCATTGACTTCAATTGTCTTATATTTTCACCCTATCCCTAAATTACTCACTTTTGTTAGATTTAGATGTTTAATCATTCAGTAATTCATTCTTTCACTTATTTTAGTACTTTGTTTAGTAAAGTTACTTGCAGATAAATTTATTGACATATAACTCGAGACCTACTGATAATTTTATTTTAATTAAACTTGTGAACAATGCATATTTTTTATTAATAAGCCTAAAATGTGTGTATATGTCACCTTTAATGAGGACTGTGTAATATTGCACTTAAAATGCAAAATATTTAAAGTGTACCTCAAGTATACTTGCAATAGTTCCACTTTAGCACAATCAAATATACTAAGTATTTCTTTAATTGGACTTTATTGGCTCTACTTCCGCACAATTAAAGTGCATTAAATACAAAATTTGTTGTTCCAAAAAGCAGACTTTATTTATACATGTTTAGTATACTAAATGTTCAATTGCATGCCATTTTATTAAGAACATAAATATGAAAATATATTTGTAGTATACTGAGCCTGAAATAAATGAATTTATACATTTAGGTATATTTATATTTTCACTAGGGTATGCATTATAATACTGCAGTACTTCTTAAAAAGGTAACTAATTGGGTTGCTTGGTTACTTTTTATGAAACGTAATGCATTATGTTACTTTTACGGCCCTTTTTTGTCTTGCTTCTTTGCTTCTTATAAAAAGTTATATTTTTGGCAAATGAAAAGCTCACAAATGTTATGTTTTTTTTCCACTTGAATTGGTTCACTGAAGGTCAGCAGCAAAGACACTGGTTAATAAAATTAGAGAGAGAATACTGTATGTGTGTTATTTAACATAATTATTTCAAGTTTGTACCATATTTACAGTATATTAATGCTAAAGTGTATTTGATTTTCCCAAGAGCTGTGCTAATCAAGAACTCTATCTCTGTTTCTAGTGTACAAACCCTTTCATCTCATCTCATCCTTCATTCACTCGGCAACTGAATGTGGGTGTGCGGGTGTGTTTGTAACAGAGCTTTTCACATAATCTTGTGTAAACATCTAAGGACACTACATATATACATATATATATAAAAAGCACATATTTTCAATTAACAATTATGACTTTTTTCCAGTTGAGGTTGGCTGCAGTTCTTCTCATTGGAGTGTCATCAGTGATGTCTGTGCTTGTGAGATGGTGGCAGAACCATTAAATAAGAAGCATCTTATGAATTATGTCATCTTAGCACTTGGTAATAGCAACACATGTCTCAGCATGCTTTAAGTGACCATGACCAAGATAGGATCTTGAGAGCCCTAGAGATTAAATTGGCAATAAGTCGGCTTTGTCACATATTGAACACACACTTTTAGTTCAGGAAGTAAAATACAGATGTGTGTATTAATTTGTTGATCATTTGTCAGTGTCTGCAGTGTCCAAATAAACCGATTGCTAATATGCTCTTCAAAATATATAATGTAAATATGCAAATCAAAATATGTGAAATTTCAGAACAGGCACTAGATACCACTAAAATGCATCTTAATGAAAAGTTTCCTTTCAGACCAGAATTGTGCCTAATTTGTACCTTACTTTAAATATTAATCAGGGCAATGTCAGAGTATAACAAGCAAATCCTGGAACAATCCTAATACAAGTGTAACCTTCTCTGCAGTGATCCTGTTTAGGTGATCTAATATGTTTTAATCTTGGATACATATTTGAGTGTCCTTATTTCAATTTGGTGCAACAGAGAGAATAAGACATTAACATGCAGGACATGCTATTTCAGGCCAGCTCACCACAGTGTTTCGTTTGAGATACCAAAAACTCATAGAGTCAAAGATCCATATCTCTGGATGGATGCATTTCAAACCACAAACCTACTGTATAATTTCCCCTTTAATCTTCTGACATCAGCCCCCAGCACAGAGACCTGTGGGCTTGCCAAAAGACTACAAGTCCAGGTGAAATGAGCTTTAACAGTAGTTCTGTTTTTAACCCGAAACATGCTTTATGGGTTTGACCTTCATTTTATAAAATTACACAGCTAAAAGAGTTGCCATTTTTATAATGATAACAGGTACTCTAATGATAACAGCAAACTCTATTTGCAACTAGGTGTGACTTACAGTTGAGTTTGGGGTGGGGTTAATGACCATAAAGAAAGTCAAGTCAAAGTTAAAATCTATTGAAAGTTCTTTAAAAAATTGCTATTGGACATAGCATTACACTTGACTTAAGTTTAAGAACTGATACTTTGTTTCTAACTATCTTGAGTAACAGATTGTTATGATGTTGATGACAATTTGTTCATGGATTCCTTCTCTCTAAATCTCTTTAATTTCTATTTAACATCTCTTGTGAGCTTTTGCTCTTTTTGGAAATCAGCAACAACTAAACACTGCTAAATCCCTGCTTTAAAATAATTTACTTAAGTGTAAACTGAAAGTAATGTTTTGGGCTTTTAACTGCATGTTAATTGTAGTTGAATAAAAAATATTTGTTTTAATTCATATTAAATTCAAGATTTTTTTAACACAACAATTTCCATAATTATCGAAAATACACCAAAAATTTAAAGTTGCTATAAAAAGGTTATGCTATTAAATCACGATTGAGTATTTTTGGGGGGTTTTTAAGTCAAAGTGAAACAAATTATTCTGCAATAACTATTGTAAACTTTCATTTCAACCCTGATAATGATTGGGGTAAACAATGCTCAAAAAAGTTACATATTTACTGTAGAAACTATATGAGGAGCACTGAATTATGCTATCTGAAACATAGCCAATTTCTCCCAGGGTTGAGGAAGTGGATGAGACTGGGGCTGTACATCACATGCTTCAAGCAACAGGCCCAAAGACCCAGAGGGAGTGACAGAGAGCCGTTAAACTCTGGAGCAAGAAACAGATTCATAACTCAGCACTCATTTAGACCAGGTCTCTTGTTTACACACGGCAGCAGCCACACAGCAAATTTACTTCATTGAAGCATTTGCACAGAAAGGCAGTTTTGAAATGGTGCAGATTTATAGTACAGAAAGTACAGCTGTCAGCCAAAGAAATAAAACTTGTTGGGTCGACTGTTATTTTAACATATGAGTTAGATGGTTTGTTAGGCTAATGAAATCAGTGCTGAGCACTTGCATGCCTATTTTTTTAAGCTTCTTCCTGCTGCTATTCTATTGCTACCAGACACTTGCATTCAGCGTTGATACACGTGCAGCACATGCTGATCTAAACACAGATTAATTTATGACTACGAAAATCCAAAATAAGCCTGTGTATGGTGCTTTGGTAATGTGGAAATTAGACGTTGGTTTCTGGAAACCGTAATTTCGCGGTCGTCAGTTTGTCACTGAATCCACCACACCGCTTCCACAAGTCAAGGCCTAGTGACATACGATTACCACAAAAAATATGGCCTACTGTATGACTGCTATCACATAAAGGTTTATGGCCTTTGAAGGAAATTTCCGTGTTTGATATGAAAATGTGACTACAGTTTGTATTTCTTAAAATAGCGATATAGTGAGCCGAATTTAATGAAACTTAAGTTATTGTTATTTACACGTCCAGATTGTAGACTTGCACTAAACTGGCACAATAAGAACATGTTATTATCTTATTTCCTATAGTCGTGATATGCGGGTTATGGCACTTCCTTCATGCATCCTATATCTTGTTTCCTGAAGTCTGATTGGCATCGTTCAGTAAAGTCAAAGCATGATAAGACTCCCTCTGAAAGAAAAGCTGAAATGCCTACAGACAGACATGTTTGAATGTTGAAGTCGCCCCTCAGAGACGATGCTATCATGCTAAGATGTCTGTCTTTTGAAAGTTTTCAAAAAGGCTTATCAGTATATCATTTTCAATCAGGCATTGAGCACTGGTCAAATGCCACCAAACATTATATAGCCTAATGTACGTGTACGACCTTACATTACCAATTTATTTATCCTTTTTGCTGTTTTTATTAACATTAAAAAAGGTATGGGAGAGAAAGATACTTTTGTGAAAAAGAGGTGTGCTAATTGTACTGAATTTTGTTATAGTGTCCTAGTGCACTTGCAGATCATATAATATTAATGAAATAAACAGCTGCTTAAGTGTACATACAGTATGCTTGTTTTTATAATGTCTGATTGAATTAAATGTTTTATGTTTCTCCATTCAGTTTTGGTTCCTTGCCGCTGTCGCCTCTGGCTTGCTCAGTTGGGGACACTTAATTTTTAGCAATTATTGTCAATTTGATTGCACAATATTTAACTAAACTTTAGCTAGACAATGACGTCCCTGAATTCAATAAAGAAATGCCTTTGACATAAAATTGAGTCTTTAATCTTTTCGTTATCAGTGGTGTAAAGTATTTGAGTAAAAGGACTTTGTTACTGTACTTAAGTATTTTTTTGGCTACTTTGTACTGAGTATCAAAAATATAAGCAACTCTCTACTCGACTACATTTTTGATTGAATATATGTACTCTTTGCTCCAGTACATTTGAATGGACACTTACCGTTACTTATTACATTGTAACAAGTCGGCATCTTTATCTACTACGGTAAATTTCTTGGGGGGAAAGAGGCGATATCGCCTGGGTGCTTAAGATACTTAATGTTATTTACCCATATGAGCTAAATGAGGCTACTCCACATGAATTAGCAGCTTGCCAAATACTCTGCGTTTCACATTAATTAGCGACATAGGTACAAAAATACATAGGAAAAATATTGCCCCCCTCTGAGACTGAGAGGTATATCAAAGCCAGCTTTTAGACTGAAAATACCTTTTTTGAAATTTTTGTTTATTACTCGTACCTTTTTGAAAATTTGAGTTTGACTGACTTGTTTGATCTATTTTGTTAAAACCTCATAAATAAAGTTTCTTGTTTTTCACATTTCTTGGTGTTCTTTGAGCCTACGTTCAGTACCAGTAAAATACTTAAGTTCTTTTAAAATCGGATATTTTAAGACTTTAAGTCTTATTGGAATTGGTGACTTGTAACTTTTAATAAAGTCATTTGTACAGTAAGGTATCCGTACGTTTACTCAAGTATGGTTTTCAGGTACTCTTTCACCTCTGGTCATTATACATTACTGATACTCTATTCTCCAATTTGATACTGTTAAGTGCTTTGACGCAATCTGTACTGTAAAAAGCACTGTAAAAATAAAGGGGACGACTTTATTGTTAAGGACAAGAGGCTTAAAATGAACTTAAGTCCTACTTGAGCGAGTCAATTCTAAAGTTGATATAAACTTAAAATATAATAAATTCTTTGTTACAGTTTATTCTGGTAGTCCACTTTAGACATTCAAAGTAACTTTGCAAATACATCAGCTATTTCTCATTAATTTGCAACTACATGTCTCTCAGAGTTAAGTAGGTTTAGGGTTAGTAGAATAAGCTGACATATACTTGCGAAGTTTCTGATAGTTAGTATGTTGTATGTTGTGGACCCATCAAAATAAAGTATTAGTAAACTGTGTAACTTCTAATACTCTTATGACTGCTAATTGATATGTAGTTGCAAATTTACTAACATTTAGTAGAATGTCTAAAGTCTACTATCCAAATGAAGTGTAAGCACATTTTATTTATTTCTCTTTTTAAAAGTATACTATTTTTATTAAGCCAGGAATTAGAGAAAGACCCAAGTCGAATTCAAACTCAGGGTTTCACAGCAAGTTCAACCAAACAAACAGGCAACAGTAAAATAGGCTTTAAAAAGTGTACATAGAGCCACAATCAAGAATATTTGTTATTTATATAACACCGGTTCTTTCAAAGCTGATGGAGGTGGTGTTGTTGACCTTGCTATTGAACTTTGGATTGCCCAATCACAGCTCTAAAAACATCTGAGGGTAAGAGGATGTTATGTTATCCAAGTACTATTGCATTTCCGTCCCCTTCTTCAAACCATCGCCTCCTTTCTTTATTTCACTCTCTCTTTTTTTCTCTTTTTAAGCCACAGCATTGTCTTATTGTCTCCTTCTTTGTAACTCTTCTTCCTTGCTCTAGGAAGTCTGCGTTGGTTCCGGCAAAACAAACTCTCGCTCGCAGACACACCTTATCAGTCCTTTTATCTCTTCAATCTATTTCCTGAGCAGAGGATGAGGGCCTTGTATCCCTCGCTCTGTTTGCGTTCAGTTGAGTGTGATTATGAATGAGGAGAGCAGGTCTGAATCGGTCTTGTTTTGAACGCTTGAACTCCTCTGCTCGTGGGTAGCTTACAAATGACCTGTTCTTCTCTGAGCTGTGACATAATTACTTACAGATTTCACTACATAGCACAGCAGATATTCACGGTGGAGGTCAAGCCTGAGCTCTGAGCTGAATAAAAGAGACTTTTGAAACATGTTTCATTTAATGGATTTGAGGTTTAGGACGAATGGGATGTGGGTATTCTCTCTTTTTCTTTCCGTCATTCATTCTGTTATTTGATGGAATGCTAGTCCGGAGGCAATGGAAACGAAAGCGCTTTATGAGTGATTGCTTTTATACTGTACACAGTAGTACGTGACTCAGGATTATGCTATTGTGAATGTGTTTCAGTATATATTTCTTTTACAAAACCAATGGACTAACTAGGTTACCTTATAACCAGGATAATTAGTCAGAGCATAATAGTTAAAAAAAAAAAACTAGTGAGCTGCCAACCTACTCTTGTAAATAAAAAAATCAATATGAATGTTTTTTTGTGAAGTACACTAAAAGATTTCTATGTGTGTTGCTAACATTTAAAAGCATCAGTTTTCAAATCTTCCAGCATATTAATATTGTTTTGAAGTCATAGCATGATATTCTTCAAGTAATTGTGAAAAAAAATTACACTTTATTAATCGTAACTCTGTAAATTGGTGTGAAAAGAAGTAAAACGTCTCCAAATTGTACTGCCTCTAGTGTTCATTTCTTTAAAAAACAGCAGTGATATTGTCACAAGCTTTACTGGAGTTGCCCTCGGAAGCCTCCAGACGACACTCCAGCTCGGACTATGTTCTTTGTTTGTCTGTCTCTCGGTTCAGGACTTTTATTATGAAGTGTCTCCAGCTGTTTCCATGCCAACCCTGTAATGTCTCTACCCTGCTTGTGTGTTTATGTCATCAGATTAGTTCATCCCCCTCGTTACCTCGTTATGTATTGTTTTTAAAGGTTGTTTGGTCCTTGTCCTGGCACGATCATTGTGGATGTACCTAGCGTTTCCCCCTTTGTAAGCCCTCTCTCTCCATGTTTATCTTTCTTTTCTCCATTCTCGAGCTATTCTGTCCTGGACTCTCGCTCTTGCCTAGCCCCCTGGATACTGTTTGCCTGACCTCTGCTACGTATTTGGATTATTTTCTTGTCTGTGCCTCTGATGTTACCGTTTGCTATTGATCAACCATGCTTGCCTGTATCTTGAGTTGTCTAAATAAAAGCTGCACATGGATCCACCTCTCCTCGCCTTCTCTCGATTCATGACAGATATGTACTTCTTAGCCCGATCTGGTGATCTCACGGCAATTCGTAAATATTTTATTCATACAAATTCGTACAACCTCAATTTTTTCTCACATAACCCCGCTCCTAAACCCACCCATCACCGGGGTTTTAGACAAATCGTAAACACGTACAAATTGATCGTGAGACTGTGTTGGTACTTATTCGTTCGTATTTCATGCCTGGCTAAAAAGTGCGCACAGGTACACTAAGACCAGTTAGATTTGATTCCATTTATTGTCTGTGATGTTTCTTGTATTATTGTCTCTTTTTTTTCTTTTTTTGTTGCATCCATGTTTTGATTATTAACTTGAATTATTAACTTGAATTATTATTAACTGTTAATAAAATGCAAATAACATTTGAATGTAAGTTGAGAGTCCAAAAACATTACATTCAGTTTGCATTGTACATTCTTTTAAATTATATTATTTCCGAAACAATAGTGTATTTAATGTGTTTAAAAGAATAACTACACAAGATAAACATCTAGCAAATTCTTGGCTCTCTAAAAATAAATGTACCCTACAACATGTTCATTTTCAGTTCATTTAGTGTGGTTTGTAAAACTTTATATTTTAGTTTATTATTACTAATAGGTTTTTTTATATTTCAATTAGGCTACATTAGCCATTAAGCCGTGCTTTATTGTCTTGTGGCACCAGCAATGGCCACGCTTGTCAAAACAAAGTATACGCTTTCAGTGTGAGGGGTTTCTTAATGTTAAGTAGGGGTTTTTCCTTCTCAGATTATTATTTTGATAAATATCCCCTTCATTGTCTTTTTATAACAATGCACAAAAGGCTGCATTTGATGTAGCACTGAATGCCCTGCACCCCTGCCCACAGCGGCTAGTCTTTTGAGGCATGGGTTTCTTTTTCCAATGGTTTGGCAGGCCAGGCTGGATGGTTAAGCAGAGGGACAGAGAGGGGGTCTATGATGGGGTGAAAACTTGCAGCAGCCTTTGGGACAATTACAAGAGAAACAGCCGACGGCTCCTGTGTTTCATATCCCCCTCCGAACTCCTGCGAGTCTGTGTCTGTTGGCCTGCAGTGAATGCCTGCTTTGTGTTCTCACACCTCATGTAATGAACTGAGGCATTATGGACCGGGTCTGAGGTGTCCGCACTCACGATAAAGCACACAAGATGTCAATTAGCGCTGTAAGCAAACCTTTCATTCATCCTTTATTTATTCTGTTTATTTTTGCTGGACGCAATTATTTCTGACACAGCGTTTCATTGGCATGAGTTGTGATGTAAAGCTTTAAACTGGCCAGTGATTGGTTTCTTGACAGAGCCGGTCACTGCGTCCTCAGGGAGCTGGGTTGTGTCGCATTTCGTTTTTGGACGCACAATTGACATGTTATTGTTCTGTTCAGACTCAAAGCTGGATAGTTGTATTCTGCTACCTAAGTTAGAAACAACTCAATGAAAAATCCTGTTTAGAAAAATCTGGAAGTTAGACTTTCTTGTATTTATTAGCACAATATCATCATGAAATTCTGTTGACCAGTATAATATATATGTACTTTCTTATTATAAGAACATTATTTGTCCTTACCAAACATTCCAGAGGACACTGGCTCTCCAGGACCAAGTTTGTAGGTTTAACAGATATGATATGCCTCCATTACCTCCTTTAATTTCACTCTATCATTCTGCTATCACTCCTCTGTCCTGTTTTCTCTCGTCCATCTCTGTAATCTAATCTCTACAGATAAACTGTATCATCCTCTGTCCTGGTGGTGCTTGTCAAACATGTCTGACCTGAAGTCTGCTCTCCCTCTGCTGTTGTCTGCTGATTGATCACACTCTTTCGAAGTGAGGGGATTTATTCGTAAAAGATGCTCATGAGAGCTATGAGAGTATAACGCTGATTACTAGCAATGAGCAAAGCGCTGTTTTGTGAACATGTTTGTACATCGATTTTCTTTGCTCTCTCTAGATCTTAGAACCTGTCTGAAGTTATTCATTGATGGACAGATGATGGACAGGTCCTCTCTTATCTTCACTACAATAACCCTCTATCACACAGTGTTTCCTTTAAGGAACAAACTCATTTTCTTTGCTAACAAATGATGCATATACAATGACAAATAAAATGGTATTATTCATTCATTCTTTTCATTCTTTTTCTTTATTTTTATTGTCTTGTTTTGTGTTGTCAAATGTAATTTTTTTTAGATAAAATCAAATAGCAGTTAGTGTCTTTATATTGTCACAATAATGTCTTGACAAATTGACAAACGGGGGTATATATATATATATATTTCTACACAGAGCTCAGCTTGACACTTTAAAATCTGAGTCCAAGCTCCAATTACTAATTCAAAAAGGTCACTTTAGAACTTGTAAGGAAGGAACATTGAGTTGCTTATTGTATTATATTATGTGAAGTAGAGTAAAGCCCTGAATGGCTTAGCTCCTCAGTACTTAAGTGAGCTCTTATCACATTATAGTCCTCCACGTCTGCTGCATTCTCAAAACTCTGGCCATTTGTCAGTATTACTCTGTTTCTCAGTCCGTATCCAGATCAGATTTTGTAACAAAGAGATGATCGGAGACAAGAACACCTAGATGAGCTCCGTGGACAGATCACCAGAACCAAATGCACACAAACACACTATAAGTCCTTTGCACAATCTGACATGTGTTTAAAATTGAACTCTAAATTAGGTGCTGGGTGTCCGCCCAGAGGAGAACTGGCCCCAAATAAGCCTGATTTTCCTAAGGTTTTTTTCCCAATTCTCTCATGGATTGGGGTTTTGGTTCCTAAACTCTGGCTTGCTAATTCTGTTCTGGCACCTAATTTTTAGTGATTATTGTCATTTTGACTGCAGAGACCATCTTTGAATTAAATAAATAAATATTTTAAGCTCATCATTATACATTACCATTTCTCTGTTCTCCTATTTGATAATGTTCAGTGCTTTGATCTGTATTGTTAAAAGTGCTATATAAATAAAAGTGATTGATTGATTAATTGATTGATTGTGTCCCTTATACATCAGAGACAAATTTTGATGTAATATTATTGAGAAATCAGCTCTACCAATGGCTTGACTCTATACAATATGCTGAGACAGTAGAAAGTATCACTATCACTCATATCACTGAACCTCCATTGTTTCCTGCTTTCCACAGAGCTCTTCAAAGGATTAAAACCAGGACTTCCCAGTCCAGCAATGATATGCTTTGCAGGGTGTCCCAGAGACACCCACTCTCAGTGTACCATCATGTTTTTTGGCTGCTAACTTGTGTCATGTTTCCAGATCGTACCTGGTTAAGAGGAACGGCTGTCAGCCTGGCACCAGGCAGCATTACGTAAACATCCCCATCTGGCACCCAGCAGTGAATGAGTCGTGAAAGCTGTCCTTCTTTCCAAACACGCTTCACAGACATGTAGAGACACACCAGAGTCTCGAAACATGCCACATGAACAGAAGAGCTAGTGCTCACCGGTGTTAGAGAATCTATACTTACAATAAATCTATGGATCAGTGAAGAACTTTTATCATCCATGAAACCTCCCTAGTCTCCTTATTAGAGGAAAAAGTTCTTTGGATTTTTAAAATGCTAAAAGATTTTAAGAACTGGTTACTGAAAGGTTCTTTGTGAACCAAAAACACACTTTTAAGAGTAGAAAAAGATTCAGATTTTTAAAACATTTTTCACATTACAAAAAAAAAACAGTATATATGTATTATTTCAAACTGCCATTGCAGGGAATCAACTGAATCAATAAATCATGTAAATGTTCAATTCCAAGAACCGCCTGGACAATCCAGATGTCTCAGCCTAATATAAGAAAGACTGGTTGTTTTAGGAAAGTAAGAAAAGCCACACTATTCTGAAAAAGCTATGCTACTGGCTACTGAAAAAAAAATGTAGTTAAGTTAGGAGTGCTGCTACTTTAAGTTAGTTTTTATACTTATAAAAGGACAAGGAACAACAGTGTCTTGCCGGCCCCTACCACCATATGCCAGAAATTATCATACAGATTTGCCTTTGTATCCATTTTTAACACACTGGAGAAGAATCAAGTCTTTATGCAGGCCGGGGTTTCACTGTTTACTCTTCTACCTCCAGGGCCAAAGGACAGAAAAAGAGAGAGCGGGAGACTCTGGTTTGAGTAAATGAAGGGAAAGGTAGAGAACTGTAAGGTATAGAGGGAAGGAAAGGGGTGGAGAGAAGAAAGAAAGGAGCCCTTTGAGTGACAGTAATTTAGAAACCTGTGCTTTTTATGAGTTTCCTGCTCTTAGAAAAACATACAGAAGAGAGAAAAGCTCTCTTTGAGCAGGGCTCTCATGCCAGGACGCTGCTTTGCATGTTTGTACATGTGTCTTTAAATTCAAAGGGATTTTGCATTGTTTGGTACTTGGGAATATGTATTGGTTATATGTTTAATATAAATCATAAGTTAACAATTTATTCCATGGTGCAAAAAATGGGAGATTTTGCAGAATGTCTGAGCTGCTCGTTTAAAGTACAATGATAAATAATTGTGATCTATACTTACAACCTACAAATACACAAGAATACCCCATAAATCTTGTGCACTAAATTAGACAAGCATTTTATTTTATAACATTCAAACACACCACATAATCTGTTACAAGATGTACAACAACCAATGATATTTGATACTATTAAGGTCAAATATGTTCATTGCTTTCTCATTATCTTAAAAATCTTGTGAAAAACTACACTTAAGCATACTTTTAGATTTAAAATACAATACAAATGCATCATATACGTTGACTACATCTTGTAACGATAACTCTATGGCTGATAAAACTGCGTATTAAGCTTAATATAGGGAGGTTCTTCATAATCAAACATAATTTCAGAAACATACCTTTGCATCAAAAATTATATATAATAATAAAACGTAAACCTAATGGTCATGATATATATATCCCCATCATATATCTTATCCTTGGTGACAACTAACAAGAATTTCTGTTCTAGTTTTTTTAGTTTTGTGTAACATGAGGTGGAAGTAAATGCTTTAGTTTAGTGGTTTTCCACAATGCCTTCAAATGCACGAAACAACACAATTTCCCTCCAAAGCTAACAACTCGTCTGGTTTAAAGAATGTAATGTAAAACTTAGAAGAATGACTAACGAAATGCTGCAGCGATCCAGCCCCTAACGGCTGCATTGATTGATTTGTATTTTCATGTTCGGTAAGGAGACACAGTTATGAGTTTGTTCCCCCGTGGGTCTGAAGCTGAAGACCAGGAAGAGTTTGTGGATTTGAGGTTTTGAGAACCCCTCTGACCCACACTCCCCTATGTTTCCAGGTTTTTTCTGAGCCTCGTGAAAGGAAACACTGGATAAATTATCAGCCGTTCTAAAGGCAACCTTGTTCTTCAGAAAAAGGGGTGAAAAAGTGAGCCTAGTGATATTTCCACAAGCATTTTTATTCACTCTGTAACAGTTCTGGTGGATAAATGAAGGGGGTCCGAACAAGTGTGTATATGTGCAAAGGTGACTGTCAGTCCACTCAAGTTTGGCATATCTTGTTTGCTGTATGATTGATGGCATCATTGGTGTGTGTGTGTGTGTGTGTGTGTGTGTGTGTGTGTGTAATCTTACAGCACACTCAGGGGCCCTGGTAGCAAAAACTTGTGCCATGTGACAAAAACACAAGCCTCAATACAGGCAGCCGGTAGTTGTTGCAGAAATAAGCCCTGACAGTGTGATCAGGGCCCGTCGCAAAGCGGAGGGTCTTGTATCACGCTGCAGGGGCTTATTTCGCGATAACTACAGGTTGGCTGAACATTATCCCGCTTATTACACGGCTACTTGCCACATAAGGAAAAAAACTGGACATAAATATAAAATTGAAACTTTTTATTGGCATATTTGTTTTAAATTAACATTTTCATCCATTTCAACAATATAGTACCACGTGACTAACATTCAAACGCTATTAAGACAATTTATAACATCTACATATATCAATGGATGTATTTTAAATTTTCCATTGTTAATTGTGGTTGTCCAGTGTTTGTCACAAGATGGCGCCAAACAGTAATCTTTGTTGGC
>JAUCMT010000039.1:8155280-8170355 GCA_032357475.1 Enteromius thamalakanensis | reverse complement strand
TTATTTAAATATAATTATTTATTTAAAATAAAATTAAATACGAATCTTATGGATCCTATCAAAAACAGTCTAGTTCCTCTGTTTTTTTTTTTTTTTTGATGATTTTTCCCGCAGTTAAACACCCCAAAATCTCATCTCTTTTTTTTTTTTTTTTAATCTAATAATTCTCAATTGTGCTTATAATTACATAACAAATGTTTTTTTTGGAAACGGACAGCATTACTTGCTATGATTTAGAAATGCTCCATAGTGAAAATAAACAAACTGTCCTAACAGTGATGAACATTTTGGAGAATATACTGTACTTTATTTTCAAAAGCTTATTTAAATATAATGATTTTTTTAAAATAAAATTTCACATTTTCTATATATATGTGAATATATAAATAAAATGTAAAATATGAATAAAATAAAATGTGAAATCATAGCAAGTAATGCTGTCCGTTTCCAAAAAAACATTTGTTATATAATTACAGTATAAGCATAATTGAGAATTATGCGAATGAAAAAAAGAGATGAGATTTGGGGGTGAAATGTGTTTAACTGCAGGAAAAATCATCAAAAAAACAAAAACCTTTTTATCTATTTTTGATAGGTTCCATAAGATTGGTATTATATTTGTAGGCTAATGTTTTTGCTGTCTCTTTTCTTTTAACAACTCTCATTATAAATTTGTTCTTTTAAAAAATTCACAATGAACTCATTTTCGACTCTAGTTGACTGCATTTCAGAAATAATCTGCCCCCTTTGTTTCTCTATCCTCCCCTGCTCATTTGAATTTGGCTGGTGGAATGCTATAACTATGATAATCACACCATTTATTTCAATGCCATATAAATATCTATCTTTTTTTTTTCTTCTGTTATGTTAAAGATATTTTCAGACATTTATTGGCATGTTAAATGCAGCTGAAAGAAAATGTATTGTAGTTTAAATGTATATTAAATACAGTTAGCCGAATATATAATATGTACAAACATATAATATGTTTGACAATTTAGGACTCAACTGTGTCAAGAAACAATATTAATAGAGTACTGTCTTTAAGTACTTTAACCGTTTTATTTCATCAATATACATAATGTGCAAGTACAGTTTTTTAACTATACTTTTGTCCTGTGCTGAACATTTTTGTAACATTTTCTATGAAGCCTGTATTTATAATACATTTTAAGGGTATTCTTTTAAGGCATTATAATGATAAATAACTTTACAATATGTTGTCATTTCATGAATTTTTACAAGAACAGTTTTAATTGTGGTATTTTCTTATTTGTGGTTTTAGCTATGATCATTTATAACACACAGTAAACAAGTTTCATTCACTTAAGTTACAGTGGATTATATTTATTATAGACAAAGTTATATAGTCTCGTATCATAATTTGACTTATGTTACTTACTTTTATTATTACTTACAGAATATGACACAATACTGCAATAATTAAATTACACAAATGTGTCTAATCTTATTTTATTAACCAATGTCTTTGCCGCTGACCTTTAATGATCCAGTTCAAGCATACTTACAAGCAAAAATGACTTCAAAAACTAACTGTTGTGGTTTATTGTTTATTGTTTTTATTATTGCTGAAGAGTATTGAACTTTCTTCTCCTTTCTTCTACTTTACAGATGTGAATTTACATTTCCTTCAGCCTGAGGTATATTCGTGAATTTTTTTACATTTGCTATGAACAGAACTTCTTATATGAAAAGCACACCCTCAAGCTCTGCCCATATTTAAAATATTTCAATATTTAAAAAGTAACACGGAAGTAACGTAATTAGTTACTTTTTTAGGGAGCAACGCAATATTGTAATGCATTACAAAATTGTAATTGCATACTTACTTTTATTACTTTTTTCTTAAACAGCCATAAGATCAGATATCAGATAAGATGAATATGCAATATAAATATATATATATATATATATATGCCTTAAGAATACCCTTATGTATTCTAAACACAATGGAAAATGTTACCAAAGAAAAAAAAAAGTGTGTACTCCGTGCAAGCAGTCAGTAGGTAGTCCAATTCAATATCAATAACTGGCATTTTCGGGTCAGAATAACAAAATAACTTGATGGTTAAGATTTTCAGCGTGCATTCAATATTATAAAACACTTGCACAAGTTAATGCAATGGAAAGGAGCGTGAGTGGCTCCCCACATCCGCCTCTCCTCTCTAAAGTCCAGCTGATGGCATTGTCCCCATACCTCTCTTATCCCGGGGCAGGCCCTGTTCCTTTCAGACGCAGATATCTTACCCTGCCACGTGTCCAACAGCCCGACGCACACTCCACATCAACACCACCCTCAGCGGTCACACTGTCCCTGCAGACAGCATCAGACCTTGTGATTTCCATCGTATTTTAAGAAGCACCCACACTTCCATTATGTCAGAGCTCCAAGACAGTGTCCATAATAATCGTCTTGTATTCGCGTACAATGCAAACAAGAAAAGTGGATGGTGATGACGCATGACTTCCAACCACAGAAAGTGCAGTCCAGTGCAGCAGAGTCACAGGACATGGTGGCCGTTTTGATAAATAGTGACAGTCTAAGTGCTCTGAGCTGCATTAGCTTGAGTGAGAGAGATACCGCCATGGCACAGCCAGCCAAACAGGATATGGTGTCATGACATGATCTCACATCACTTTAATTCACAGTTGGGTGAGCTCTAATTAAGACCTCCATCTGTCACCTGCAATTTGTAAAGTCTTTAGGCAAGTCGCCCTGGTTCTCAATTAGATCGGTCTCGGAGCGGTGTTGGCGAGTCTGGTGGGGTTCTTTTTTAGAGACGCATTTCGTGTCAGTCGGGAACACAGAAGTATGTCTGAGTGGTCAGATAAGATTAAAAGGGTGGAAAGGTTTCTGATAGGTGGTGTGCAAACATGGAGAGTTCTGTTACCTGATAAAAATCTCATATCGGTCCTTGGGAGGCTCCATACACACAGAGAGAGAGATTTGGGCACCTGAGTGGACAAAATGTGTTTGTTTTCTCTGTCAAGCGACAAATATTGCATTGATTGGTAAAATGTTCCGGCAGCTTAAAGGAGTCATTAGTCTGAAAATTTGTTGAAAATGTACTCAAATTTCAAATTTAGCATTACGTCGCTTGCTCACAAATAGATCCTGTGCAGTGAAGGAATGCCAAAATATGAGTCAAAAACTCACTTCTTCCATTGAAAAAGTCTATTCCATGTTGTCCTTTTGCATCAAAATATTTCACTTAAAATATTAGTTTAGTTTTTTTCTCCTTTCCTTGATCTGTGCATGTTTCTCTCCTGATTCAGACAAAGCAACACGTTTTACTTGATTTTAATTGGACTGGAGTCATAGTTTAGTTCTGGATTATATTGATATGACTCTTAATCTGACGGCACCCATTCATTGCTGAGGATTAATTGGTGAGCAAGTGTATATAATGCTATTTTTTCCAAATCTGTTCTGTTGAAAAAGCAATCTATGTTTTGGATGGCCCGAGGGTTTTCATGTTTGGGTGAACTACTCCTTTAAAGTGATAGCAACACCAAGGTCACTGGTTTGATTTCCAGGGAATGCAATGACTGTTTCATAAATGTTTCGTAGCGCTCATTATTCCAAAATTGGATTGGATTGGGGTCTGACGTGCGAATGCTGAGGATGATAAAAATCATTCTGTCTGGTATGTATTTCCTTTCTGGGCTGGAGGGGTATCAGACTCACTCTGTGCTCTTTCAGGCAAAGTGAGGCTTAGCATGCCAAATCCAAATCTGATAACTGCTCACAATCTAACACCGTGGGTGAAAAGGTTTAAATGCCTACAGTAACCACATCAAACAGAAGGGATTTCTAATCTGGCTTGTTTTATTTTGACCAAATGTCTGGCTTGAGAACTGAGCATTTGCGATTAATGAGTCTTAAATAAGACAAATGATTTTAAACCCATTTCTTCTACATGTTAGCTAGCTATAAACTTCTTTTTTTACGTTTTGTTTACATTTAAGCAAATGTTGCCTAGTTGTCTCTCTAGTGGAATTGTTATACATTATATAGCCACTAGATGGTAATGATTATCTTTTTCTTTCACCAGATTGATGGGATGTTGAGGATGTTTCAGTATAAATATTTAAGTTTAATAAAAGACTAAGTTTAACGGAATCTGTGTAAGATTAATTATTTTCATAATTAAAATTTCTTGTCTGGGCTGTTTTTCTTTCATTACATTTGGAATGAACTGCTTTCCTTTGCAGCAATATCCTGAGGTGTTGAGTATCACAGCAGCTATTTTGATAAATTCCTTTTCACCCTTTTTTCCACTGTTGCCATTGCTTTATTAGGCCATAATACCAGGTGCTGCTGGGCGACGTTTTATATCCAGCTCGACTGTTTGTGATTTTACAAATCTGTGGTTGAAATATCTCGTATGTAAGGATTTGCATTATTTAACCTATAGAAATTTGAAAGTAAGGCAAAGTAAAATGAGTTTAGTCTACTAAAACAAACAGTTGCAGTTTGAATTGGACACCTTACATATAATCTTCTAAAAAATCACACTGGTAGTTTCCACTAAAATATCATAGGCAACTAAAAGTAACCTTATTTTTTATTTAATGTTATAATAGAGATTTTAGAATGTCTCCGTCAGCAAACATGAACAGCATATTTTATTTCTGGGGTGGTTTGGTTCCGATCAGGTGAAAAACCTTCGTAAAAGTGGGTATAGCTCATTTTTGCGGGAAAAAAAGGTGCATCCTAGAACAAAAATCGTGACCGTGCACTTTTGTTCGGGCTAATGCAAGGATTGCAATGATGTGAACTTTTTGAGTCTACGACAAGCAGTTTAATGGTTAAAATTTTTTAGTTTTTTTTGCACTGAACACTTAATAATAATAAAGAACAAAAGAAAGAAAAAGTTTGAATGAGATAACACAATTCACTGTTTTAAATTGAAGGAGTAGCAATAATACTGCATTTTGACTGAAACTATGATTACTGTGATACATTTGGTCATTCAGATCCAGAGTGTGCATTTTATTGAGCGCCTTCTCGGTTGTAGGTGGGCGGAGCCACGGTTTACGCAATATAATTTCAGTTGTAAGAAGGCGGACCACATTCTTCGACGTCACCGGCCTTTCAGAAGCGTGTAGGAGGAACCACGAGAGTGCGTCGTGAATAGCCCGCCCCCGTATTAGAGGACACCGAGAGAGGAGAGCGAAAGTTCAGTGTGCGCCAGTAGAGATGAGAGGAGGACACAGGAGCTGCTGACGGACTACACGCTTCACAGAAGTTCGGAGATAAATGAAGACAAGGACAAATCTGTTATTTTTTCTTGCTGAGCTCCTCCTGACGCCCTTATTTGTCCTTACAATGACGGTAACGTCTGACGTGAAATATTAGTTTTTTTAAGTGACTGTGCTCGCGCGTTTTTCATAAACATATGACGAGTTTGGACATAAAGCATCAGTTTGTATGCTATGCAGACTTTGAAAAGTGCTGTTTTTGAGAGGAGTTTTATTTAGAAGAATATCTGTTTTTCAGCGTTTTAACTGGAGGACGAATGAAATATTCATTGAAGCACTTTTAATCTAAGTGGTGCCTATGGAGCTGCATAATCACCCGTAACACATAAAAGTATCCTCTTTTGGGACTGTATATGCCAGGAAAGTTTCCTCTCACTTGCCTCATTCAAAAAAAGGTGACTGAAAATCCAGCATGGGAGGTTCGCCTCTGAAAATTGTGATTTCTCTTTGGTGTCAGCTGGTCATTGCTGCCTACAGTTTAGAGATCGGCTCCTATGACCTGGAGAGAGGGAGACCGGCTAAATGCGAGCCTATCACCATACCTATGTGCCAGGGCATCGGGTACAACCTCACACGCATGCCCAACTTTATGGACCATGACAATCAGAGGGAAGCTGAGATTAAGCTGAATGAATTCTCTCCTCTGGTAGAATACGGCTGTGATGTGCATTTGAGATTTTTCCTCTGCTCTCTTTATGCCCCTATGTGTACAGACCAAGTGTCCACGTCCATCCCCGCCTGCCGTCCCATGTGCGAACAGGCACGTCAGAAGTGCTCGCCCATCATGGAGAAGTTTAATTACGCCTGGCCGGATTCTTTGGACTGCTCTAAACTTCCTACCAGAAATGACCCCAACGCACTGTGCATGGAAGCCCCAGAAAATGATACCAAAACTGAAACTAAGAAAGGAGAGGGCATGTTGCCTGTGCCGCCCAGACCAAGACAGCCCGGTGCTGGGAATGGACGCTCAGGAGGAAGCCTGGGAGTTTGTGAGAACCCGGAAAAGTTCCAGTATGTGGAAAAGAGTGAGACGTGCGCTCCGCGCTGCTCATCAGCTGTGGATGTGTTCTGGTCAAGACAGGATAAGGACTTTGCTTTCATTTGGATGGCGGTTTGGTCCACTCTGTGCTTCGTATCCACGGCTTTCACGGTCCTAACCTTCCTGCTTGACCCACATCGCTTCCAGTACCCAGAGCGGCCCATCATCTTCCTCTCCATGTGCTACAACGTTTACTCAGTCGCCTTCATCATTCGATCCGTTGCTGGGGCGGAGAACATTGCATGTGACCGTGAGAACGGCGAGTTGTATATTATTCAAGAGGGCCTGGAAAGTACAGGTTGCACCATAGTCTTCCTCATCCTCTACTATTTTGGCATGGCAAGCTCCATCTGGTGGGTCATCCTCACCCTCACCTGGTTCCTGGCAGCAGGTAAGAAATGGGGTCATGAGGCGATCGAGTCTCACAGCAGCTACTTCCACATGGCTGCCTGGGGCATACCTGCGCTGAAGACCATAGTCATCCTCACCATGCGGAAAGTGGCAGGCGACGAGCTCACCGGACTGTGCTACGTGGGCAGCATGGACGTGGGGGCGCTAACGGGCTTCGTCCTCGTGCCTCTGTCCTGCTACCTCGTCATCGGGACGTCTTTCATCCTGACCGGCTTTGTGGCGCTCTTCCACATCCGAAAGGTTATGAAGACCGAAGGCACCAACACAGAAAAGCTAGAAAAGCTGATGGTGAAAATCGGCATCTACTCCATCCTGTACACAGTTCCCGCCACATGCGTCATCATTTGCTACTTCTACGAACGTCTCAATATGGACTACTGGAAATTTCGAGGGCTGCAAAGCAAGTGCACCACATTCCCGGGTAGGAGGAACGAGGACTGCTCCCTGGAGTCTTCGGTGCCCACCGTGGCCGTGTTCATGCTGAAGATCTTCATGTCGCTGGTGGTGGGCATCACCAGTGGCGTGTGGGTCTGGAGCTCCAAGACGCTGCAGACTTGGCAGGGGCTGTGCAGCAGGAAGTTGACAGACAGAACTTGCAGGAAGCACTGTAGCGGGAGCTGCAGCACCAGTCACTGCCACTACAAAGCACCTGCCGTTATACTGCACATGTCAAAAACTGATCCGTACTTGGATTGTCCCACGCACGTATGAGTGCAGGACTGAGACTGTGGCCTCATCGGTGATGTACGGTACTTACGGTGCAGCGTGCTGAAGTAAACAAACTTAAAACCCAACACTGCAGCTAAACAATGGATTAACAGTACTTGTTAGTTAAAGGGAGCATTTTATCATTGCTTGCTGTAGCACACAATGAGACAGATATGCACATCCTAATCAGTTATAAATATCTGCAATCGCTCTTGCATGGAGAAGTGCACAGTGTCCCCAATTAAAAACTGTTCGATGAGTTGTTCATATGTTTAATTACTTGTTCAAAGGTTTCAGGACTTTTATTTATTTTGTGTATATATATATATATATATATTTTATTGTGTTTGTCTTGGTTTCTCACAAGATGGCATTGGTCAGTCTGTTAATAAGTGCCTTTTTGAAGAAGATAATAAAATGTTCTATATTTTCAACAGCTGTCTGATATTTCTTCTCTGAATAGGCATTTCACGAGTGAATTACCCTCTTAAGCATCATCCAGCTCCTGCGAAAGCAAACTGCACTTTTGTTTTGGTGTTGCTACCCAAAATAACAGTATTATTTCAGTTTCATTGAAGGGTTTGTTGTGCCCAGGCGGTTGTGTTTGCATCTATTTAGAGGTGAAAGTTAAAGAGAAGCGCCTTGGTGAGACTTTTCACATGAACTGTAACAAGAAAATGCGTCAAAGCAATGCAAATATTTTGATGAAGAAAGCCAGGTTTGCATGTGAAAGGTTGCCCCAGTTCAAATGCAAATCGATCCTTGAGGGACCCTTTCAGGGGCCTTCAAAAGAGTGGGCTACCCCCGAATAACACAAGGCTATGTGGCTTTGTACGCCCCTGACACGAATAAATCTATGTTGTCAGTTTTAGGGGACTATTGGTCAGAGTTGTGACTAAGCTTGGATCATGGAGATTAAGCTTGTAGCGAAGGCCTCGTTTTTGTTTTAGCACATTATTTATGCATCGTGTTATATGCTGTGTTCGGGTTTTTTTTATTCCTTTTAGCCGTTTGCTCTATTTTCTCTCTTTAATTCCCCTCCATATGACAGATGCAGCCGCTTTGGGCGCGCTTTCCTTTGAGCGCGTTTACCAGAACAGAAATCCCTGGTGGTTTTCTCTGCTTCATCCTCAAAGGGAATCGTTGAGCAGAGCGACAGACAGTAGCCTGGATTTCTCAGTGCGAACGTTCACATCATCACCTTTAAACGCAGAGGTTGTTCTGGAATTATATTTCATTAATGAGGTGCACCACATGCACACACACATCCAGATTCTCCTATTGTTGTGTGTCGTTCCTCTCTTCCCCCTCCGCTCTTTGATGTGAGCCACTCATGCAAATAAAGGCACTTTTCTCCGACGCTTGATCCGGAGCATGTAGGGCTCTGATAGCTGCTTGAATTGTATTTTCCTCACCCTACCCCCGTCCGTTTGTTGCAGCCGATCTGGGTTTTGATGATTCATTCGTATTCCAATGTTTTTTTTTCGTTTTGTTTTTTTGAGCTTGGTTTAAAAAAAAAAGAAGAAGAATTAGAAATGATATGCGTATACCAACCCAACAATATGTGCATTCATATATATATATATGTCTGTCTGTGGCATAGATGAACGTTGCATATTCCTCCTTCTATTCTAAAGATTTGGATAGTCTGAATGAAACTTGTTCAGTTATAGCAAGACCCATTAAGAAATATATCAGCATTATTTCAAGCATGAGATAATGGAATATTTTGAGCGGCGAGAGATTTACTGTTTAATTTTACATTTTGTTAAAGTAACTTTTTTTAGTAAGTAGTGTGCATCATTTTTATGTTACATTGTTTCTTTAAGCAACTTAGTAAGTGATCTCATAAACTGCAGGGGTGTCTAAATGATGAATTTTGAAAAATACTGTACAATCTATAGACATGGCCCTAAGCTGCCTTCTTTTTTTTTTAAGTAATGCTGAAAGGTCTTAATTTGAGTGAATCCATTTGTGAGTGTGTGTGTGTTATAAAAATAAATTAATAAATAATAATAATAATAAATAAATAAATAAAATACAGCCAACTAACCAAATAAAACATGATATCATCATAAAGAATTTTTGGAAAAAAATGTTTTTCCAAATAAACTTCCTATACTGCCTTTTTTCAGATTTTCCCCCTTTTTTACGTAATTTAAATAGTTTTAAGAGGAACTTGCCCAATCTCATTTACTCTGACTTCCCTAAACATTTTTTCCATTTAAATGATCATAAAAAATATTTTTTATATAAAAATATTTTTAAACAAACATTGAAATTCTCAGAATAACATAAAGTCTACCCAGATTCCAGAAACCTGAAACAGCACAGCCTTTATCAGAAAAAAAAATTGTCCAAACAAACAAATGCACACAAAATATACCTTAGTGTATAGCCTATATTAGATTATTAAAAAAAATAAATAAATAAATAAAAAAAAATATATATATATATTACACAATATTTTATAATCTATTTAAAATCTAGAATGTATATGTATATATATATATATATACGGTATGTACGCATGTTGATTTGATTTCACAATTATGTTCAGATTGTTGATTCAAATTGTTCAGATTCCCAAAAAAAACCTCACAATCAATTAAAGAGGGCAAATCTAAAAAAAAAAATAACAACAGTAATGTCTAACACTGCTATATCTCTGACAAGTTTATGTGGTTTATTGAAGGCACATTGTTTTGTTGTTTAAACTGACAGCTGCATGTGTCATTTACCCATCGTCATCACAACACTGTAAAAGCGACTCCTCTGAGAGAACTTTGGCAAGTGCACACATCCTTTCGGCAGCCAGTGGTTCAGAGCAGGCCGTTGAGGTCTGCTAGCATTTTATGACAGAGTGTTTTGGTATTTTTCATCTCAGGTTGCCTCTCCAGAGGGGTGCTTTACCTCCATCACAATGTCAGTAAACTGCATCTGGTACAAGACTGTGTGTGTGTGTGTGTGTGTGTGTGTGCGTGTCTGAAGGCACCAATTAAAATGACTCAGGCCAGTGGCTTACATCAGAAAGGCACCTGCCCAACCACAAATTTAAGGTCAACACTGGAGCAGAACATGCATTCTCATTCACTCACTTCCTCTTTCACAAAACCTAAAATAAGCTTTGATGATGGTAAACCAACAGCATTTTGGAGTGAACTTTTCCTTTCTGTGATGCCCATCAAACAAAGGAATAGTCCACTGTACAATACTGTTTGAAAAAAAACAAAAGTTCCCTTGCTTTGATAGTTTGATAGCTGATATCCGACGCGTCGGGATACTTTTAAGTTTCGCAGTAAGTGGTGGGATCGGGTCCGTTAGCCACGCTCTCGTCTGTCTGACCGAGCGGAGTGTGAGAGAGCCTGTCCGGTCATGTGTTTGATTAAAAGAAGATCTTTATGAGGTGTTTACCCACCTCCACCCGAACCCCAGCAATGCTTATCAGTCCACAACCATTCACCCACCCCTCAGGAAAGAAGAAAGAGAGAGAGGGAGAGCAAAGAGAATAAAAGAAGTCCTCATTACACTCATCCACCCCCTTCACCCTCCCCTGCCCTCCAGAGAACTATCCCTTTTCTGCACTGTTTTGATGTGTAAATGAGCGCATTGAAAACCTGCTGGCCTAAAAGAGAAGCTTTCCATGAAAATGCGCCAGTCGCTTTGCAGCGGGGTTCACACATAGTGGGTCTGCTTTGCTCAGCACTGATGCTCCTATTTTACTAATATGAATGTGTACGAAGTATGAGTACGTGAATGTACAAAATGTGCCGTTGAAACTATTTTCAATTAAAAAATTGTTAGTAAATGTTGCATTTAATTACAAAGACATATTGCTGCACTTTAAATTAAACACAAAGCTTTAAAGTAGAAAGACAAAACATAATCCAATAATCTATTTTACTTAAAAAAACAACCACTTTCCATCATTCCCATCCCACGTTTCCTTTTGTTCAGTGTTGAATCCACTTGGAAACATGTCACATTAAAGAAATAAAATGTTATGTGATTTGTCTCACACTAAATTTTGCACAAACTGAATGAATAGATATGACAGAAAGACTTTTTGCATTGCATGTTTAGTTATCATTGTAAGTGTGTTCACGTGCACAAGCACACACAAACACACACACATAGTGGAAACCACAACGTACACCCAAACAAAACATTATCTTAATCTCTGGAGCAGCAATAGGTGGAACAGCCAAAGTTCAGGTTAAAAAAGGTGGTGTGTCCTCATAATGAGGAAAATATGCATGAAATATCTGAAAAATATTTTTTAAACAAACATTGAAATTCTCAGAATAACATAAAGTCTACCCAGATTCCAGAATCCTGAAACAGTGCAGCCTTTGTCAGTTAACGAACGACCCCCAAATATGTTTAAACAAATAACCACAGTAAAAAAAAACTTTAGGAGCATATTAAATATAACAGACCATAACTGGTGAAAACCACTGTTCTGTCTTTATGCTTATTCAAGTGTTCAGTGCTACTGTTCTGAACTTCTGTTCTCAGAGCAACACCGACACAGGTTTACGAAGCCACTGCAAATCTACTACACCTCCACTTGGCCACAGCTTGATTTCACTGCACATTGTAGCTTAGACACAAGCACACTCGGTTTTGACCCAATACACTTCAATTAGCTAAACATAGACCCAAAACCAAACACTAGTTGCAATGAAACATTACAGTTCTGATCCACACTATAAAAAATGACCATGATTTTAACAGAAAAAAAATGTTGAAGCGCTACAGTAAAAACCTGTTAAATGGTAACGGTAATTCCCTGCATTGCATTTAAAACTATGTTTGAATTTGATGTTTTATTTTTTAAAATTAAAATTTTTATTAGTTTTTTTTATTAGTTATGTTTATTAGCGTTTTTTTTTTACATCTAATGTTGTTTTACTGTTTTTTTATGTTTATTGCATATTAGTTTAATGAGTCTCACCATGATGTTTATTGTTTGTGTGAATGACATTAAGCACCTTCTATATATGTTCATATTCAAAAGTTGCTTGCTTGCTTGCATTTGGTGCTTATTAGTGTATTTCAATTTAATAGATTGGTATATTAACATTATATCGGTTAATTAAATTACAGTATTTAACTGTAAATGTTACTCAAAACTTTTAAAACCAAAAACATTGTTACCGTATTTTTTTTACGGTAGAATTCTGGCAACCACAGCAAACTTTACAGAGTTCTTTTCATACTGATAGCTTTGAATTTTTCGAGAAAGATTTGGGGAATGGAACAAATAAAACTAGCCACTCTAGATACCTAGCATTAAAAATGAGACATGTCATAATAAAGTTAAAGGAGATTTGAGATGTGACTGATTTGAATGGCTATTCGGGTTGGGTTATTTTCATTTATGTTTCAGCCTTACTGTGCTGAGGTTTGTCACCTCCATGCATTACGTGTGTAAAGGCACTTCACAACTGCATTTGCATACTGACGTAGCTCACACTTCTAACCATGATATTAAAGAGTTTGTGTCGTTCAAAGGAAGGACTTAAAGAAAACACAAAAGCTAATAGGTCATGATTTGCATGATCTCCAGACATATGAAACCCACTAAATCAGAGATTTGGGTATTAAAAAATCAGACTTTCCTCTTCTAAGTCGCTGTGAAAAATGGTATTAAACAGAACATAAAGCTTGGCATGAATTTCCAGTCTGTTTCATCATGCCTTTCAGAAGCTGCAATAAATAGCAGAAGAGATGCCAAGAGATTTGCAGCATACTCAAGTACCCATCTTTACGTCTTCCCTTTTCCGAGTCCCTGAAAAGAACGCTTGTTCTATTTTAGTATTTAACAGCCGGCTTCATTTCAATATCAGCATGAGATATTGTTTGTCGACTTCTCTACATTTTACATGTTGCCCCCAGGAGTACAGAGTCAGTAGTGACTGTGTTCGATTGATCCCAGGTAACTTTTTCCTCCTCCTCTCTTCAAAGTGACGTGAGCACATAGTGATGGCAGGTATTTGTTGGGGTGACAAAGTGACGGGCGTTCGTCGAGGTCTTTCATCGGAGGTTGTCACGAAGTGTGATCACAGACGCTGTGTTATCTAGGTCAGGCATTTAGACACGGAGGGCTCTGCCATTTTGATTCTAGTTGCTAGGCAGCACCCTTCTCTAATCTCCAGTACCAAAGTCTCTCCAGAGAGAGCAAGAGAGAGGGATCAACAAAAGAAAGAAGGAGTGATGGGAAAAAACAACAACAAAGGGCTGTAAATGGTGCAGTGTCATCGTCTGGGTTTAGAAACATAGCCAGTTTAGAAACACTGGGCGTCGAGGGGGGACAGCGGTGGAAGATCCTCGCTTCTTTAGATATAGCACACAAGTCTCTTTATCTAGACGTACGATTAAACTGTCTCTTTCTTCCCGCTCAAAGACGCGCACAAACTAAATGTCTGCTTCAGAACTTTGCTGCCAGGCCTGTCTTCTAAGGTTGCATCCCTAAGAGTGTGTCTACACCAGATGCAAATGTAGTCGCAACAGCTTGAGACTGCCTACGCTGGACACAAAGTGATCATTGCAAATCCATTTGTCCACTTGTTTTGTGTATTTGAGTACATTGGAAATAGAACAGAGCCGCAGTTTAACATTGGGGATTTTTCATCATTTAGCATTTTCTCGCTGTAAAAATGTGACCAATGAGAACCAGTGTGAAGTAATTATGTAAGAAAATACTGTTTCCAAGTTCAAGTCTCTTCTCATTTCGGAGGAAGTTTAATCTCCATTATTGTCTAATAAATGAAACAGTAGATTAACGTCAGTGGACTTGAACTTACAAAATGGTGTGAATTAATGTCAGACGATATCTTCAGATGTTAATTTATGCTTGTTTAATGCTATAACTAGAGAGGAAGAGATTATCATTTCACGAGACACTTGAAATGAGGTGCAACATCAATCCATCACCACTCAAAAATGGCCACAAAATGGTATTTATTGTTGGAATTTCTTAAACAATTACTACATTTGAAAGGTAAGACTTTGTTTCGTGCCTTGTCTTGTCTGTCTGCGAATTTTCAGTTTCCTCTTTGATCAACTATGTTATTTTCACTGCGTGAGAACAATGTGGCATGAGAGCACCATGGCTTGTTGGACATAGCAACTGTAATGAATGATAGCCAGGTCTTTGTGAATCTTGCCATCAACTGTCAACTAAGAATAGAATACAAAAAGCCATTTGAGTGTTACTTATTAATATTGCATCACATTAAAGTTAATTTTCTAAAAACAAACTCTCTGATTTTAGGTATTATTGACATTATAATTGACAAACTTTATTTTTTTTTTTAATTTTGAATGTCACTCATGGTCTCCTTCAGTCAAAGTCGTCAGTTTTTTGGCCAGAATGAACTGCAGTGTTCATTCAGCTTTAGAGTGGTAATAAAGAGTGAAAAATCTCAATAGGAAAACTAAGCAAATTAAAGCCTACAATAGTTGAAAGAATTGCATTGTGTTACCGTGGCTCCTAAAGTTGGTGAATAGGTTAGAAAATTAGGTCCCACTTTATATTAAGTGTCCCTTGTACCTGTGTACTTTCATAGTAACTAGATGTGTATGTAGTATGTAACTACAGTGGAAGTACACACTGGTACATAGTA
>JAUCMT010000039.1:8131551-8141982 GCA_032357475.1 Enteromius thamalakanensis | reverse complement strand
GTTTTTTTGTATTTGCATGCGTTATTTTGAAGTTGCAGCCGTTTTTTTCTGTTTGCATGCGTTATTTTTAAAATGCACTGCGTTGAGCTCTCTCGGCCACCGTACATTGCCATTCTTGACACAAGTTTATCTAGTCAGCACAATGTGGCATCCAATATTCTTTCATTAGGCCAAAATGTTGTGATGTGTTGCAAATAGTTGCAAATTTAATTTTCTGCATTGCAAGCATTTTTGATGGATTAAGCTGAATTTTAGACTATAAAAATTTGTTAAGAATATGCTTCCATTCCAAAATAGGGGCTGTGACCACTGCATTACAAGTAATGGTAGTAACATAATCAGATTACAAGTAACTAGTAATTGATCAAATTCTATTAAAATTTACAACACAATATTTGAGTTACTTTTTCAATGCAAGTTATTTTGTTTTCCCATTTATTTACTGACTCCTCTACTGGAGTGAGTTACAGAAACAGAGGCGCTTAATTTGGTCCTTAGCTTTTTATTTTTCTTGTATTTTTTTGTTACTGAAAAAACAAATAAGCAAGCCCAGTCCATTGAGGAAAGGTAATGCAAAAGTAATATAATGCTTTATTTTACATAGAAAGTAACTATAAGCAAAGCAGTTTGTTACTTTTTTATGGCGTAATGCATTACTTTGAAAAGTTCACATAACACTGGCTTTGGCAGATAATGACAGATAACAGACAAAGACACATGACAGATAAGTAAGATATTTTTGTGAATTAACATAGTGTATAGTTTGTTAGTAAAAGTAGAATTTTAGTTCCCAAAAGTTGTTGGTAGCCATTGACTTCCCTAGCAATTTTCAGCAGAGAATACTATCTCAAGAGACATTACTTCATACGTTTTTAAAAGCTTCGCTTAAATATGTTATTTGAAGTACTGGACTCACTGCATCATGGACACCATCATTTTAATGATTCATAAATCACTGAAGGCTATCTTTTTGGGATGAAGATAAGCTTAAGATCATGATTTTTTTGGGCTAATTTATGTGTACATTAGCACAGTTTGTTGTTCACTTATGAGATCTGAAGGAGTGTTTGAACCTGAAAACTGTGATGCTCAGGCCTTGTTCTAAGAGGGTGCAAACGAATGCATGAAAAACATGTCAAAATACATGCATTAAGGCTAGAGCAACCATACTCATTTCAGAAGCACCCTCAAATGATTTGATTCTGGAACTGGGCCTGGTCATGCATGACGTCAGACTCAACAAGCGTATTGGATGATTGAGAGGCATGCTACAAATAACATATGGTGAAGTTTTGTTCATGGAAACCAGCAAAAAAGATTTTACTGGATTGTGTGAAGAGTGGTGTGAGCAGGACAGGGGGTTAAAGGGTACAACTCCCAATTTATTTGAGGTGTTAGTTTTAATTAAAAGTGTAATTGATGCCCCTCGGCAAGGGCAGAGCCTGTCTGTGTTTGTCTTCGGGATGGATGTCAAACAAGCATCTGTCCATGTGTGTGGAACAGAAAGAGAGTTAAAGGCTTCGCAGGGCCGCACTGGAGCCGCTGAGGGTGCGAAATCACGTCTCTCCTCCTCTTCTCTCCTTCTCGCTTCTGTTTGTTTTTTCTTCCCTAGCCGAGCGGAACACCTTCATGGTTTCGCACAGAAACTCTTTTGTCTCAACCCCTCCTCCCCTTTCTCCATGTCCGTCCACAAATAACTTAGAGGAGAAATACAGTACCTGCAGGACTGACTGACTGATGATGTGGTATTAGTCATATTTTGCATTAAAAACATTTCATAGTAATGCGACTCATTACGCACACATTATTAATATTGCATGGCGATGTGTATATGACATTGTAGATGAACCGCAATGGCCGTTTACGGTTGCTGAAGTTGTATAAATGTTACAGATCCAATTTGGAAGCCCATTCATCATCACCTCTCTTGCCATTTAGTGCTCTTGGGTATGAAACAGAGTCTTTCCCATGCTGCCTGATGTGAGTGGGCTTCTGTATGACTAAGTGGTGGGTACCGGTGTGGTTGGAATGGTAAAGTTAGTGTGCGCAGACGGAATGGGGCCTGCAGAGGTTTTCAATTGGCTCTTTCAGGCAAGGAAACACAGGCAGTGTGTGCCTAGATAGACTTTAACTCACAGATCATAGTGGAGTCATAGGGCTTGATTGTGTCAGAGATACAGTTCCTATTTTCTTTTAGCTTAGAACATAGCTTAAAGTAATGTGGTGCATTACTGTGTTATTACTATGTTATTACTAATGTTATTCAATGTTTATAATGCCATGGTACTTTGATATATACAAAAGTGTTCTGAAAGATATTTATTGTTACAAAAAAAACAATTAAATGCTGTTCTGTTGAACTTTCTGTTCATCAAAGAATCCTGTATCAAGGTTTCCAGAAAAATTTTAAGCAGCACAACAGTTGTCAACATTAATAATAATAAGAATTGTTTCTTAACCATTAAATCAGCATATTGGAATTATTTCTGAAGGATCATGTAACACTGAAGACTGGAGTAATGACGCGGAAAACATAAAACATAGAAAATCGTTGTTTTAAATGATAATGTTTCAAAATATATCTGCTTTTATCAAGTAAAACATCTTTAAAAAAACTACTTTCAAATCCGAAAATCTTACAATGTTGAATAACTAGGCTACCATACATACAATAATGACTATGCGTGTTTTAAAGCATTTCACAAATCAATGTAATATATAGTATGCAGTAGTATATTTTTTTTTAGTTATTGACATGCCTTCCTATATATATATATGTATATAAAAATGAACTACAATATCAGATTAATTAAGAATTTCAGCAAGTTCAAAACTGACTAATTTCTTAGAAAATCATTTTGTGTTGATTTCGATGTGTAGGTGCCATATTAAAGTTGACCTTGCTGAGCTCCTGCATCCGCACCCACGCCGTCCTGTCGCAGTGCCCAGACTGGGTCTCCTGTCGTTGGGCCGTGGCAGCCACCAGACCTGTCTGGGTACGATTACCTTCACATCTGTAATGAATTATAGCTCCTTCTGCCATTCAAAGACTCCTTTATAGGCCTGCAGGTCCCTCACTGCTCCATATTAACACACACACACACTCACCTCTTCACACATGTGAATGCCAAAAGCACAAACACACTATTCACCGAAAAAATTATCCTATGTAAACAAATACCTTTACAAGAACACAAAAATCACAGACTACCCCCCAACACACACACACACTCGTGCATTAAAAGGTCTCAGTTACACAGTCTTACAATTCCACTGAAAAATCCTCCCTTTTCCTGCAGCTCCTACTAGACAGCTGCTTCTGCCCGTTTCTTTAATGGCTCGTTTGAGCTGCTTTGTGTGTGGGTAGAGATTCCTTTCTATTGTCACGCACTTTGATGTCTTCATCTTTAATTCCCTCTCAACTGTGCCACACACACACACACACACACACACACAATGCTAAATCCAATCTCTATTAAACCGTGGTGTAAGAACAATATGCTGCTCTGCATCAAAAACAAACCCAATTCACACGGCTAAGTAAGACAAGCTTCCTTTGTTTATATAACTAGCATTACGTAAACAGCATGTACCTGAGTGGAACACTACCCAACTGCATAGCACAGTAAGTTCTTTACTGTCTGTACTTTACTGTCACAGTACTTTAGGGAAGTGAGCAAGCGCTAAAAAGGTTTTTTTTTAATTCATTAAGTTTTATATCTATCTATCTATCTATCTATCTATCTATCTACGTATCTATATATCTACGTATCTATCTATCTATCTATCTATCTATCTATCTATCTATCTATCTATCTATCTATCTATCTATCTATCTATCTATCTGCTCCCGGAGAACCAATGTCCTGCAGATTTTTGGCCCAACCCACCTGCCTACAAGTTTCTAGTCAATCTGAATCTTCACTGATGTTTAGTTCGGGTTGGAGCTAAACTCTAAAAGGTTTGGACACCCCATCTACCGTCCAGCTCCAACTCCATTCAAACACACCTCAACCAGCTAAAATCAAAGTGTTCAGGTTTGTTGGAGCAGGTTTGGAAGTGGTTAGGAACAGAACTGAAGATCCCTGTCATAGATCTGGTGGCCAAGGCAAAACACTAAACTCTTTATGTTCTTCAAACTATTCCTGAACAATTTTTACATTGCAGCAGAACGTATTATCCTTCTAAAAGAAGCCACTGCCATGAAGGTGTGTGTGATATGCAACAGTCTTTTGTTAGTTGGGGCCTAAAGCGCGTGTATGCATAGATTTGATCGCAGAGTGTGCGTATGATTAAATCCACACCAATGCTCATTATAAAAACTGTGTTCAGCGTCACACCAGGCTCTGAGCAGATGTATGCACTTTTTATTTTCAGAGTATTGCCGCTTTTTTTAAATGCTATTTAATAAACGAGACCCTGGTGTCAAAGCAACATCAACACAAGGCTCACATGCTCATCACTTTCGTGGGTCATCATTATGGCAATCTGACTGATCTGTCATATACTGTGTGTTTACCGATGACCTTCATTTCCGATCACTGGTTGTCCTTCCTTGTCACTGTTGGTAGGGACCCAATCTAGCCATCACTATTTTTAGCCTTTGTCAAAGTCACCCAGATCTTTTCGCTTGCCCATTTGTTCTGCTTCCAACACATGAAATTCAAAAACTGCCTGTTATTGCTCTCTTTAGATTGATGAGTTGTAGTTATGTACATGTGTAAGTGTTGAACTCTCACCAGGGGTCTCCTAACCCCAAATCTTGGGAGGCTGCATCCTACAAGAACCTGTGCACAGTTCATACTGATGTGTGCGTGGGAAGCGTCATACACGATTTTTAATGCCGTTTTGTGTACACACAACATTTAGACACGAAGCCACTGATGTAGAGGCTCTCAGAGTTGCTCAAGCTTATTTCTTTCAGCTTTTAAGACGAGCATCACAAAGTGTTTGATCTTCAAAAGAGGACGACCAGCGCAGGAAAGACAAGAGAGTGATAATCTCTCGATTTCAAAGAAGATGTGACATTTTCCTGCGACCTTATGAAGCATACAACACATGAAACAGTTTCCTGAAAAAGCAGGTCCATCATGGTCATTACTGGTGGCATTTTGGCCTTGATCTGCCCAGCTGAACATTACAAAAGACATGCTGAAATACTATAAGAATGACATTAAAGCTACTCTGTCCAGAATAAAGCAGGATCACACAACACACTATTTATTCGGGAACAGCACGGGATGCGCCAACGCTATGGCCACTTACGACCCATTTAATTTACTCAATCAACAGACCTCTATCTTTCTTCTCCTCCATTGCACTTCAAATCTTAATTTCCCTCTCAGGTTTTAGCCCAGTCCCTGTCCTCAGTGGAAAGTCTGGAGCCAGGCTGGCTGAGCGGCGACGTGAGGAAGGGCAATTACCTTCTGCCACCCGAGACTTCCAACAAAAACACCAGTGTGTGTAATTAAAGAACGAATGGCGGACCTCGCTCTTTACTCTCTCACCCTTTCATGATCAGGGCCCCATTACACGTGGACAGGAGGAGCACCGGGGCTAGTGCGGGAACGCTTGAGATAAAGGTCTTTCAATCACGAAATAAAACCTCTCTAAATTATGACAAGCTTTCACCACAACCCACAGAATACGCATAAGAACCTGTACTAGAACATTTGCTCTCTTTTAATGAAGCATATTTACAGTCACACTGATGACGGACATGCAAGCTAATTACAACTCAAAGTATAATAAGAAAAGTATGATCAAATGTTGGGTTATTTTTTTTATTAAAATCACACTATTTTTAAAATGCACATTATTTGGCTTATTGCTAATGCATTAAACACGTAATTTTGAAACTTCCCCATCGACGCGTACACAAGCTCTCATGTGTCTGAGTGCATATATATATATATATGTATATAATAGTAGTCAACATTTGAAGTGGATCAAAAAATTTATCAAAGATATCCTAAGACAAGTCTGCATTTTGTTTTGGGTTTTCCAACAACTTTGATGAATCATGCATACACTGCCCTCCAAAAGTTTGAAAAGTGGGGTTTTGAACAATTTTGCCATGAATACCTTTTAATTTGTGATCAATTTGCACTTAAAAGGCACAACACAAACTACGAAAACATATTTTACTACATGAAGAGTTCATAGAAAATGATTAAATTTTTGATTCATCAAATTATCCATCATTAGCTCTGTATAATCTAGTCGTCCGAGCTCTCAGTTTATTCAAACATTGACTTGATATGTTACTCCGAGCCTCCTGAAGAATTGCCCAAAGATGATTCACACTGGTTGCACACTTATGGACATCACAGTCCAGTTTCCCTAATAGTAGCTCAACTTTGACGTGTATATATTGTCAGTATTACGTAATAAAAATGTAAAAAATATTATTGATCTTCAATAATGTCGTTATCTTAATGTGATAATATCGGCATAAATCCTTATTTTTATGCAAATACTGTACATTTATTAATATTAAAAAACTACCAAGCTATCACAATATGAAATACTAAATTTCTTAACAGTTCTGCTTCATCACATTTTTCTTTCTACTGAGTGCACTGATATTTATGGGTTTGGATTTTACAAATGTCGTATACTATAAACTTGAGTGAAAATAAGGCATCTTAAAAAACACAATCACCTTTCTTACGACACTTATTTTGTAAAATAAGTAGGTTTTGAAATGAAGCCCAACTGACCTATTCAGATTTTTTAATGGTTGAGGTGAGAGAAACAGGAGGGGATTAGAGACGATGACAAATCTTAGACATTGTACAATGTTTTATTAAAAAGTATAGAAATTACACAGGAAAAAAAAAAAAACTATCGGTACCCAAATCTTCCTGCCCCTCCCTCCCTCATCCCCTTGCTTTTATATAACAAGATTTTACAACTGGCAGTGACACTGAAGAGGTCTTTGAGAAAGAAATAAAGAAAACTCTTTAAAAAAAAAAAAAAAAATTGAATGAAGTCTTAGGGAATCTGTGGGTGTCAAAAAAAGGGTACGGATATCCTTAAAAGCGGAGTTACCCTACCAGACTGTGGAGCTATAAATACATGTGAAAACACCTTTGACCACCACTACTACCTCCTGACTGAAAGAAAGCATTTACACCTCTGAGACAACTCACTCTCAATCTGAAAGTACATACCATTCGGTATGCTTTACTGGTGGAAAACAACAGCTCACGTGATGAAGCCCAAATAACCAAGACAAGAAGGTTATGATAGAATGACCTCGCTTCTGAAATTTAAAATAAGGTTAAATTGGGGGGGGGGGATATTAAATCAGAAATCTCCATTAAAGGGAGTTTTTATATCCAGAATAAAGCCCTGAGCAGCATCTGCTGTGGACAAACATACTCATCTTAAATTCAGACTTCCGTGGCTACGATCAAAAAACTAAATATAGTCAACGCTTATTATTTACATATTCATAAGAAAAAGGAAATAGGATAAAAGAATTTCCAGAAACCGGTTTCACATGACTTTACAGTCTTGATTTCAGGTTCAATTTTAGTGGGGATTTAACATTCAAATGTCAGTTTTACACCAAGGGGGAGCTTTTCTTTCAACGACCACTGTAGTAGAGTGCCACCTACTGGTTTCAGGGGAATAAGAGCAGCATGAGGTTTTATAGGAAGCGCTTGACGCCAATGAACAAGTTCACTGCTTTTCAAAAACAGTTGTTCACCCGGACACAAGGATGACTGCTTTTATTGTAAAACGGCGAAACAATAAAAGGATAAAGAAAAGAAACAAGTGGTGGCACATTCAAAAATAAAGACTTTTAGTTTAACGTCATACCACCATGGGGGTTTAGTGCCAATTCAACAGCTCACAGAAAACACATACGGTCAGTTTGATTGAAAGAGCCTAGTTCTGGACGGCCACTGGTTAATTCATTTAAAAGGATCCGGTTTCATTCTGAATCACTTTATAACATTTACAGGGACACCTCTCAAAACATCAGAATGAGACACGGCTCGATGGTATCCACAACCCAATTACAATCGTTTTTGGGATACAAGTGTTTTTTTTTTTTTTGTTTAGGTCAAATATCAAATGAAAAAGTCTTAAGAGCTCAAGATGACATATCTTTGCCAATGCAAATCTTCAGGTTGAAAAAACAAGTGTCACCATTATTAATCAACTTACAAATATAAATCAGTTTTCTTCAATATTAACATAAAAACTTCCAAAAAAAAACTTCCAAAGAGAAAAATAAACAAACATCTACATCGGGGTGAGCAAAAGTTCTGTCCGATATGCAGTGGGTATGGGGCTGCCCGCTTCGCCTTCTGATTAATGAGGAAGGGGTACAAAAATGAATACAAAAGAACACAAAGCACCCTGGTCTTTAGGAGCGTTTGAGCCTCTTGGAATGTCGCTGGACGCCCGAGTCCTCGTCACTGCTGGTCTCCTTGTCGTAAGTCACACCTCTTGCAGTCCGTCTCAATCCAGTTCTCCTGCTATCCCTCTCATTGTCGCTGTCCTGCTCCCGATAATCTTTCCGATTTGTCCGCTTGCTCTTCCTTCTCACAGACTCGTCGTCCTCCTCATCTTCCTCACTTTCGCTGTCGTCTTGTCCACTGCTCCGTCTGGTCTGCCTGGATGAGGCTCTCCCTTGTTTGCCATTTATCTTCTTTCCCTTCTTCTCCTCCTCCTCCTCTTCTTCTTCTTCATCCTCGTCAGAGTGGGCGGTAGGGCGCTTGCGTGTTCGGCGTCGCAGGTAGCTGATCCCAGGTAGGCTCTTCTGCATGAGCTCGACGAAGGTCTGCTCTGTCCGAGCCATGCAGGTCAGGACGTCGCTGTCGGGCTGGTTGTATTCCTCAGCGTTTGAGAAGATGAGCTTCACATCCTCGAGAAAATCGCTGGCGCTGTGATACTGGGTGGATTTGAACTTGTCCTGAATGGTGGTGAAATCCATCGGGCAGCTGATGATGTCCCGATAATCCTCTGCTTCTTCAGCAGATACAGGTTCCCTGGGTTAGAGAAAGAGAAAGCACTTCACTTTCAATCAACTGCTTCACTTAACTGTGTTAATGAACCACAATCACCAAATGGCACTACATCAAACTATTAGAAGCTGAACAGTTACTCCAAAAGGTTTATGCCCATGTCATTCCAAACCCTACATAACATGACTTCTTGTGAGGGTGTACCTGAAGGGCCAGCTGTGTCGGAATTTTATCAGCTTCTGAAGTATCTCCTCGCACTTCTCTACCTCAATAGCTTGTTTCTTCGATAAAGGCTTGGAGCTCTGTCGCACCTGCACACAAACAACACTTGTAAATGAGAAAAAAAGTGAAGGGAATAGTATCAGGAACAATATACATGTTGCTTGATGCTTGATAGTTAAACTTAAATAAATATACTGCAAAGAACGCAAAGCTGAGCATGAGAACTGTACTAAACAAAATCCCACTTCGACATATCTTGTTTTACTCACCAGCTCATCGATGTCTGCAGGATTGCTTGATGCAGGGCGGGATTTAGGTGATTGTTTAGAAGCAGGTTTGGGAGAAGGTTTAGGTTCTGGTTTGGGATCTGGGTTGGAAACAGGTCTGGGAGCAGGTCTAAGATCTGGTCTGGAAGAAGATCTGACGGCAGGTTTTGGATCTGGCTTGGAAGCAGGTCTGAGTGCTGGTTTGGCACTAGGAGGTGAATGCTTCTTCTGTGCTGGTTTACTCTGCACTTTGGGCTTCGAAGACGACTTCACCTTCTTCCTAGGTCTCACTGTGACATCAAACAGTTTTTTTAAAAAGACAAAACTTAAGACAGAGTTTCAAACCATTACCCATGTTTTTACAGTACATTTGGTAGTTGACTTTTTTCCCTCCTAAAATGTTCTTGTCAAAAATAAATAAATAAATAAAAGTCAGGAGGGAGCTTTCAAAGCTCTCAGGGTCGCACTCACAGCTGTGACCCGTGTTCCTGTATTCTTCTTCCGATTCTTCCTCTTCAGAGTCGTCTTCATCTTCCTCCTCTGAGTCATCCTCTTCCTCAGTATCCTCATTATAGTTTCTGCAAACAGAAACATGTAAATTTGAGCATATTTTATTTATATATATATATATATATATAAATTAGAGATGCGCCGATTGCAAATTTCTTGGCCGATTCCGATTTTTGCCGATTCCGATTTTTTTTTTTAAAGAACTGTCATAAAACCATATGTTATTCATTTAATTCATAATAAAATTATTAAACTTTACAGGATCTTCTCACAACTAAATAATTAAAACAAAAAATAAAGGGCATTATAAGGTATAATATACCAAACATTAGTATAGTATACATTCTAACAAAAAACTTATTTTCCTAAGATTTTTTTTTATAATAAAAGAAAACAATAAACATTACAGATCTTCTCACAACAAAATAAAGTTCTCTGCACCTCGAAAA
>JAUCMT010000039.1:8110870-8122947 GCA_032357475.1 Enteromius thamalakanensis | reverse complement strand
CGTGCAGTGTAGCACTGACCGTTGTGGTTTATCCCATCCATTTACCTGGTCTCGGGTGACAGTCCGCCTCCGGTCTCTGAGTAGGACATTTTTGTTATTTTCTCCTGTTCATTTGGTCTCTGTGTTCATCGCCACTGTTACGCAGCTGTACTATTCCGCGCTCGCACGGTCAAATCAAAACACCGCCGTCTCCTTTCGCTTCGCGGTGACGTAAGGGTAAGTGCATTGTCACAGTAATGCAAAAATCATTGTGAAAAATTTTTTTGGAATCGAGTTATTCGAGGAATCGTTTCAGCCCTACTAATATTGACATCTAAAGTATTTACGTTACGACAGTCTTACTAACCACATTAGAAAAAAAGATTACAATTTACTAATTACGTCATGAATGTTTGCTCCAATTTCCCAACGGAAAAGAGAGCAAAACCTAAATGTAGGTACCTGCTAAAAGTAAATAGCGATAACTAGGGATGTTCTTTCAGTTATTTCTCATAACCGACAAATGACACTCATTCACCGATTATTACCGGTTAAGTGACAACATTTTAAATTTTCATTTATTTTCATTCAATTAGAAAGGATAAGTGCCTGTGACCCGTTAAAAATAATATTTTTTTTTTTTGCGGATTCATTGTACATGTGCAAAAACTAGCAAACAGCAGAAGACGAAGATTCACATGATCGTATCTAATGTTTTTTTATATCATACACTTGCAGCACTTTTGTGACCAGAGAAAAAACATTATAAAAAGGATAAATAGGCCTATACGAGAAACATAGCTATTTTACATAAATAATAAATAAAGAAAATAAAAGAATTTTTTTTTTTTTTTTTTCTGACATGACGGGTGTTCAATCGAGGTGCGATTTCATCAAACCTTCGAGAACAGAGCATTTGAATCGCGCACTGAACACAAAACTGAAGAGAGCGGCTCCGCCAGAAAACTGACAAGATCTAATAAAACTTTCAGATGACATGCAGCTCATTTCTACATAACTATAAGTTACCCAAAACACCCGGTAGATGAGTGTTCGTGCAGCGAAGCGGCTCTCTTTAGCAGTGTATGACGAGTCATGTTCCCTTCACACAGTGTGCGTGCTCCAAGAACACGGTTGTGAGTCCTGATCATTTCCAGGCGAGATCTGTTACAGAACGCGGTTGTCACTCCCTGTGTTAGGACTCAACAACTTTGTTTTGCTGCTGTGTGAATGTGGCTAATAAAACACAATATAGACTACGAGTAAGTAAAATACTAAAATAAATAAAAATGTTTAACTGATTGTATTAATCGGTCAAAACTCCTATTGGTCTGTTAACAGTTAAAATGAGCATCCCTAGCGATAACATAGAGCGAGTATAGAGATAAACTTTAAAGCTTAAGGATATGGACTTAAGAGAAAAAAAAAATAAAATAAAAAAGCGTCACCAAAACCAAAACTTACTTTGGTAAAAACAACAACAAAAATAATTTCCTTTTGATAATGTCTCTTGTCTATATGGCCTTAGTTTATTTAGGGAGGATTCATAACCAGTGAAGCTCATATGAAAACAAAATTACTTAATACACTTCATGACCACTAGAGGGAGATACAAAAAAAACTGGAGTGAAAGAATGAACTGTAAAAATAGATTCAAAAACACACTGACCCTTATAGCATTATGCTCTATATGGTCTGTGCAGCAAACTGTTCTATGACTGTCTGGTTACATAAGCAGCTTATGAGACTAAACTGTTTCCAATCTGTCACTTGTACCCACACAGAAAGCTGTTGGCACATCCTTGAGGTGGTCACATTTTTACTTGAAGCTATTGCTTCAAGTAAAAAAAAAGCTAATTATTCCTCTACCCTGATCGCTGATGACTCAATAATACACTCTCTTATTAGATTAGAAGGGGTTGAAGGCAAAAGGGCACCAATGAGAGAGCAAAGGTTTGGTCACATGACAACAATAGCCTGCCAATAGTTCAGTTTACAGGCTCTCTGCTATACAGCAGACTAGAAAATAACAAATTAAAGGTAGGGGTGAGCGATATGGAAAAAATATAATCACGATTTTTTCTGGTGAAATCACGATTTATGATTTATTAGATGATAAAATAGCACGATATTCCTTAAAAAGCAGATCGCTGAGAAATATTTATCGTCCACGATCAAAAAATCGTCATATTGCCTGCCCATAATTAAAGGGTTACCACACCCAGTGAATTCCTGCCTTTAAATAGTTTGATTATTACTATTTGAAAAAAAAAAAACACAAGATCGCAAGAACAATTTTAAGCCAATAAAGTATTTTTAAGCTGGGCACTATTTAAAAAATAATTAATACTGGAATGAAAAAGTATTAATAATTAGAAAAATACTAATAATTTTCCAGATATATTTGCAATGCTGCTGACAATATAAAATGTTTTAAGACAGGTATGACAAATAATTCTCTGACTCAAATGTTTAGGCCTGAGTTTAGGAAGACATTTCTTTCTTATAATTAAAGTTCTGATTTCCAGACAGGTTTGGGGGGAATGACGGCACCGCAAAATAAAAAGTCAACCCTAGCAGACTTTGTTTATACTGCAAAATGTAAATGAGGGGGCGTGGTTAACTCATCACATGAGACTGTGATGCTGCCAACTACATTCTTCAAAGAAAGACCAGGAGGATCCACAAAGGATTAAATCTTCTAAACAAATGGCTGGTAATAACGCAATATTGCTGGAACAAATTTGCTAAACAGACAATTCAGAGGAGCGCAAAGGTTCAAAACTGAGGATGCACTATGAATCTTGAGTACAACAGTTCACTTATCCATGACACAATGGACAGAAATCGTCTAGAATAATGTATTGAACCAACATCTTTCTACCTGTTATGTGAGATGCTAAAGCAAATCTATACTTTATCTTAATGCATCAAAATGACTAAACATTGAAAACAGCTCATATTATATTTCACTAACTCCAAATGAACGGATACTAATCACATTTAGCTGATAACAACCTCTGAATCGATATGTTCGAAAAGTTTTTATTATTTTCAAAACGAATTGCTCAGTAAATCTCTGAATTTTGATACATCCATAGTCAGAAAGAGACTTTGAAAACAACTGACAACTAAATTACGCTGTTGATGCTCCAAGTTCATTCACTCACTCAATTTTGTTACTTACAGCTCTGTGACCTCCTGTTCTTCATCCCATGCCTCCTTATGTGTGAGCTGGCTGCTGCCGGTGCTTTTACACGTCCATATCCGCTCTGCATACCTGCGCAGTCGAGCTTCATACTCTCTGAACAACAGTGTTAAGGAGAAAAAACAACACTCAAACACTAAATCGCTTAAAGCTTTTCTGCAACTTCTGAAATCTCCAGCAGTACTCCCAGCGCAGAGCCAATCAAGTGATGTTAGCTCCGCTGTCCATCCTCTGAGAGAGACTCTTTCATAATTAATGCATGCGTGTAGCACAGCAGTTTAATAATTAAAGGGCCAGCAGCAGCAGATCCCGCCTTTATACAGTTTTATAATTAAATCTACAATTAAACACAGTAACGTTATTAAAAATACAACAACCTCAGTAAAGGTTATTTAAAATGCTCTGAAAAAAAGAAAACTTCAGAGCAAAGATAAATAATTGTGTATAAGTTAATTTTACATTGATACACATTCATCACACAAAGTATAATTATTAGTTGTCACCCAACGTGGGCTTCATTGCACAATGTCAGTATATCTAGATATCTGGGTGTTTTTTTTTTTTTTTTAATTAAAGACAATTAATTGTTTTATAATTACAAACAAAACTGACAAAATTTCTTGGTAGAAAAAAAAATTCTTATGGTTTTCAATTTCAATTAACATAAGGAAGATGCTTATCAGACGGCAGATAGAGATCAACTCAAAATGGTTAATACCTGATTAAACTATATATATAATGCATTATTCTACCATTACCTGTACAAAACTATGAGATTACTCTCGTGATGCTAGCCTTTAACTCTAGAACAAACGGAAACCTAAAAAACATGCTAAATTATGAGAAATCGTCTAGATTTGGGCGCTAAATTGAGATGGATCTTAAAGCAGGCCTGATTTTAAAGCACGTGATTAAATCTTTACAAACGAGTCGAACAGTTCTGTAAAGTATGACCAGCATCCGCCCGCCCCATCAATCGCTATGCAATCTGAATAAAACTTCCCCACATCTTTTCAGAACCATGCCCTTTACTCTAAACGCCCGCCCTGCGCGGACAAGCAGCCAATCAATGTCATAAACCACGAACGCGCAGAGTGACTGACAGGCAGTGAACATTTCTGATTGGCTAGTTTTCTAATCGGGTAACACACGCGGGTCACTTTCCTTTTTATGCCGTTTACAGACATTAGATTCGTTTATCTTGGAATCCTAGTGCCACGATATCTGTCAGATAAGAGATCTTGTGGAATAAATAAAAACACGTTTAAATAGTATTTAGCTATAGTTACAAAAACTAAACAAATATTTATAAATAGAATACACCAGAGAAGTAATATCTTGGTTGCTAAAGCCCTAAACTACACATCCTGTCACTCATGACCAATTCACGTGGCGGAAGGAAAACTTCTCGCGCGCCAACGACCTCTCGCGCAGCAGCTGCACATGAACTCGCACATTCCCCTCCATCTGCAGCCGCCTGAGCTAAAACTGTGTACAGAATCATAATCACACTCTCCCAACATATACTAATGCACAGTCAACAGATGGTTGGCTGTTCAGGAGCATAAATGTATGAGCTCACGTCACATACGTTACATATGCCTGTAAAGAAGCGCGGGCTCGTGTGTGTGTTACACAAGATTGAGTCATGGCAGTTTGGATGAGAAATTGTTCTGCCAGACGTCACAGACACTGTGCGCCCTGAAGCTAGCTTGCTAGCAACTAGCCCGCGCTAAAATACACTCAGGACAACAACAACAACCCATCAGCAATACACAGTTTATCCTCCTTAAGTACTCAAAAATCAGACAAATATAACATTTAGCCCGGTCTTAAGAGTTAAGCCCCAGCTGATCGAAACGTCATGGTCACCTTTAGCCGGTTAGCGTTACAATGAGATGCAGCGCGCAAGATGAAAACAATAATAAAGGCATAAATGCAAACCCCGCGCTCGCACACGCTCAGACTCCACGATCTGCGCGGAAACAACGAATTGAGACTATTGTGAGCACGTGTTTGTATGTCTAGTGCTTGCAAGTGAATAGTAGAGACAGCGAGAAAGGATACTCTTTGTTCCTGAAGGCCTCTTTAGTGTGCTCGATGATGAACACCTCTTCTCCTGGGCCCGGCGGCTCAGACAGCGGCTTAACCAAAGGGTACGGCTTCCGGCCTAGTAACGGTGCCATGGTGTGCTTGCTGCGGTCCTGGATGCGTCTGCAAAGTGAAGTACTGAACTAACCCCCCGCTCAATCTCAGCTTGAACTGAATTTGCCGTGAATCCGCGCGTCTCAGCGACGTAGCATCGGGCTAGGCTAGCGCGCGCTTGCTTTACTTTACGTTACTTTTAGAAAAACAAAACCTAAACAAAAGTATGGTTTTATCTATCAGTTACATCTCCCGTGTTAAATCCGCTAGCTTGAGGGAGCCGGTGGGGTCATGGTGAGGCGCCTGAAGAGAGCGTGAGCGTGAGGAGAGAGCGGAAGCTCCTGGGTGCCGGGGATGGAAGCGCGAAAGGCGGCCCGTCAGAGCTGGTATGGCGGGCTTTCTTATGCTGCTCAGATCCGTGTTGTAGACGATTCTCCAGGCCAAAGCGACGTACCAATCCCCTATCCGTATCGACTGTAGACCGCGTAGATACTGTTTTGAGGGACGTGCTGATTACATAAACAAACAAGAGGGTTTATAGCTGATTGAAAAATGGCGGGAGTTCCTGCTACACCGGCAACATTCCGTACAACCTCAAAACTCCGTTACCCCGGTAGCAAGCGGCGACGCAAGAATAAGTCCCACCCATTGTCTCCAGCGATTGGTCACTGAGGAACTACGACACAGACTGAAATATCTGATTGGCCAAATTCAACTGTCAATTATACCTACTCCACCTTTTGTCAAAGCAACACCCCTCCAATCACCAATACAAGGAGTGTTTGGAAGCATGGCTAGAGGTCAGTTTATGATAAATTCATAGATAATTTCAAAATGACAGTATGCAGTTTGACTCCTATGCTTTGGTATCAATAACGGACATTAGATTTTTTAAATATAACCTAGGCCAAATGTCCACAGTTTAGCTGAAAGTGACAGTGGTTGTAGAATTTAAAATGAAACAATAGAGCGTGCACACGACACTTTTGATCCAATTAAAGAGACAGTCTTGATTTAATACGTTAATGCCAGTCTTAGCAGTTGAGACAGTGCAAATTTAAAGGGTTTTTGAGGCCACATATGGAATAATAAAGCTCTACCTAAACATTAAAACCGCCAAATTATTAAATATATAAGAACTAATTTAAAATGTATAATTTCATGAGAATAATCGTATTATTGGGAATCGCCCTTAAATAATAGTGTTCTTGCCCTGCCTAACAACTTTGCAAATGATGCAATCAGGGGAAAACGGATAAATCCAAATTGGTTTTATTTAAATCTGTCTAGTGAAAGTGTCCAGGTACATTTTTAACAGGCAAAATCACATGGATCATACACAGATATTTCTTTTTTTATTTAATTAATTTTTTTATTTGAAAAATACTATGGAAAGTGAAAGTCTTCATATTTAAAATACAAATCTGATTGACCTTACAATTTATAAAAGATAGGCATTCCTTCTTTTTTTAATAAAAAGTATGGTAATTAGATGCAGTACATTGAACAATAATACACGAATCGAGAAACAGATAACACAGATGTTATTAAAAACTGCCCTAAATGCATGCATTTGAGTATTTTTACAATAAAACAGGCCAATAAAACGTTTTAGTAAAATCGTTTGAAATGCCACAAATGCAAAAAAGGGCACAGTTTACAATTCAACTGTTTTGCCATACTGTATATCAGTTATTACTCCATGCAGTCACATTTATTATACTGACAAAGTCCTTTCTCAATTTAAATTGAGAAACATGCAATTTATCGTTTTCTTTGCAATACAAACTGCTTTACCTTCATAAGAAAATACCTGAAAAGATCTAAGATGATCTTTTTTAATGTATACAAAAGAAAACATTTCAAGCCTTTTTCTTACTGTAAAAGTGAATCTCAGGCATTTGGTAGTTTGTAAAAAGTCTCTTAAATGTACATTTTGTACTCTTTCAGAAATACTTCTACACTTTTGACCAGCAATGTTCAGCATAGTGCTAACTGAGAGTTGAGTTTTGCTCAGTGCAGACTCTTTTAAGCGGTGGGGCTCTAATCACCTCCTCTTCGTCCTGTGAAAAACAATAATTGCACACATGGCATGCATAAAAAAAAAAGAGGTTTGCATAATGTTTACAACATATATTTATGTTATACATTAGGTTAAAGCTACCTGAGTAGAGAGAGATAACACATCTTCTTTAATTAGAGTCGGGGGCTCATCCGTCACCTCACTGCTGGTCGTTGATGCCTCTAAATATTGGGTATGAAAAACAAAAGTGCAAATACATGTATGAATGTGAAATAAAGGATGCGCAATAATTTCTGTTATCTGTCAAGAACATGCAAACAATAAATCATATTTCACCCTAAAATTAAAAAACAAACTAAAACATATCGTCCTGAAGCCCATTTTAGGACCATTTTGATTTTTTTTCTTCTTTTGAGATATGGCATTATTTTATGACAGTTCCACACAATTAAGTTATGATGTCGGAATTTCATTATTGTAATTGTATATTGTAATATAAATTAAAATAGTTTAAAATATTGAAACTTAATTATTAATATTAATGTTAAAACATTAGGTAACTCTTTATTTTACAGTTACACCTACTGTATTAGTTGCTTATTAGCATGCATATTACTAGAATATTCGCCATTTATTAGTGCTTATTAAGTACATATTAATGTCTTATTCTACATTCCTAATCCTACTCAATACCTAAACGTAACAACTAGCTTACTAACTATTAATAAGCAGCAAATATAGAATTTATTGAGGGAAAGGTCATAGTTAATAGTTAACAGGTGTTACCACTGCTTAATATAGAACCCCATCAACACATAATATGTTATTGGCATTAAAATACTAATTTGCATTTGCTTTAAAGACCAACATATTGTATCTATCTTGTCAGTTAGATAGGCTAAAAAGTCTTTTTACTGAATGTTTTTTCACCGATCTGTCTCACCTCTTTCGGCATCCATGGTCTCCTGTCCCAGGGTGGGTGGCTGGGAATCTTCGGTACGGAAGTAGGGTGCGTGGGAAGGGCTTACTGCCTCACTCACATGCTGTGGACTGGAGTTGCTGCTGCTGTCCACTTTGGTATTAGACTGATAGACATCTGATAGGAAACTCTGATTACTGTTGTCATCTGTTTAGAAGAGTGAATGAATTAAACATTTTTGTGTGAAATCCTCTGAAGAAATATGTCAGTTGTCTGTAAGTACTTTGGCACACTATAATGTAACAGTACATGCTATGTTAACATACATATGCAAACCACACTGTCAAGGTGCAAGGTCATTTATTTAACTAGAGCATGACAACAAAAAACAGTGTTGCATTGTACTTGTATATATAAAGAGGGAGAGAGTGGTCTGTGTTTACAGAGGAAATATCATATTTCCGTGTGTCTGACATAAACATAACCCTGTATTACCCTGAAAATCCAGAAGCACGGAGCGGGCGTTTTCCAACACTACATCTGTAGGAAAGCCCTTCAGTTCCCTCACTGCAGTCCCTGTCGCTTTAGGCTTGTATATCTGCAAGAAAGAAAAAAAAGACATTTTGAAAATTAATACCGTTTTTATATATGTGAAAAGTGGATGACATAATATATGATATACACACCTGTTTAGTCTCTGTAACCGGGACCCATTTGAATATCCGTAAAGACGTGTCTCCAACTGTTACCCACTTTTTTTCCCTAAGAGGACAAACGCGTTTCAGGTTAATACCACAAAAAATGTATGTTTTCTCTTTTGACGCTATTCTCAGTGATAGTTAGTATCAAATACTCAATTTAAAACAATATTTTTTTATTTATCACTGCAACGCAATAATAAGTAATGTAAATGTACCGGTGTAATTCTTCATTTATTTTAACCATATTGCGGTAAATACTTAATTTATTTGAAAAACCATGAGTTCTTGGCAGATTTCATGAGATTAACAAAGATGTTCAACAGAGACTAACTAAAATTAATATAGAAAACTGCTCATTTTTACATTTCATATGACAAAATCACTACACTCTATTACAGACCACCAACAGAGTGATCAATCCCCATTGACAAGTCTAAGCCACGCCCACATGCAGCATACAGCGAGGCCCATTGGTTGCCCTGCTTGTCTGTCATGTTACTGAAAGACGTCACCCTCCCCTCCCGCCACTCTGAAGTTTATTTTTGTAACGTAGAAGAAAAGAAACTTGTCTCCCTCTTCAAACAAGCAACTTACCACCGACGGACCCTTTCAATTGCCGCCATCACTTTTTTGATATCATCTTTAGCACGGCTGCGTGTCTCCGCTCGCACGGACCGTCCCGACATTTTAATGGATTTTATTAGTTTGTCAAGATCTCCCTCTTTTTCTTGCCTTCCTCCGTCTGCGACTTGATCTCGCTCTGTCTTCGTCTCTGTCTCGCGAGATTTCATAACGCGCCTCTGGCACTGCCTCTTTGCGGTTTTTAATATTAGACATATTCAATTTATTTGTAAATTTATTTTCGTCATAAAACATTCTTCAGATTCTGTTATGTATTAACCGCAATATGAGTATCACATTATAATAAGCGGTTACGTGCCGATTATGCCCTCATCACACCACCAGATGGCAGCGTTTTCTCTTAAAAAACTGCGGTACATCTCATCTTATATTTGATAATATGTGATAAACATGTTAGACAAAATATTACAATCGCAGTTTAAATATGTAAATTATTTAAATAGTGTTCTTTATAAATAAAAAGTTAACATGATTGAGTTTAAAACAATTTTGTTAACAGCTTAAACTCACTTAGATAATGATGCAAAAATTATATTATTTGTTTTTTGATCAAAATAATTAATGATGCAAAAAAGTATAAACCTAAATAAATTGTTTTTCAATCAAAATGTTTCAGTAATTTTAAATGGCTGTGATGTTTAAACTAAGTGACAACTAACATAAAAGAAAGACAACAGTACAACAATTCATTAGATTTTATTGATACTCTTAACTCTGCATGATGACAGTCAAACAAACTTCAGTCATTTAGAATTTTTCAAAAATCTTTACACACTTTACACCTCAGAAGGCACACCTGAAGTCAATACTGATCAAAGTATTAAACAAACAATAGTTGTGTCTTTACACCATAGAACTCCACTGCAGTGATGAGAAAACCACATCACCCTCCACACTCCCATCGTTTCCGTTCTCACTGTGGCTCCGAGGAGAGCAAAGCAAGACTGTTTTCTTCACATTAGAGCCCAGACGAGCTATAGCGAGAATATCACAGAGAGGTAGCTCTTCATCCATGGAGATGCATAATGCAATGAAATGAGCATGGAAACGCAGAGGATCACCTGCAAAATGTCAAAAGATCAGCAAAAAAAGTGTTCAGCTACAATAAAAATATATTTTATACATCTGTAATGTGAAAACAACAGGCCTTTTGATATTCCTGGTCTACACAAACATACCTGGATATACCAGGAAATCTCCTCCAAACTTTCCTGCGGAGGTCAGGTAGAAGCCTTTGTTTCTCAGGTGTCTATATACACAGAATCTAGTTTTCAAGCGTTCATCTCTAGGCATTGGCCAATCAGTGAAATGGAAACTGCGTTCCTCTGGACAGTGGCTAAAGCCGGCGCGGGCAGTGCAGAGCTGGACCGCCATGGCCGACCACGGGAAGCGGAAAGCCTGGTCCAGTGCATTAAGACGATCTCTAATCGGATTTCCTGAGTCATCAGTGCCTGCGGGATCATATACAGTATCAGGGCTTTTTTCTTGCCACAGACAAGAACACACAAAATTATTTCAAAACACCCATCTTGTCAATAAACGCAGTCAGTAATGAGTACAGTGAATCAAAATCATTGAGAGAAGGTATAATTGAAATCATCGGAGACTAATGTGATAACAACCTGCTGCTCTCTGTGTAATTAATGTGCCACAAAACACAAAGATAAAAAGTCACTATCTGCTCTCTTAAATAAAGTGTATTCATATTAAATATAATTTTGTATATGCATTTAATTGATACTGCTAAAAGTTCTGGTGCTATTAAATTAAACTTATTAATATGTATATATATATATATATATATATATATTGTTTTTTTTCTTTTATGTAACCTTAAGGTTTAGCTTTGGATGTGAGGTTTGGGTAGCTAGGAAATACAGATTTTTTTTAATTTATTTGGAAGGTGGATCCTGCCACTGACCTGTCTGAATATAAAAAAAAATAGTTTTTTGTGCAAATATTGTGCAGTTTTTATATTTGGGAATAACTGGTATTTTAACATTTATTCTTGACCCGCATCTTGATTCATATAAACAATATGATGTATAGTGATGCAAATATGATTAATAAATTCTTATATAAAATTCAAGAAGTTCAGAAAATGTATTTATGTAAAAATGTTAATGTACTATTGGCACAAAATCCATTATTGCCAAAAGAAAATAGCCATCTGCATATGTAGATATGAGAAATCAACTGTTTACTCTCTCACCGTTCTCCTTCTCATTCATAATTCTCCTCAGCACTGTCTTCTTGTCCTCAAGAGCCAGAGCACACTGCTCCTTATAACTGCTCTCCAGACCTGCCTCATACTGTCTCACAGCCTCTGAATGCCTCTCCTCATCTCCACAATCCTGACAAAAAATATTAATACAGTCATACATCCAGGGGCGTAGCACCAAATTCTGGGCCCTATGCACAAGCAGTGGCCATGGGCCCCTGTAAGCATGGGCCTACCTA
>JAUCMT010000039.1:8094338-8110770 GCA_032357475.1 Enteromius thamalakanensis | reverse complement strand
CAGGGGTGTAGCACCAAATTCTGGGCCCTATGCACAAGCAGTGGCCATGGGCCCCTGTAAGCATGGGCCTACCTACAAGACCATTTAATACATCAATAAACTGATGCATTTACCCAAACTATTAGCATTCACATGAGATAAAAACATTTATTGTGATCAATTGTATTGAAAGGTAAATAAAATGTCACTCCTCAGGGGCCCTCCCCCCATTTGGGGCCCTGGTAATTTAGTCCCACTTTTCACCCAACTACGACGCCCCTGCATACATCACTCACAAACAATGGATGAATAGATGACTACACTAGTGTGCACCTGAGGTGGCAGGGACGCAGCAGCAGAGCTCGTGTCCTCCAGCAGCAGCGCCTCCTCCTGCAGGAGCTCCAGCGGTCTGCCCAGCCGCACGTTCTGCCGAGGCTGACGGGCCAGAGAGCCCACCAGAGCCCCGATCACACCCGCAGATCTGCCCTTCTTTATGTCTGACACCTTCCACAACAGAGGAGTGGATCCGCAAAAGCTGATGTCAATCAAAGCATCTTTTGACGGCTGACGCTCGCTCTCACTTTCGGGATCCATATCCTCATCCACTTCCACGCCCGACTGCTGTGGGATCTTCAGTCCTGCTGCTGGAGCTCCATCCATCACGTCTCCAAAACACACCTGGGTGTCTCAACATGTGACTAGCAAATTTTAAGCTGTGCCTCCACTCTATAATAATACATGCCGAGACTTTTTTGTATTGCTACTCAATAGGATAAGAGTAATACATGGTGATCATACAAAATACATGATAACACAAAAAGAGTACATTTCAGCGACATGAGTGCACTGTTTGAGAAATAACTTATGGTTACGTTCTCACTTGGGTTCCAGCATAACGCGTGCGCGCTATAGAAGTTTTCACTTCCCTTCAAACATGTCACGTGGTCGCTAGTTGAATAACGAGCGCCATCTAGTGGTCCTCTATTGCTTTACATGCATGGTTAAAAAACACTCGCATGGCAAAAACATAGTACTGATATATTTTAATAAAAATAATCACATGTAATCTCCCTTGAAAGATCCAGTGCATGTTATTCGCGAAACGCGTAAATATCTGTTCATTTTCAGCGCTATTTGGGATTAACCAATAACACAACAACAAAATATCAGATTACATAATCTGTTACTTAAACCTTTTAATATGCTGTACTTCATTAGTAAATATTAAAATTAGGCAATCCTGCGCCCTCTTGTGGAGGAAAATGTTTTCCGATGACAAAATACACCATTTGTTTAGAAGTCCATTGGCCGAAGAGTGTAAACAAATATTACAAATAATCAAAATGTATGATATGTACATATTAAGTTATTGGATACATTTGTATAAATGCATTTCTTAATGAATACCATTGTCTAAACACACTGAGAATGCGTGTAAACATTAGTGTATTTAATAAATTGGCACAAAATCATATGAAGAAAGATAAAAGCATAAAGAAAATGGGAGAGAGAGAGAAATCAAATACAGAACTGTAGTTCTGCACATACAAGAGTTCGACTTCATTATTACAGCAGTCTACTACACGCACCCCAAGACAGGTTAACAGTTTAACACCAGTTTGACCCACTTAACAGCGTGTGTTTTTATTGGTTGATGACCTTTTCATTTCCTTCAAAATTCGGAGCCGAGGACTGTAGGGCTGTGGGTATAGAGAGACCCGTGGAGCAGTGAGAGAGAGCTGGATGTCCAGTCTGCACCAGCAGACACGCTGCCTTTAGTGCAAACCTTCATTAATGCCATCTCACACACCAAGGCCTCGCACCACACACCTAGAGGGAAAAAACAAAGGTGCGAAATATGAGGTACAAAAAACAACTGTAAAGCTCAAAATATTTATAAAATCCCAATGCTTCTGGACCAGGGGCCTGTACCATGATGGTGGCTAAAGAAACTCAGGGTTACAGGATTAGTTTTGAGTTGCCAAAACCAAACCGCTCCAATCCGGGTCTGTTGGTGCCATGAGGCTGGTCATTCTCTGTCAATTCAGGCTTGATCCTGAGTTAATGTAGCACGTGCACATGAAAGTGTGACATCAGCAATGAGCAACCAATCACATGCCTTGAAACTGTGATTCATGTCTTGTGAGAGAAGATTACCAAAGATTAAAGATTGAACAATATTTAAACATTGACACAGCGAGATGAAATGATGAGAGAGGAAAACATAAAAAATAAAAATGTACAAAGTAAGCTGTAAAGTTACTTTATAAAGATGATAATATTTCTAAAAAAAACTTCAACACTATAGGTAAAACACTTAATGATGTAGACTCATATGTAGTCATGTTTACTTATTTATACTGCATATTATCTATGTTTATATTAATTTAAAATAAAAGCCTAATTACTATTAAACTAAACTGAATTAAGGATTAATCGGATGATTTTATCTTCAAACAATGTTTTACTATGCAGCGTCCTTTAATTTGGAGTAAGAGAAGCTGGGGGAGTGGCTTTAATGCATCACACGTGTCACCTTGCTGGAAGCGGATTGGTCAAATTTCGTTCTGAGATCTCTAACACCGAACATAACCTTCCCCCGGAGCAGGTTAGCAGTGTAGGGTACGTTACCATGGCGATGAACACTGCTAAAAGCCAAACCAATTTCATGGCACCTAAAACCTAGAATTGGTGCAAATTAAACTGAAACTTAGCTGGCTAACCAGCTAATCCGGCTTCATGGTACAGGCCCCAGGGTTTCTGAAGGACATTGAAGGTGACAATTGAATACTTTTTAAGACCAATTAAGAAGATTTAAGAAGACAATAACTATCCGGATTATGAATGAGGCTTAAAAAGGTTCAATCAAGATACATTTATCTGAAGTTTATTATTATTATTACAAAAATAAAAAAAAACTTGGTTTTCTAGATAAAATTTAAAAAACAATTTCATAAAGTTTTTATTTAAAAAAAGAAAAACCCATCTCAATTAAATGTACTTTGATTCAATATTTTTTTAATACTAGCAGATGAATACAAAAAATAAACATGCATACGAAATCAATGCTGTGTCTATATGAATAGAAGACTGAGATTTCAATCCAAAATTAAAGTTCTGTCAACCAAACAGTCGACGGTAGCTACTGACTTTCATAGTATTTTTTTCCAAGCTATGAAAGTTAATGGTTACAGTCAACTGTTTGTATACCCAAATTCTTTAAACTATCTTCTTTTGCATTCAAAAGAAAGAAAGAAACATGTTTGGAACATCACGAGGGTGAGATGATGACCAAATTTAGATTTCTTGGGGGTGAACTATCCCTTTAAGACACTCGCAGAAACCCTGTCGACACAATAGCTTTCAATTCAATATCTTTATACGCTTTTTAATGAAAAACCATCGGACTACCCACAAGCCACAGCCAGTCGGTTTAGCTCCTACATTACGCCCGTCTGTGTGGGAGAGAGTCCATGTGTACACTCAGCTTCATCTCATTCTCCAGAATCTGCACCAACTGCTGCATGGAGGGCAGGTGTCCCGACTGCAGCTTGGACCATACAGGCACATCTGAGAGCACAAGAACGTACACACGCAGAGGAAACATCACTAGTCAACATCAAGTGGCTTGACGTGTGGGAACTGCAATACTTTGACCTGGAATGAATCATCCGTCTTACCATTAAGTGTGATTTCAAAGGCACCCGTGGACATGCACTGGTTTTCTATCATGTTGCTGAGGAAGAACACCATCATGCAGGCGTATATCTTTACAAAAACACAACAACCTGAGGTCACAAACTCATGTAGTCATGCCTGAAGATAGCTATCGGATGAGCCAACACCGTCAAATCAATCAGTGACTTGCAGGCTCAAAGGTTCTCGCAGGGAAAGACTCATTCCCTAAACTGGGAACAAACGTTTTCAAGAACAAACTGTACTTTAGTACTAAAATTTATTGTACATTTACTAATAGAAATTCATGCTGAATTATGTGTGAGGGCAAGATTTCCCCTAAACGCATGTAGCAGCACTATTAACAGTACATTTCCTTAAAAAAAAAAATGTACTTGAAGCGCAAATAGAAGGTAATCATTAAAGATAGAGCGATTTTTCATGCATCATGTGGAAATACAGGGTCATTTATATAAAATTAACACCAAAAAATACAAATGGATAAGTCTATAAAAAGGAAACGACTGATAATAAATGAATTTATACAATTTATTTAGGCCTCAAGGAATTAAAAATTAATAATTGACAGGATCGAAATCAAAAACAGAGGCAGAGAAATGTCACCAAGACCAACTATGAATTACATAATCCAAAACATAAGATTTTTTCTACAGAAGTAGCAATCCAAGTAAATGGCCCTCGCTGACCTTATTCTCTTGTGCCCAAAGCCAGATCCCAGGAGTCTCCGTGTTGAGATATGCGAAAGGGTCCTTGCCCAGGATAATTAAACCAATCACTGCAAGTTTGAAGACTGAGAAGAAGGAAGCTGTGTGTCTAAAACCAAATAAATAACAAAAACATCATCAGTTCATGAATTAAAGTCGGTGTGGTGTGCAATCCAAAAGTTCTTGATGAAATAAGAAAGAGACCTGTATAAAGGCTGCGGCAGGAAGTTTTCTGCCTCGATGCGGATGTCTGGGTACCTCTGGCTGAGAACCTGAGTGTACTCTTCAAACACCCGCCTGTACCCTCAGGATACACTGCAGAAAGAGAGCCACTATATTCAGCAGGAGACCCACAGAGGGCTAGCTGCTAGTTGACAGGAGGAGCTGACAATAAACTAGTGGGTCAAAAAGCTTTCAGACAACTGCAACTGCCTGCTATAACACCAAAGACGTTTTGCATATGCAAAAAGAGTGCACTTGGGCACTATACTTGTATACATACTACTTATTGTCCATTTAAAAACACTAAATAATTTAAATTCAGTAAACGTCATGAAACACTACGTATACTATGATATAAAAGGGTAATTATTAAGTTACATGGTTATATATGAGCCTTGCGCCCTGAAGCGTAGTTATGTGTGCTTAGCTAGATAAATAAAACGTATGCATAAATGCATTTTAAAAATGCCAGTTAAATCAGTTGTACTATCAACACTGTTCAGCACGCGCACTGACAGGAAACACAGGAAGACATAACGTTTACTCACCAAATCTGAAACTTCAGCAGTGGCATTCCTGTATATTGCATTTTCATCTTTTTAACGCTGCCATTGTCGGCTGTGGCATGATTCAGTGATAGCACACAGACCATTAAAAGACATAAACATCGCGTTTCCATCCCGCTCGGTCCCCTTGTGGAAGCCCTTCTTTGACTCTACCCGGAAATACACGCATAATATACACAGTCTGTCAAAATAAAAGTCCCCAACGCCTGTCTGACAGACATAGCGGTTTTTTTTTACAGACAAGAGGTTTTCTGACGCACATAATATCCAGATTCGACTGGATGTTATTATGTGCGTCAGAAAACCTCTTTGTAAAATAACACCGTTGCATTTACGGCATGCACTTGATTGTCCTAAAGACGCATTAATTAACTTGTTTTAATTAATCGCACCGTGCGCTTGTCTTGGTTTGAACAGCCCAGCATGTTTTTCAGTGTTCGAAAGGTGATCCCACTAACCTTAAGGAGCCAAATAGAGTAAAAAAAATTACTAAATCATTTTTAAACCCTAAAACTCAAGAAGGAAATCTCCAGGACGCTGACCACAGAAAATATATCGAGTGACTTATGAACGAGCCTGATGTAGAAAAGCTAACACTGCACTAACGTTAAGGTTATTGTAGTTTAAATCTAAGCGGTCCTTCACCAGGAAGATGGCAGATGGAAACCACATAATCTCTATAAATGGGGCCCCACAAATGGCCCAAATGCTATTTTAGATAACCTAGAGCAGTGGTTCCCAACCTTTTTTAACTCACGGCCCACACAGCCAAACACATGTTTTCGCGGCCCACTGCAAAAGAATTTAAACGATCCCGCTTTTTGAGTCGGGTTAACTAAGTACTTGGAAGCAAGGCTGTTAATTGTCTTTATTGAATAAACTGGTAATGTATTGAATTAACAGAAAATATACATAACGGATCAGCGAACTAGACTTTTTTTAATTATATTAACAATATTACAATTTCTATTAATAATAATTGGCGGCTCCCTGCAATACCGCCACTAGGGGGCCACAGGTTGAAAACCACTGACCTAGAGTAGTCAACATTTGAAGTCAAAATCAAAATCATCTTAAAACCAAAATACGTTCTTGTCATGGGACAGCTTTGAGGAACTTTTTTTCTTATCCACTTCAAATGTTGATTATTGTAGAATAGATGTTCCAAGTCTTACATAAAAAAAGAGAACCATTTAAGATGGGAAGCGATTCTGTTGAATTATCAAGCTTAATCCCCTGATAAGAGCCGTTTTGACTGTTGTGATATTTTGTGCTAATTACGGTAAACATCCTTTAATGATCTCAGGGAGCAAGAAATATTTTTTTTACTTTATAAATCTAAGTTCCATAACAGAGTAAAAAATAAAACAATTGACAGCAGGAATATGTCACTTTTTATTGAGTAAAAATCAGACATGAAGACGTGCAGACTAAAAACCAGTGTAACAAAGTCACCATGATCAAAAAAAGAAAAAAAGAAAAAGTCTGCATCCAGTTGTAAAAAAATATGATCTGTTTTGAGAGAAACCAATTTTCTTCTGCCAGTAAAATTGTTTTTTTTTTATTTCCACAGCTGTGCGAAGTATTGGTGTCTTTCCTGAAAACATTCTCCATTTTTCTATGCAACTAGTGATTTTCCCACCTTCTGAAAAAGGCTGCTTTTATAAATCAAAGCATTTCCCATATTACATCAACACTGAACCCATCTTTACACTGTAAATATGTAGTTTCATATCCTTTCAACATTTAAAACTAAACAGCCAAAATAACAAGAGAAAAATAAAATAAAATTTAAACAGACAACTAGGTCAAGAATGACCACTTTAAACAAACACAAACTCGCTCGCAGTCACACAGACGTGACGTAACAAGAAAACACTCAGCGTCTGTGGCGACTGTGGCTTGAATGGCTGCTGCTGTGGTGTTTGCTTTTATGAGAGCGTTCGTACGAGCGCGAGCGTTCCCGTCGGTCGCGGTGATGGCCTCCGCTGCTGCGCTCGTGCTTGTGCTTCTTCGCTAAATCTGAGGAACCGCGATCCCGGTCCCGCTCTCTCTCTCGCTCTCTGTCCCGCTCACGGGGTTTGCTGATGGAACGAGAGCGGCTGCGCGAGCGTTTCCGCTTGTGACTGTGTCTGCTGTGCTGGTGCAGGTCGTCGGAGCGCTGCTTTGACTTCAAGTGTGGCAGGAGGGGAGATGGAGGGCCGTGGTTGGCGTGTCGTCGTGGAGATGGGCTACGGCTGTGAGAGCGGCTCCGGGAGCGAGAGCTGTAGGTGCCCGAGTGACTGCGCCTGTTATTGTAACTAAAAGAGAAGAAACGGTTGAGAATAGACACCAACAACATAGAGCAGTGCATTAAAAGTGGTACTTACTGTCGCCTGGGAGAGCGAGATCTAGTCCGAGATCTTGTTCTGGAACGAGAGCGACTCGCACTTCTACTGTTCCGACCTAACTTACTATCTTTCCTGAGTCTAAGGAAAGAACAAAGAAGATTCTTAGTTAGTGTACTTTAATAAAAGCAAGTATTTGAAGTCAAGTCACTCACCCGTTGTGTGGGCTCTTAGAGCCCTGAGGGCGATCTTCTGGTTCCTTCTTCAAGGCCTTAAGCATTTGAGGATTAGGAGACTTTTCATCCGCTTTCATTAAATTAGGTGAACCTGTCAGGAAAAATAAATCAAATCTAATTTAATGGCTTTTAAAGAGAAGTTTTACAGAATGTTACTGCTGCTCTTTTCAGTCCATGATTATAAAAAATAGATTTATGGAGGAATACACAAACTTTGAGAGTTGAGTTGCACTTTATTTTACAGTACATTATACCTATACTTGCAGTGTACATACCCATTAAATTAATGGTAATGTAAGGTAACAACATGGAGTAGTCACCTTTTGGTTTTAGCCTTACAAAAAAAAGGTTCAACTGCACAATAGGCAGTGGAAGCGAGAGCTTACATGGTTTGGATCCAGGAGAGAATCCACCCAATGTGGAGAGAGCAGGAGTGCCATCTAGATTCAGCCCTTTGGCCTTCAGTTTGGCTTCCTGTAGAGCCACCTTCCGCTTGTCCACTTCCTTCTCCAGCAATTCATAATTTGGCTACAAATCAAAAAAAGAAGCAAATCAGAACTTATTATAACACAAGTGAAGACAATCTAACTCAAAAACGGGAGCGAAGTCAAACAGGTCTAACCTTCCTTCTTGTGTACAACTTCAGAGTGGTTACACATATATCTTTGATCTCCTCCTCCGTGGCACCAAACAGCAGGTACCAGTTCGGCATCGAGGGTAATGTTATCTGAGAGAAAGAAATGGGGCAAAAGAATTAACAAAACCGGAGCTCCGAGTGAACACAGGTAGAGATGAAAGACAGAGAATGGTTTAGTACCTGCAGCACTCGTGCAGCGAGGTAAATGCAGGCACAGGCGATGGTTTCAGCTTGAAATCTCACAAACACATTAGTGCGAAGGCTGTCATTCATGTAGTTCCTGCAACACAAAAGGTGAACCACAAAATTGCCATTTTCCTGCGTGGGTTGTTCATCTAGAAATGTGTGTACGAAGTGTGTCACATGATGCTAATAAAAAGACCAAATGTAAATGGAGGCTTGAGTTGAACTTTGCCCTTTCCCTCTCTGCCTCACGTTCCTATGTTGTTCTACAAACGTGTAAAGGCAAGCATGCAGTACGGACGGGCACGTGTTTAGAGCACATACGTGTACACCGACAAGCTCAAGAGTTTGTCAAAAATACAACGCCTTCAACTAGTTTGCATGCAACTAATTACTACAACTGCACTTCTTCAAAACTGTTGAAATAATAGCTTTCCCCAAAATAAGCAGATGAATGTCCAAATTGTAGAGAATGGGGGTGTAGCACTGCATGCAACACATAACACTAAACATCATGCATGGTGACCAGGAGTCAAAGTGGGACTGAGAGCAGCTGCTCTGGGAATGAATATATATACATATATATACACACACACACACACATAGCTCAGACTAGATGGCTAAATGAAGACTCGAGACAGAAAGTCTCTATCTTCTGAATGACTGCCAGATATGGGATGCAAAGCTTAAAAAAGCAAACAGGCAGATGGACACTATGGACCCAAAGGCTCAGTGTCATTATGAAAAGTGTGGAAAATACTACACTTAGTGCATTGTGCTGGAACAGAAACGCTAAAGAGTTTATGTTGCAGGCCTCAGATCATTGATTTATATGGAAAAGCTGAGTCATTCAAGCATATACTGAACAGGAGAGAGTTCCCATAAAACAACACCTCATACTAAATTATTGATAACAATTACATCTTTAAAAGAAATGGTTCACCAAAAATGAAAACGGTCATTTATTCACCACTGTGTGATTCTGAATCTAAACTTTCCTCAGCGGAACTCCAAAAAAGGAAAATTTAAGATCCTCCATACAATGCATGCATATGGTGTATATATATATAAACATATTAAAAGCACATGGTGTTGCATACTACAAGTCTTCCGAAGCCATACGATACCTCTAACTGAGAAGTAGTTATACCACTAGCATATCAAAAAAAGACCATTTTGAATATGCAGCAGCACAAATGAGATCAAAGGGTGGGATTTTGCTTTAATATTCAGTTTTTAAAAGTTCTAAGAATATGCTCATCCCCATAAATTTAAAGCAACGTGAAGTTTTTCCATTGCTGTTCTATGTAGAAAAGAATATCATATATATATATATATATATATATATATATATATATATATATGTGTATATATATGTTTGAGTAGATATCATGGTGAATAATTTTCATTTTTGGGTGGTTTACCCATTACACTTGAGTACCTTTAGGAAACAAGAAGACAAGACCAACTAAATATAGTCGTTGTAGTAGTCTAATTATGAATTCAAATGTCCAGGCTGTTTAAAGTAACGTTAAAAGTAAAACCACTTAAAAAAAAAAGTGAGAAATCTTGAGACTTGAAGCAAAAACAAAAATACAAATCCTTGTGGACAACCGCAAGTAAACAAGATGCTGCTGGCAGCTGGAAAAGGCCCCCTTCAGTGATTCTCGGGCAGAGAGCTCTCACTGGATTGGCTGTCTCGAGAAGGGCAGCCAATGGGGGGAGACTCCTGAGGTCATGTGGTTGGAGGAGCAGAGTTCAGAGGATCTTTATGACACTTACCATCATGGACTACCCTTTAATCAAAGAGTAGAAAGAAAGGACAAAGTTAAACTAAGCTCTCCATTTTCTTTTACTTACAGCCATGAACAAGAGATTTAAATCAGAAGACACACACCAACACACATGAGTCACGAATACACCCAACTATCAGATGAGGGGACAGAAAAGTTACGTAACGGAGGCAGAGGGGTTATTTACTGGTTACTCCGCAGTGTCTAGACACGCAATGCAGGATTGTATATATTTACTCACCAGGCTGTCTGGACCAACGTTTGGTTCTTCTCACAATCAAGAACTTGCAGGTACATGACGATAATCTACAAACACAACGAGACTGCACGGTAAGCTTCAATTCTTTAAAAGAAGCGTTCATGTCTACTAATATTAACAGCAGGACGTACCTTGTGTGGGTGTTTGACGTGGACGCAGAAGCCCAGCTCTTTCAGCACACGCCGCTCAGCTTTTATCACCTGGTTTTTGGTGTTTATGTAGTTCTGATCAAGTATCAATGGACTTGGACTCCTGATTTGTGAAGGAACGAAAGTAAAATCGTTTCCCCTGACTCAAATACTATTCAAGACAATGAAAAAAATGCTTTTTTTTTGTTTGCTTCATTTGAAATTTCAAATCATTCTGTTTCCCTTCCAACCAACTACAGGCAACAGGTCCAGTTTTTTGACTCCTGTAATTTCAGTGTAAGACTTAACACTGCCAAGAGTGACTGTTAGAGAAGAAAAAAATGCTTCACCTCTCACCACATCATAGCTTCAACAGAAAGTAAAAAAAATAAAACCAATAACACACTAACTGGGTCAATCTTGGTGCACAAACGCAGCAAAAATCTCAACACACAGTAAACACAGTCGCTGGGAGCTCTTCATCATAAACACTACTAGTAGAACAAGTTCATGACATGCTAACAGCGCTGAGTCATGATTTCAAAAATGGCATTCAGATGTGTCAGGTTAACAACAGTGCTCACTTAAATATACAATTCAAGAGAAAGAAATACCGACTAACTAAAGCCATCTAAATTAAATTCATTCTTATACTCCTTAACCTACTGAAATACTAGAACAGTCCTGATTAGATAACAGAAACACTTCAAATGTAACATTTGACGAAAAGTACATTCAAGTACAAAAATAAAATCTATATTATACTAACCTAACACAAATTAAATACTTCTCTCTTCTGCTTTAACCATTTAAATAGCTCCCCCCCCCACACAGTTGGTTTTTATTTTCACTGCACCGATCCACAAGTGCATGGATATTTCATCAAGCACAAACACAATCTCTGTGGTTGTATGTTTTTTACACAATGGTAACTACAATCATAATCATACAACATCTAAATCATCTACACTCATCAACGTGGTTAGTCACTTCGAAGAGTTAAAGCACACAATGACAGTAACATTTAATTGTGAACTTTGGACAATAAATTGTCTAAAGACACCCGGTCTAAAGATGAAAAGAAAGCAGCACATTCCCGGTATGCGACCCTGACAGCACCCATCATGTGAATATTTAAGAGATCTTAATCTTGCATGTGCAGCGTGAAATATTTCTGTGGAAGCTATGACGTGTGTGGTGGTGAGGTGTCTTTTCTTTTTCTTTTTAATGAAATGAAAATTAAGATCGTCACCTGTGCTGGCAGAGACAATAAGCTTAAACTGAGATACAGGAGTCACCCAGACGCTTCGGACCAGCGGCCAACCTGTCGATCCCCGATATCCCAGTGACCGCTTTCAGACCACTGGCTTCTCCCGGGGGAGGGGGGGAAGCGACACCTCGCTCACTGTTGCCATGCCGACTGCTTCATCTCTACGTACCATTCCACATCACCCAGGCATTGGTAAATGTAGCTGGTCGCTGTTAGTTGGTTGCAAGGGAAAAAAGAATTCAAGTTAATACCGCGTCCTTGATTTCAGATGAACAATTTTTCCTTTTTACCCTCTTTAAATTGTTCTCTACTGCATTCTGGAATTAAATGTATACTAGCCAGTAATCAGCCAAAATATAGCTCAATTGGCATCCCTTTCTCAAGAATACACTTTTGAGCCGTCTGAACGGTTTTTTTTACTTGCTCAGGTAATCAGAATATCCTGCTGTTACTACCAATTATGACTGATGAAGGAACTGAAAAGCTTTAAAATGGTTTAGAATAAAGCAAACAAAATCAAGACATCATATCAGGGACAAACAGAAGTGCACCGACTACTCACAGTTAACATGTTTAAGTACACCTGAATCATTTACAATTTGAGGTGATGACGTTAAACGTTATCCAAAGAAAAATAAATCAGTTAAGGTGGGAGGTTGCTTGCACGGGTAACGGACAGAGGAAACTCTGCGAGAATGAGACATGCTTACCTTTTGCCTCGGAGCTGCCTTAAATGATGGAACACATTGATGACGTCCCGAATTCGCCGAGGGGCTTCTTCGATCTTTGAAGCCAAATTAACACAGGCCATAGCAACAATCTAGAGAGAGAAAAGATGGCAGAAAGAGCCGTGAAAACACTATTAAAAAGCACACAACATTTTACATTAATGGTTGACAATTTAATAATAAAATGTATTTGCAACAACCAAGAGAGGAAAAAGGTCTACAGCTACATCTTAATAGGGCAAAAAAATAGTTTTTTTACTTATCTATCTATCTATATCTATATATCTATAAATAACTAAAAATGTCCGCCAAGGTAGTGAACTAACTAGGCTAAACAGTAATCCTTTCTAACAGGTTTATGATGCCCAAAATGCCGTCTTATTAGGCAGTTCGTAACTATCCTATTATGACATTTAAAAATAATATTTACACCACTGAGCTATAATCCGGTTGAATGTCATTTAGTTACTGTAACTCAAACAACATGGCGGCCATCCGCATTGCTCGTATGTACGACTTCATTCTCTTACCTCAAAACTGTGTTTCACGAAAGACTTCGAGTAGAAGAATCGATGAAAAAGCACTTGTCCGGTCGCCATGGCCACCTGAAACATAATTACGATTAAAGAAATTTTAATATAAACGGGCCCTGTTTCGATTCAAAAGCAGCGTCCGCCATTTTGTTTTTGTCTAGCCGATAGACACCGCTCGCGCAAGACGTTCAGAATTACCTCTAGATTACAAGCAGTGCATACACTTAATTTCTAAATAAATCTACTTTTTTGTTGTTGTTTTTTTTTGTTTGTTTATTGGTCATTTGAATGACTGATTTGTGTTGTGTTATGGGTTCTTGTTTGTTAATGTCACCTCGATGGTTTATTTCAAGCTAGCGTCATTTCACAGCTTCAGTAATCGTTTAACGTTACGCAGTTAGACAAACCAATTATTTACCTGCGGCAATCGCAGCAGGATTCCGGCGGACTGGATGAGCTCGCAGCCCAGGATCCGCAGGTCTGTCTCGGTGTACAGGTCGAGGCCGTCCTGCATAGACGGGGTCGGGGATAGATGTTCCTCTGGAATTAAAGAATTATCGATGGTGAGGAAGACTTCGGAATACACTTTATCCCCTATTAATATGCCCTCGCTATTAGCAGGCGCGTTTGCGGCGGGACCGGTGGCCACCGACGCCTCCATGATCGCTGTCGTCGGTACCTGCCGAGGACGTTACAATCTAGAAATAGACAGCTTCGTAACCCAGAGCGGAAAACAGCACTACACATAGCTGCTTATGGAGCAGTCCGCTGATTGGTGCAGAGGTGTGTCATGTGACCTCAACGAGCCAATCGCTGTCAGATAACTGTTACTTTATTCAACACTGTAACCCACCAAATGACTTTAAAGTACTTTGTTGTGCCCATAAATTATTATACCCTTTAATAATGTGATGTTATGCTGGAACTATAAATTAAATTAATAAATTAATTTAAATGCGCGGATTTATTTTTCACAGCGCCTCCTGCAGGTGGAACTGAATGCATTCCGTTACTATAAAGGACACTTGTGCTTCCAGGTGTTTTTTTCTGTCAGAATTGAACGTTGCTTTACGTAAGCATCACAAACAGACTTGTGTAATTCCGCGGCCTGTTGTAGATCCGAATGTATGTATTTTAATCACTTACAACATCAATTAATACATTAAGCACTCCACGTATTTACACAGGAGCAAGCATGACAACTTATGCCCACACATTTGTTTCCAAGTTAAGCGTATTTTTAAAAATGCGTAATAACCATGCTGTTTAACTTATTTTGTTGCTGTAAAAGCCTCACAAACTCGTAATAAATTCGTAAGTTAAATTTGTAAATTCTAATCCCTAGACCAATGGTTCTAATATGTGTATTTTATATCACAATCGTTGTAAGTGTGCTGTAACAGTGACTGGATACTGACGGGAAGTTCCTATGACGCTGATGACAGGAACTGAGCTCTGTGTGCAGTACATATCAATCCGCGGGGACGGTCCACTTTTGTTTACCTGACGTAATGAAAGTGAAACTTAATCAACTGATTGATCTGATATGAACGTACCTCTGGATAAAAAAAATTAATGAAACATTTTTTTTGACAATATAAAACATATTCCATAATATATTTTTCATCAGTGCAATCATATTTCCTTGGCAGAATATGAAAGGTTCACTGAGTGGGAGTCTCAAATGTAGAATTACAAAATGTAATTACAAAATAAATGCAACTGTAGGCTGTTACAGTTACTGATAAAACAAAATGTTTCATCAAATTACAATGACTTATGAAAACGTTAACAAATCGTTGTATTTCATTGTATTTTTTTTTTTTTTAAGATTAACTGTTTTTTCCAAAGCATTGTTAGCGGCCAGTGTTTTCGGTCACACAATTAGGTTGTTTTGAACCAGCAGTTGGGTAAAATGTTTAACCCAACATTTGGAGGTGTTTAACATTGCTTACTATTTTTTTAAAATGCATTTACCCAAAATAGGTTGCGAATTCAATAAATATTTTTTAATAAATTAACATTTAGCCCAGCATTTTCAGAGTGCAGCATTTAGTGCTACTAAGGCTAACCCTTCCTCCTTAAATGTTTTAAAAGGATTAAGTGGTGTGTGTGTGTGTGTGTGTGTGTTTGCTCACTATTTACTGCTGTGTGAAACGCAGAGCACAAATTCTGACTATGGAACACCATACCTGGCCACTCGTCATCCTTTCCATTCATTTCTTTAAGAATTTCTGTTAATGCTTCATGCTTTATTAGAAATTGCCACTCCAGTGTCTGAATGTTGAAGGTGATTTTATTCTATATTGACCTTTAAAAATATAACACACTTTACAACAAAATTCTTTAGGCACTACAGTTATTACCACAGGATTTATCCACCGTCAAAAAATGTCCCATGATCTGTAGCAATGCCCCTAGTCATAATTACGGTATATACAGCTCTCACAGAAGTAACTTTCAATTCAACAAGCTTTCTGTTGTTCACTGCAGTATATTTGCATGACCAACCATAACCTGAGCAAAATCTGCATGAATTCCTATGTGACCAACCTATAAATATTCTTGGAATGTGACTTGTCCAATTAAATCAGTGGACTCAAACTGTTAGGGCAGTTCACACCAAGGCATTAACTATATAGAGAACCATAGCTTTAGCCCTTTAAAGTCAATTGGCTTTTGATTGGCTTCCAATGTTTTTTTATAATCAATCAGCTAGAATAGAAATAGAATAGAATAGAAATCCCCGGTGTGAATAGACCATAAAGTGTTAGTTCACCCGAAAAATTTAAATTAGCCTGTTTTTTTTATGAAAGAGTATAGAAATACAAAGACGGTTTTAAATGGGAGAAAGTGCAACAAGCAATATGGTGGGATAGTCCCGCCTTCGAATAAAAGAACCAATCGTTACTTTCTAAAGTCAATGGATCACTGCAGCAGCTGTTAGAAGCTCTAGTTTCCATAGAAACCTGAAACTGCATGGTCTCGTTTGAAAAATAAGCCTTTTAAATGCTATTTGAGCATTAGAAACAACTTTGATGGGGCAATTCATTTCAGATTTTGCTGCTAATATAAAACAAGTCACATCTTCTGAACAAACGCCCGCTTGCTTCCATAAAAAAGCTTGGAGGGACCTCGACAATTTTAAGTATAACTCAGAATGGATAACTC
>JAUCMT010000039.1:8079072-8090263 GCA_032357475.1 Enteromius thamalakanensis | reverse complement strand
GGTTCAAGCCTCTAGGGTTCGGTGTCCGCCGTCCTCCCGGCTCGCCCCCCGGACAGCACGCCACATATGCTAAACTTATCCTTCTTGATTATGAGGAAGCGCGAACTCTTGAATTGAGAAATTTGAACGTCAAATTCAATTGCTGAATATGAATTGAGACAGAAAATTTAATGTATAATTGAAATTAAATTTAAGTATTTTCGCGCATTTGATCGCTTGTATGAGCAATAGTTTTAGTAATGCATATCCCAAGTTTGGTTTAAATTAAAGTAACTTTTTTTTTCTTACAGTAGTTTGCCCCTAAAACAAAAAACAAAACAAAAAAATAATTTAATTTCAAACCTGTAGGACTTTTTAATTTGTGGACTTCGGAACAATGTTGGTTGTGCTGGTTTTGGTGACCATTGACACGTGCATCACAAGTTCACTGCAAAAAGTACATTTTACGAGATGTCTAATTTGTACAAATTCTTACAATCTCACTCATACGAATGACCTACACCTAAACCCACTCCTAAATATGTGTAGGTATGGGTCAAAAAAAGACATTTCTCTAAATATCATCTTTTATGTTCAACAGAAAAAAGTAGAATGTACATTCTTGGGTGTATTATTTCATTGTGCGGTTTGTGCACTCATACTGAAAGACGAAAAGAAATTTAAGTGTTATCCTTAGTGTGAAAGCGTGTTCCACCTCAAGCTATGAGCCACAGGAGATCTGGAGGCGTGTACGGCCTGTCATGTCGTGGGAGTTCAAGATTATGTGGGCGGACAGCTGGCTTCTGCCCTTGCCTCCTGCCTAGCCATTTATCAAGGCAAAATATCTTTTAAAAACATGCTAATGCGCAGATACACTGCTGCTGAGGAAGATGAACACTTAGGCATCAAGATGAAGTGATTTTCTATCATTTACAGTCAAATTATTTAAATCATATTTCTTAGTAATGCTATTAAACTCCTATGGTACCCCAAACAACGATCAGACAACTTGCATCTTGTAAGCTTTCACATAAATACACATTACCAGAAATTCGCTTTTCAGGTTGCAGATCCATCCAACTGTTAACTGGAAACGAGACAGAAGTTACCTGTGAGTGCCAGTTACTCCATGATGCCTTGCTTCTCTCCAGTGTGCTGTTAAACAGATTTCTCAGGGTGACATAACATGTAAGTCCGGTCTTTCCACCCCCTCTGATATCGTTCATCAAGTGTTTTATGTTCTTCTAAGGTTGCTATGGTGAGAATGAGCTTTTAGAGCACTGTTATTGTATGATGGCACAGACGAGAGAGAGCGATCGAGAGAGAGAGAGAGAGAGAGAGAGAGGTTTGAGGCTGCGCATGCCTGATGGTTACATACACACTGCATGCAATTATCTCTTTTTATTGTTTTCTATGTAAAACACTTTGAATTACCATTCTATTCGAAATGTGCTACAAAATAACCTTGTCTTGTTTGATTATTATAATTTTGCTTATTGTTTTATTTCACTATTTAATGCATTGTTTTATTCTTGAAATGAACTCAATCAAGGTTCAATCAAGGTTGCGCACAAGGCAAAAAGAAATTAAGAAATCCCGTTTAACTTCAAATTCAATTCCTGAAACTGAATCGAGGTAGCAGAATTCAAAATGGAATTAAATTTAGAATTGAAATAGAATTACATTAATCAAATTAATGTAAGTGTAGGATTTTTGGAGCAAAATTATATGACCGTAAATAGTGTGACAGAAATAGACTTCACGCATATCATGGAATACATTTGAGTATTTCTGCATAGTTAATTATGCAGTTATTTATGTCTTGTCACACATGTTGGGATAATGACATTCCTCTTGATGCATGACATTTAAAAAATTTTATTAAATCATAATTTATTAAATTCCTGTTTGTGTCCAATTCAATTTCACAATTTAGTTTTTTGCACCTCAATCAATTCAAATGTTTCTTAGACATTATATTTTTATTTATTTAATTTTGCATGTTTATAATAATGAGATTAAGTGTAAAATAACAGCCTGAATTTAGAAAGCAGTGATTCAATTCAGAAGTCTCACCAATCTTTTTTTTTTTTTTTTAAGACACTGGTATGAAAATTTTGTATTAACCATACACACTAGTGTTAATAGTGTTAGTACACACTAATTGTTAGAACACTTTTCATATTTAAGAGGTTTCAGTTGTTTTTGTTGAGTTGGCTATTGCAATACCTATAAAAAGAACTTTTGCCAAAACCACATTGAAAATGATGGACAGGCCCCCTCAAAGCCTGGACATCAATTTGGGCAAGTTGGAAAATAAACTGGACAGATCTATGGAACAGTCAAAGGAAAGCCTTTGGCTGGAGTTGCAGAAAGCATGGGATAACATTCGTGTTGAAGTTCTCATGCAGGAAATATATTGACACTACGCCAGAGAGATGTGCTGCTGTAACTGTTGCGAAAGATAAACATAAAAATATTACATTTAAAAGTATGTATATATTCTCTAATCTCATTACTGTCTGTTTATGGGCAAGTTACAGAATCAGTGTGAATACTCTGATAAAGATTGTTTAATGAAATCCTACGGGCTTGTCATGCTTAGTTTGCCATGAAGTTCATATTCCCATGTCAGAAAGGTCTTATTAAAGATTTCCCGTTGTTTAGTTGTAAACCAGCAACCATTCAAATAACACACAATTGACAGAAATCTAAGATATGAATATGACATAATCGTTCCTGCAGTTTTTTTCGCCTGAATCATTGAATCTGAATGTTGTGCTAATGCCGGGTGGTTTTTCGGAGGGTGGAGGTAGGGTCGTTTTTATGGGCCTCTTAGGGGAGTCACTTCAAGAGCACATTGCGTTTGTTTGGTTTCCCAGCAGGTTTCTGCCATTGACCTCCATCAAGTTACATGCACTGACCCACAAGAGGGCAATGTCTGTCTAGCAAAGATTTATTATTACACTCAACCACTAGAGGTGCTATTTTAAACATTCATTAGCCTGCTTGTCCAGCAGTCAGTCTTACACTAGAAGAAGACATAAGTGAACCGAGACCTCAGTCGGTCCAGTGTGTCATAATAATGTTGTAATATAATGTTGTCGCGCACAGTTCCAACTGACCACACCTGTTTTGCACTGTATCTGACGATTCCGTGCTCAACTTCTGAGACGTCTTACGTACTGCTTGCCTTTGTAAATCAAAAAATGAATATTTAGTTCAAAAGATAAAATTCAATTAAAAATCTGCATGACTTTCGATTGGCTTTAAAGCACAAAGGTATTTTGAAGAATGTTATGGCTGCTCTTTTCCATACAACAAAATCTCCAAAGGGGACTTTAAAAGTATCACAGAGTGAATTTAAGTCACTAAATCATTTATGGCATTTAATTTGCAGTTTCACTTTTAAACAAAATGTGTCAGAATTGCTTTAAAACCTTCTGATTTATAAGAAACAAGAAGCCTAAAAGTAGTTTGCATTCATTTAGTACACCTTATAACATCATATGATCTCATGGATTATCATGGTATCTCATTGTCAGTATGTTGTATGTTTTGGATCCATCAAAATTTGCATTAGAACAAATGACAAACAACATAGAATGGCAAATATTATCATGCATTTTAACTTTGGCTACAATTATTAATGAAAATATGCTATAATGCATGAGATAGGCCTAATTAATGAACACCCTTATAATGCATGTATAACTAGAATTAAAAGAAAGTGTAATAAATCTGCATTAACTAGATATATAGTATGCGAACACATTAACTCCCATAGCGAGTGCAATATTCGGTCATTTATGACTTATTCATTACTTCACTGCAAGTGTGCAAAAGGTTATTCTATATGGTTAGACACAACTCCCAGATTCCCCAGTCCCTGATTATGACATCCGTATGAAGCAGATAAAAACCATCCCAGTCACTGAGCAAGGCTTTCTCATTTAATACATGCGGAGATACCATAATCCATGTTAGACGATTCATAAACCAGACTCTGAAACTGGCCTGCCTTCTGGTGTGCAGGGGTTCTGCTCCTAAAGTCTGCCAAAGCTCTCACAGAGCGTCACTTTCACGTTATTTAACCATTGCACTGACACAGCAATTCCCGTTAAGAGCTCGAACAGATGGATCGAGTCAATAGCTGGATGATAATTCAAACATCATATTCTGAAAGCACAGCGCAGTTAGGTTACTGAACGGACATGTATATGTGCAGAGAACATGCATACGTATAGTTTAGAGAAGATGTGCATTTTTCATCAATCAAATGACAAACGTGCCTTGATGAAGTTGTTTATGATACTAATGAATTACACAATGGCTTTCAAGGGACTTTAGAAAAATAATATTTATGGCACAAACCATAGTCCAAGCAAACTAAGGTTTTGTGATTTGTAAATTTATTAATAAATGACCATATTAACAACACAATCTTATGGAAATGTGTAACTATTTTTATATCAGTGAATGCCCCAGTGGCATGCTGACCTTAATGATTACTTATATTTCTAAACCACCTTGTAAAATATAGTTATGTTTTTCACTGAGATTGTGTTGATATTCATGTTTTGACTTTTTTTTGAACGTTTTTTTAATTTTCTGCAAAATGCTCAAAAACAATACTGTTGCTATGGTTACCTCCACAAATGAACATTAATAAATAAGTACTTGAGATTTTTTTCATCTCATAATTTAGACCTTTTTTTCCTTGTAATTCTGAGATAACTCAATTCTGACTTTTTCTTTTGCTATTCTAAGAGCCTAGATATAACTGTGCCATATTAAAAACAAAAGATATATACATATAAACAATAGCAAGATTTCAATTTAGAATTGAAAAGTGTCGGAATTGCAGTCCTGAGAAGAAAAGTCTGAACTGTGGAATACATTTGCAATTTTAAGAATATAAAAACATTAAAAAAAAAAAAAACATAAGAGCTGATTTGCAAGATGTAAAATCTGAATAAAAAACAGATTTGTGAATTGTAAGATATAAAAACAATTCTGAAAAGAAACGTCTCCTTTTTAAGAGATACAACTAAATGAAAATCTGGAATCTGAGGGTACGGAAAAATCTAAACACAGAAATCACATTAACGTTGTCCAAATTAAATCTTATCAATGCATATTACTAATCAAAAATTCAGTTTGAACTTATTTTCAGTAAGAAATTGACTAAATACCTTCATGTAACATGATCTTTACTTACTATGCTAAGGATTTTTGGCAAAAAAAAATCTATAATTTTGACCCATACAATGTATTTTTGGCTCTTGCTACAAATATACCCCAGCGACGTAAGACTGGTTTTGTGGTCCAGGGTCACATGTATCACATTTCTGCATGTTCTTTACAGAGTTAAAGCAGTATGTGTCGGCTTTGTTTTGTTATTTACTTAAAATGTTACATTCAAGTCACAAATCAGCCTCTCTGGAGCCAAGAGTCCAATCAGGTAGAAGTCAACTCTCAACAAAAAAATCTTATTAAAGTAAAATTTGAGGTAATTAAGACACATGTGGGACCCCACAGGGCCTCTAAGCAAATCACAGCCAGAAGACCCAATTGAAAACACATGCTGCCTCTCTTTTAGTATACGCCGACTCATGCGGTTTCTTCATCGCTTCACTTTTGTCCCACTCAAGGATTTTTACATGCATTTGATTGGCTTCTAATGCAATTTCCAAATCTTTTATATTTAATTATTAAGTGTTTTGTTTCTCTATTCTCACCCCTCAGTCTTCGGGGAACCTCTAAACAACAGTCGATTCTGGAATTTAATGAGACTCTGTGTAACTGACTTAAACAAACAAAGATGTATCATCTGTAGAGAGAAGATTTTCTGCAAGTGACTGATTTCGATTCACTGTGGTTTAAAATCCAAGATGTTTCTCGGCACCACAGATGTCCAAAAACAACCCCTCACAGAGTGGGGTATTTGTCTCTACGGGAGAGAAAATATCTGGAATTCAACTGCACATTGTTATTAATACTTTGAAGTGCACTGCGCTGTGTAAGTGACAAAACATCTTAAAAGAAGAGCATCAAATTGTAAACATTGTTTTTTTATTTAGACGGTTGATATGATGCTATTTTAAAGATCATTGTTTGGTGTAAAAGAATATGTTGTCATGCTTTAATTTTTTAAATTGTTTTTAGTTGTCATGCTTTAATTGTAAAACATTTCCAAATACTGTACATTGTTGTAGCTTCTCTATGCCCCGCCTTAGCTGACACAGCTAAGCTGACAGAGTGCATTGTGATTGGCCGAATAACACAAGCGTGCAGCAGACATGTAATGCCCTTACCATAATCAAGAGTTCAGCTTTCAAAGTAAATGTAAAGACAGTTAATATGGCCTTAGTAGTTTTTATCTCGAGCCCAAAATTGGAACAGAGTCGTGTGACAGACACAGCGCTTGTATGTATTTGCCACACACAAGCCACTATTAACTCCACAGTGATGTCACCCTGTTTCTCTCTCACTCTCTCTCTCACACACACACACACACACACACAACGTGTTTTAAGGCCCTTTCACACAGGATGCGGAATGTGCTGCACTATGAAACCTATTCATTTCAATGGATTGCGCCACGCACGCACAGAACTCTACATTTGAACAGTCAATAGCAAATACTTAACAACACATAGCCTGCTTACAGTTGCTTATCCTGCATTTATTTTCGGAAAGCCAAATAAAGTGATTTTGTTTTTGCACAGAAACACAGCTTCTCCTAACATGACTGCATCAACACTGCTGCGGTTACTCAAACCATGCCTTCATTCTTCGCCTGACCATTTGGGCTGCATTAGGCAAATATTACATATTACAATATTACATCTTGACGTAGAGAAGTTTGGTGTGTTTCAATGAGCCATTTTAGTCTTAAAGGTGCTTTATGCGATCTTGCAAAACACTAGGGGTACAGGATGTGCGCCAAAGCAAAAACAAACTTCGGCCAACCAATCGTCAAGGAGAGCTGGGGTTTAACACGCATTAAACACCACCTCTTCTTGCCGGTTGATTGGGCGAAGTTTGTTTTTGTTGTGGTGCCCAAAGTTTTTCTTTTGGTATTGCAGCCTCTGTGTTGTCTTTCGAGAGCGGGTTTTGCATTCAGAGGGCAGACAGCAAGACGATCAAGAGGTGATGCATACGGTTTGAGATAAAAATGAAATCGAGCTAAAATCGAATAGAGCAACTTTAATGTGACTTAATGTAGCATAAAAACCACACTTAATTAAAATCAGGGTCAGAGCAGGTTTAAAGAATTTGTAAAGTGTAAATGCATTTATGCCATCTCTGAGAAGCATTAAACATTCTGTGTAAAGAATGCACTTCGTTGCTACTTTTGTGTAACTTTGGCATTAGATTAGAAGTGATTAGCCTGTCCCATTGTACACAGCCAACAGGAAACATTTTTACTTCCCTCGTCTGCATGACACAGCATATTCTACAGAAAAATATAAACCTGGATGCAATTTTACAGGAGAGCATGCTGGTAACATAATGGGTTTGATTAAGAGTATACATAAACTGCTGAAATATTCACCTTGAAGTCACTTTCCATTAAAGCTTCTGTCATTTTCACCCATTAGGTATTGATTGGCTTTTTACACTCATCACCTAAGGACCATACAAAATGCATTTTATTGTTTACTTAGTACTGACCTGCATGTTATATTACACAATAGTCTCTGAAGGGCAGTACCAAATGAAAAAAATATAATATTTAGTCAAAATAAGAAAAATGTATACATCGCCATACTTTCAAAAGTTTTCACCCCCTGGATCTTAATGCATTGCTTTTCCTTCTGGAGCATCAGTGAGCTTGAACTGTCTGTAATAGTTGCATGAGTCCCTCAGTTGTCCTCAGTGTGAAAAGACGGATCTCAAAATCATACAATCATTGTTTGGAATGGGTTCAAATACACAAAAATGTTTCAAAATCAAAGAATTTGTGGGACGTGAAGGATTTTTCTGAAGAACAGCAGGCAGTTTAACTGTTCAGGACAAAACAAAAGACTCGTGAACAAAACAAAAAACACACGTGACGAGCACACACAGCTTCAAAAAAACAACCAGACAATGATATACAACTTTAGCTAATGGTTTTGGACTTAGAAAACAGTCTGCTTGCCAAATGTAATCTATGGCTCTGCTCCAATAATGGTCCATAGCAAGTTTCCTCACTGCCTTCTGCCTGCCTACATAGGAAACTAACTTCATCATAACCATCATGAAACTTTAACCATTTGTAAATTTTCAAAACACTTATGGGCACTAAATACATATAATTAACATAACTGGTGCAATAATAAAATTACATCTAGGCTAAATTCTTCAACTTTTTTTTAATAATTCTATGTGTAACATTTTGGTTCTTGTCTGTCATCTTTGAATTTTTTATAACTTATATTGCATCATCTGCTTTTCTACGAAGGACACTCGTAAAGTTGCCTTAAAAACAGCTAAAATGGTTTGTGTATGTGTGTGTGTGTGTGTGTGTAAGAGAGAAAGAGAGAGAAACTGAAATGACAAACACCTTGTTCTTTTTTGGCAATACTCTTCATAAGAATTTAAAGTGAGATGCAATTTAACAGCTTATCACTCTAAAGTTTACTCAGACTTTAAACATTCATCCAAAATCCATTACACATTTTTGTCACATTAGGATCTGCACCGTTACACTGCGTACTTGCTCCAAAGTGTGGAACATTTTAAGGCAAGAATTTATTTGATCTAAAAGTGGCAGCAAGGGCAGCTTGGAATGATGAAGAGCAAGATTTAGTAAAGTTCTTCTTCACTTATTATATACTATTATAGGCAAAAACCAAAATGCAGGCGAGCGGAAAGAACAACGCAAGCAGACCAGACCAGCCAAAGACAATAAATACTACTAGAACTGCTTTAACCTGCATTAAAACACCACTTAGCTTTTTTTCTCTCATTATTCTAGTATGAATGCTGTGTGGTCAACTTCTTTCAGTGCAGATATTGTCAGCTCTAAAACCATGCCGGAACAAGCTGCAACAAGTCAAATTTATTAGTATAGCGATTTTCACAATATACATTGTTTCGAAGCAACTTTACATAAAATGACTTCAGTGTTTATAATATAATATAATAATCCCCTATAAGCCCCACACCAAGTCAATGATTGTACATCGTGCAGTTTTTGTTTGTCGTCGATTTTTTTCTCAGGGTGTTTCGCACCGTCTGCGAAGTTGGTCCTTGTTTGCTTTATTATGGCGGATTTTGACATATTGATTCATAGTTGGAATTCGTCTGATGCATACAGCAAACTTAACTGAAAACACTTCAGGAGTTTGAAAGTTGTCATCGGATTGGGTAGATTATACAGGATTATATGTGCCTCTGCATACATTTTTGCAATCCTGTTATTATGAACCATTCTGCACATTTCGCCAAAGTTTTAAAGTGAAATGTCCAGAGAGTGGCGCTAAAACACACATTTAATACATAACCATGGCACGTCGGTACAGGTATGCATTGCAGTGTTTTTATAATGCTGCTTGAGGTACGTTTTATTTAATTCAAATAAATATGGGTGCCATGTTTGAAAGAATGCTGAAATATCCGCAACACCAAAACCAAAGCTAACTTACCTGCTGGTGTTAACAAAGGCAAAAACGTATTCCCTGATGCAGCCATGCTATTTTTACTTCCACTGGTTTGAGGCAAAAGCTGAACAAAAGATTTCCAGGACAAGTGTGTGTCGAAAAATGTGACTGGTTGCTTTACCTGTCAGTCAGAAGTTTTGGCTACGCAAGACTAACTGTAAGTAACTGTATGCAGATGAAGTCATGCTTACATATCCAAATTCATAATATAATTTGGTAGCATTTTTTTCTTTAGGTTTTTTCAAGTAACTTTGCAACTACATGTCAACTATTAGTCGTTAGTTTAATATCTGCTAACACTGTATTTGTGTTGGCCCTTCAGCAGACATTCTACTGACTATAAGTAACTTTCCGAGTACATGTCAACTAACACTACTGACCCTAACCTAACAGTCTGTTAAAACTCTAAAAGCTGGTTGACATTGAAATGAAGTTTACCTATAGTTTATATTAACAAATGACTAGTCCAAAATTCTGCTCACAGAGTTAAGAAAAATAACAAGCAGCTATGCATTCGTATATGAATATATAATTATTACATGATGGCATTCTGAGAGGCCGTCTCTTGGCCTAGTGATAAGAAATTTTCAGACCATCGTTACTTTCATCCCAAAGGACCATTATTACTTTTCATAATTGATTGGGCAATATGGATCTATGCACCAGTGGGATGAAAAAGACTGTTCCTCGTCAACGTACATTAAACATCAAATATATTCTGATTGGCTGTGACTGTGTCATTTTGCACAGCTGTTTTGCGTTCGGTGCGGACAGATAAATTGGTTGACGCTGGAAACTTGCCGCATCACGCTTGGTCATCATAGTGTCAGTAGAGGCTCTATATGCTGACTTGGGGAGGCTAAACAAGAGTCTTTCTGCCAAGATAACTGAAGGAGAAGATTCCAGACAGAATGCTATATTCTCCCAAAGGTCTTGTTCATGTTTTCTCAACTGAAGTTGGCTTTTTGAATGGTGTAATTTACTTGCGGACATACTCATGTTTGTAATGTGTATTTAGTACATATGGTGGTGGAATTTATTTTGGAGCTGGTCCAGCGTGTCTTTGGTCTGTTGGGAGGAACTGAACATGGATATGTTTTGGCAAAGCTGCTGTGACTACTCAAGGGTGCTGAAGCACCGTCATATGATGTTTAAGGGCTATTCCTCTGTGTTCAGTGCAGTGACTGCTGTTTAGGCACGTAGCAGCAATTTATTGTACAACCCATGTGGTCACTCTGTCCGATGTGTGAACAACATGAAAAACTCAATGAAAAGATCAACTTCACAAAGGCAACTTACTACACTGCTAAAAACACACATTGGATCTTGGTTAATAAAATATTCAAGTTAAAAATCTTTACTAGAAAGTCTAGATAGTGTAATTTGTTGGAACACAATGAAATGATGATGGTCAGTAGAAAGAAAAATATAAACGCAACACCTTTGTTTCTGCTCCGATTTTTCATGAGATGGACTTAAAGATCTTAAATTCATTCCAGATACACAATATTACCATTTCTCTCAAACATTGTTCACAAATCAGTCTAAATGTGTGATAG
>JAUCMT010000039.1:8052574-8068574 GCA_032357475.1 Enteromius thamalakanensis | reverse complement strand
TTGTGAACAAATTAACCATTAATTAATGCTTAACTAATGCATTATTTTGGACCCCTATTCTGAAGTGTTACCGAATTAATTGCTTTCGCTAAACTTTTAGTGATCATTACAGGTTCGGATATATATATATATATATGGCAGCTCAGCTATATACATAGCGATTTGGAGATGTTGCTCCCATGCCTGACCTCGGCTGAATGACAAACGAACCAGGAAAAAAAAAATCCCACGTCAAAGAAGGTGGAGTTTCAGAACATACCCACCGATTGCATAGCCACCTTGGACAAATGGTAGCTCAAAGGTGTTTAGGAGTCAAAACTAACTCAAAATAAACTTCGTTTTGGTCTGATTTTGTTCACAATTATGTAATTTTAGTTTGTTCTTCAATTTCTTTTTAAGTATTTCTGGGCTTTGGGAGTGGCATGAAAAATAAAATCTGAGGTTGTGTAAATAAGACACTTACTGATTTTCCTCTTCGGAAGAGAAGCTGGTTGCCGGCAAGGGTAAAATAACGTGTTTTCCACCTTTTGATGAACTTCCAGCGCACTTGTTTCTCCTTCAGCTTCCCCTCAATGAGTGGCTGGCCATCCTGGTTAACAACTAAGCAGAAAGAGTAAAAACGAAATGGTCAGATAATGTTAAAGTAGAGAGAAGAAGTGGTATAGACTATTGTAATTGTGTTTTTATGATGTTTTTCTGAAATGAGAAGGTGAAAAATTTATATTTATAGGACAAGCTCTATAACATTAGCCCCTTTCACAGAACATCAAAATACCAGTGAACTTTGTGATGTCAGTTATTGGAAATTATGGTGTGTTTTTTTATTCATTAGCTTGGATGACAAGTACTTAAGTTTATGTAACTTTTCCAATTTGATACTTTGTTACTTCTGCCTGAACGGTGTAATGAGATGATCGGTTTGTTTCTGTGCTTAAAACACAGAGATCTGTATTGTTAAAAGCGCTATATAAATAAAAGTGACTTGACTTGACAAAACACACTATAGCATGCAACTGCATACTAAAATCCAAATAGCACACATTTACATAGAAAAACTGTTTAAAAAATTGTAAACAGCCCGGAATAACATCATGTCTGTCAGAACTTTATGACTGACACAAATAGACTTCTTGCATCAGCACATCCAAGTGTGTCGTTTCAGTAATCTTATTTTTTTGTGGAGCTTGACAACAGAGTTAAGGGTCCAAATGTAGCTTTATTAAGATCATAATCAGACAGGCAAAGCAGTAATATCCAAGGCAAATCCATAAGAGTAATCCAATAAACAGGCACTGGTCAGAGCAGGCAGCAAACAATAAAAAACAACGAAACAGTTTAAGATCAAAACACAAAAAAGAAGGAAATTTGAAAAACAAGCAACACAAGGAAACTAGGGAACATTACATGCTATCATTTATCAGCAGTGTAAGAGTGTATGTGTGTGTGTGACTGTGTCATTCTTATATGCTGTGTCCCAATCCCTACTTATACTACGCCCGTAAGGTAAGTGCTCTTTTAGTGAAAAAAAGTACACACTTTTGAGTGTGCAGTAGATGAGTAGACAAACTTTGGGACATATTATTACGTCACACAACTGTGTCTTCAAAGGAATAGTCCACCCAAAAATGAAAATGACCCCATTTACTCACGTTGAAGCCACACTAGATGAATATGACTTTCTTTTTTCAGTTGAACACAGTCTGAGTTTTTTTTTCTTCTAATTATCCTAGTCCCTTCCAAGTTTTGTAAAGAGGGTGGATAGAGGCCCATTATTTTGAAGCACCAGAAATCGGATATTTCTACAATTACTGTGAAGTAAAACTAACCTATACGCCTTCGGAAGGTTGTCACATGTCCCCTGAAGCAGATTGATGGGTTAGAGCACAGAGTTCAAGCTTCTTGGCTAACCTGTGATTTAATTTATGACATCGTATGTCAAGTCAGAAGTCAGCCAAGAAGCTGGAACTCAGCGCTCTAGCCAGCAGGTGGCAGTAATGCAGCTTTTGAAGATGTGTGCCATTAAAATACAAAGAAGAAGGAGGAACTCGGAGCTCTTTTATTTCTTTTTTTTGAATACTTTATTACAAAAACCCATCAATCTGCTTCAGAGGACACATGATAACCACCCGAAGGCATATAGGTTAAATTTATGTCGAGGTACTAAATATATCCGATTTATGACGCTTCAAAATTATAGGCACTATCCACCCGCATTAGCTTGGAAGAGCCAGGATAACTTTTTCTTTTTATTCCTACGGTGTTCATCTGAAAAAAAAAGAAAGTCATACACGCCTAGGATGGCTTTGGAGCAAGTAAAATATGGGGTGATTTAAATTTTTGGGTGAACTATTCCATTAACGGAGTGCTGCCATGTTTGTAGTTTTTTGTAATGCATTTTATTTGTGTTTGTAGTTCTGGATGGAATCCTTCGCCAAAGTGCAATGGATTGTGGGCAGCTTTAGTTATTAGACTGTGTGATGAGAGACAGTGACCTCAATTGATGAGTGCTGATGCAAAGGATTATGGGAAACGGAGTCTATGTAAAGTGGCAAGAGTCTGGAATGCAGTGCAGTTTAGCAAAGCACACAGGCACTCCACCTGGAGATTGTGACACACAGCATTTTACTGGTAATATTACAAATACTCATAACGATAAAAAAATACCTAAACTGATTATTTACACACATTTCTGAAAAGGTCCTGTTCACACTTTTACTTTTAAAGTGTAATTTACCAGTAATTGATCAGTAAAGATAGCATGTGTAAAATAGGGTGCATTCTAAGTAGAAACAGTCAGTTCAGCACTCACTCAACCATCCTCTTCTGGACCTACTCCATGCTATTTACACACACAGGGAATTATGGGTGAAGTTTTCTCATTAGGCGAACAAAAGAGGGTTGCTCAGTGTTTACCACCACGTTGAAATATCTGGTGTGGTTTCAGGCACGGTGGATATTTTGTCTCCTGCCTGTGTTTGCTGGGTCTGTCTGAACTACACAAAGCGTTTCATAGATCTCTCATGGGTCTATTTCAGTTAAACAGGAAGCTGTGTTATAGCTCTTCCAGGATGGTACAAAGCAGCCCATTGTCTGAGTTTTCCTTTTTTTTCAGCAAGGAAAACAGATGAGAATCTGCAGCGCATTGATAGCCCGCTTTAGATTAAACAAGATTGATCTCTGAAAATCACCTAACTATGATCCCAACTGGCAGAAATTAAGCCCATGGTGTATAACAGAACACTGGAGTGCTGATTAACACTGGTGTAAAAAAATGACTGCTCTTGACCTGCCTCAGTTCCCTGGAAAACAGAAAAGGGCCATTTGGGTTTTTTTTCTGGGATGTAAAAGGCACATTCTAGGAATAGGGTAAAAAACAGGGCCAAACAAAAGTTGTTCTATTATTAGAATTAGTCAAATAAATAAAACATAAATCACACTGTACATCAATTCAACAAATTCTATCAAAACAATGAGGTATTTGGTTGTCAGATACAGTTGAAATGTTATGCCAAATTCATAATTTTAATTTTCAAAGTAGCAGAACAAATGACATGCTTAAGCGGAGATAATGGTTGTTCCGGTTATTGAAACTTTCTGCAGATGTTTGCATTACAGTGCTGGTAATGAGTGATAATTGAATTAGTGTGTGTTCATCCCATGAGCAACATAATAATTCTCTATTATGAATTCCAAAAAAAGTCCCTTTTCATTTTACTTTGATAATTTTACTCTCTCTGCCTTTTTCCTGTGTGTGTGCGTGTTTGTGTGAACATGAGCAAAACAAATGTAAAATGTATGTTTTGTAAATCCCAGAATATTAGAAGCATCTGTAGTCTGCATTACATTTGTTTGGCTAGAATGATTTTTTGTTCTCTGTTTATTTCATTGTGCATATGATACTGTTATTAAAAATAAGTTTGTTTGCTTGTGGTCATGAAAGTGAAACAGACACTATGATAAGAGCAGATGCCAAAACTCATGTCCGGCAAGTCCTCAATTGTTCGAGGAGTTTTGGTCTTTCTGAAATTACACCACATCCCAAAGCATTGTAGCTGTTTGTGACACACTCGAATGTGATCTACCATCACAGAGGAAGTCCTTATTACAGACCATTATACTAATTTGGATGCAGCCCATTTGGAAATCTGGATTTTGGCAGATTCAGTTTACACGTAGCACAAAAAGCAACAAAAGTCAATAGGAAAAGAGTTTGAGTAAGAGGTGTGGAGTGCTGTGTTACCAATACATAAATATATATCTTTAGAGGTAAGTATTGTTTATTTCAGATCTCTTACAATAGTTAATTTACGCAATGAGGGTATTGTCACTGTAGGGAAAGAAAGGCTAATGTTTATTTTTCTGCTGGTTGGTGTACGTTATTGATTTTTTCTGGGATTTGGCCAGCATTCTGCTTTACTGTTGATTTACAGTTACTAAAGAAGTTCTGACAGTCAAAAATCAGAGAACAAGTTCGTTAAACAAAGCAGCAAGTTTGTAAAATTTAGAGGTATAACATTCAGAAAACAGGTGAAGATTTAAGCAAAGATTTAAATTCAGAGATATTATTAACACAAAAAAGTGAGCAGAATAGAGAATTCCAAAGTTTGGGTGCAATAACACTGAATGATCTGCCCCCCCATTGAATAGAGGCGGTGCCCGAGGGACAATGAGAAGGCCAGAGTCAGAGGAACATAGTAAGCAAAGAGTAGAGGACAAGCGTATTACATAGATAAGAGGGAGCTAAGCCATGCAAGGATTTAAAAGCGAGCAGGAGAATTTTGAATATAATATGGTTGGCAGCTGGGAGCCAGTGGAGATCGTACAAAATTGGGGTTATACGAGCAGAACATTTAGTATGAGTGAGTATTCTAGCAGCATCTTTAAAACAGATGAATAGACAAAATTAGCCAAAACGACGCACTGTAAATGAAAGAATGCAGATTTAGCCATAGATTTAATAAGAGACTGAACAGAGAACGTGGAGTTGAAGATTACACCTACATTTTTAATTTAAAAAAATGTTGTCATCATAAAAGTGATACCATGACCAAGTCAGATTATGTAAAGTGTGCATAATAATGGGCCAAGCACAGATCCCTGGGGAACACCTTGCTTCAGGGGGACAGTGGGCTTTCGAAAATCCTTAACAGAGATGTAGAATTGTCTGTCCAAGAGATAGTTTGACAGCACTAAAAATCAGCTATAACATTAGAGATAAAATTTGTCACATCAACGTTTTATTGTGTTTTCATCCCCCAATTGCGCTTAGTGTGCATTTGTCCGTTATTATTGCTGTTGTTGTTAATGTATGTAAGTACGCTACTTATGTTCTCTTGCCATGTTTGGATCGACCTCTTGTTGTTAGAAATAGGTATCTCTGTTTTCCGTTTGAAATTTCTGTTAATTTAGGGACTCTCACAGCAGTGAGGTGAACAGTAATTTACTGTATATATATTCACACCTGAACAAAATCTTAAGACCAGGGAAGACATTACAAGTTTTTGCATGTCACACAGGTGGATCATAACCAGGTTGTAAGTACTACTTCAAAATGGCAGAAGAAAACACAGAAGCAAGATAGAGAGCAAAAAAATAGAGAGTAATTTTGAAAACTGCATTTAAACCCAGACAGGCTGTTTATCGGCTGATCAGTTTAGATCCGATAAGCAGCATTATATTGGTAGTTTTGAAGCTTGTATTTTGACACTGCATTCTATCCCCCTTGTTTGAATTTCTCATTAATTTCTGAGCCGAACTCTGGAACTCATAATGTGCTTAATGAGCTGACGACACACCAGACTTTTGTCAGACCACAACACTGCCAAGGTATGTGCTGCCTGACCAGGCTTTGATTACTCTTACACAAATCCTTATTTCTGTAAACATTCACCTCACTCTATGAAGAATCATTACAGCTCTCTGCTAATGAAAACTGTCCCACATACCAAATAAGTAGAAAGGAGGTAGAATGAGTGCTACAACCCTTGTTTAATGAGCTCTTGCTATTGAAATTTCAATTAATTTTTTATTCCCACCTTGGCTGCTGGATAATGGTGTGTAAAAACATTTCCTTTTTTACTAAAGTGTTTCTTTGTGGCTTAAACATTTGCTTTTTTGAAGTAAAGTGACGGCATCAAAACTCCGGGGGTGTGAAATACTCAAAGTAGAAAAACATGTAGAGTGACAACCAAAATCCAGAGTGAAGACCAAAAGGCTAGACATACTGTCAACTGAGCATAAAATATTAGAAGCGCTGATTGAAGAACAATTTTAACGTAACATTACTGGTAGCATTAATCTGCCAATTTTTTGACAACAAGACAAGCAAGGTACGTATATGTGTAAAATCAGCTGCTGATTGAACAGTCCTACTGTATATTGTTTAACCAATGTAGTTCAAACAATGGAGTGGTGAACATTTTACTATGGTTTTGGGAAACAGTCATAAGAAGGGCTGAAAAAAGCCCCATGCAAATATAATTGTGAAAAATTAATTTGCATGGTGTTGATTTTAATTAGCTAGTAGTCACACAAAGCTTAAAGTAGTGAATCCATGCATTTTTGTGAGATAAAAATATATATTTCAAACACTTTTTCTCACTTCCACTGACTATGACATGCGGAAACAATCCCGGAGGATTATGTTAGATGCAATACGTTGCATGATTAGTGATGATGAGCATGGAGAGAGAACAAAACAAAACACCAGTCATGAAATAGAAGCACAAACCAAGGATTTGAATGTCATAGGAAAAATGTCATAGAATTTCGATATAAGCCAAGAGGAGACTTTCCTTTGCCCAAGTAAGGAAAGAATGGACTCATTCACTAAACATGCGTACGCACCAGATTTTGCGTGAAATGTGCGCACGGACGTTTTCATGGAAGACTTTCATACTAAAATTTATTCTAAATGTACGAAAAAAAAAAACGACTCATACCACACGTATGCAATAATCATAATAATCATGCCTGGGGCCTTATAAAAACATGTATAAAGAACCCTACATATAATCAGATATGTTATTTACACGGAGGGCGAAAAGTAACTAGATATTAAAAATGAATAATACAGTATAATGTAGCGGCCTAAGCATAAATAGAACATTTGTTCCACCTCTGACAGCAAAACTTCTCATTCATTATTGTTGAAGACCTTTTACTTTGTCTTTTGTTTCGGGGCCATAGTTGTCTTTCTTTGGACGAGTGCCGCTTTGCGGAAAGCCCTTATATGGAGCTGGTTTGTGTTTTATGTAAATAACTAACCTTGTGCACGCGGGCGCTCATTTAGAATAAATTTTAGTGAAGTGTTTTGTTTGCTCCTAAATTTCCTAAAGACACGTGTACAAAGCATACGTCCTACAACATTCGTCAGGACTGCTTCCAGTTACTTCAATGAGCAGAAGTGAGAGAAAAGTGTTGATTACATTTGAAATACACATATCTGTGTCGGCGATGGTATCGTCTATCGACCCAATCCTAATATCTATCTTACAAAAACACATGTATTTACTACAGAAGGGCTTAATTCACCCCCTGAAGTCATGTGAGGTATGTTTTATTATGCTTGTGCGCAGTTTATTTAACATGTTTTAGACTATTAAAGTAACCACCCATCTACTGCACTAATAGAGTGCAAGGACAATTTTTTATATTGCAACTTTTATTGGATTGCAACTTAGAAGGTAAGTAAAAGACAGGATAATTTGAGTATTTGGCTGTGCTAACTCTGTTAAACAACATAAAAGTAACTCCAGGCAATAAATATAATAAATAACAAATACCTTTTAATAAAATACCGAACTACTCATTTTAACTCTTGTATAAAATGTCGAATTGACAATCATGGTTTTCAGGGAACTTCCTGCTCTTGTTCATCATGTTTTATAACTAGGCTGTATGTTATAAAAACGAATATACATTTTTGTTTTTCTTTCTTGTGAAGTTGCGTTCATTGTTTTGATTTCTCCTATTAATCGCCGTTTACATGCACTGAACGTAATAAAACAAGAACCATTCTCACCAAAATTTCAGTGAATTATAGGTATTAACACACGGATTTGGTGTGTGTTAATGTCAATCCATGATTACATATAATAAAATTTAATTGTGAAAAATTAATTTGCATTGTGTTGATTTTAATTAGCTAGTAGTCACAGAAATCTCAGCTAAACTACATTGACCTTCTGGTGAAACGTATGAAGCAATACATTTTTTTACAGGAACACATTGTTTTAGACCTCACTGCACAAACTGCACCGACGGTAATGCAGAAGCTCTGTTAAACACATGGAAAATGTTGCCGTGTTTCAGCAATATGAACTTTGAGACCTGAGACTGTCTTTTTTTTAATGATTCAAATGCCTATAAATGATCACAGATAAAATAGCCATGCTCCATGTGCACCAATTTACAATATGTTTCGTTGTTTTTGGTAAACATTCAGGCCAGAGGCAAAAATCCTTCTCCATTGAATGTAATTGGTTCTTGTGGAAAAAGCACATCTGTATATTAGGAGAAAATTCAAAACAAAGCAACAGCAATTCTGGATGCACTTGAATGAGATCAGAAGCCTCTTTGTCTAAACCATGAACATCCTAATGCTGGACTCATGTAAAGCTCTCAGCTACAGAAACGAGACAAACCACCTTCTCCTCTATTTTCAGTTTCTTTCTTCTCCTCATGGAAAGCAGATTTCAGCGATCATAACAGAGGGCTGAAGCTGTATGTGACATCTGGAGTCCTGATGTGCTTTTGCAAAATCATGTAACCACTAATCATTAACGTCAGAGAAGGATCAACTGTAACTCTTTTAAAATCATGACTGTTATTCACTGATAATCTTGCCCTCTAGTGAGCTGTTCACAGCTGTGACTGAATCGAGACAGCGAGTTGAACTCGAGGACCAGATTATGAACAAATCATTTAGACCACTGGTCTCAAACTCAGTTCCTGGAGGGCCACAGCTCTGCACAGTTTATCTCCAACCCTAATCAAACACAGCTGATCCAGCTAATCAAGGTCATTAGGATCACTAGAAACTCAAAGCAGGTGTGATTTGGAGCTGGTTGGACCTAAACTGTGCAGAGCTGTGGCCCTCCAGAAACTGAGTTTGAGACCCCTGCTTTAGGCTGTCTAGAAGGGTGTGGATGACAATTCAGTGACCAGCGAACTCTCTGTGTTTTATGTCTGTTTTCACTCTTGGACTCTCATCAATGAACTCATGTCTCCGCCCACTCGTTTGTTGTCTAGGTGTCTGATTGTTTGCTCCGCCCCATGACCTACTTTCACCTGTATAAGACCCGGATGTGTTAAGTTTGTCCATTAGCACTGTCAACCCGTTGTTTGCCGTGTTCCCTTGTTTCTGTGTCTATCTGGGTTGTTTTTACTGTGTACCGACCCACGCCTGGACTCTGACCATTCTTGTGCTCTGCCTCCACCACTCTTGTCTGCCGGTAAAAGACGACCTTAAGTCTGTCTGTTTTGATCTGTGCTTACCAATAAACAGCCTGCATTTGAACCCGCACGTCTCCTCGCCTTGCTCTCATGACAAAAGGGATATAATCTTCAGTATAATAATAGAAGACATACACATTTACATTTTCATCGTGGGGAATTTTATATCCATAAATGATTTTTGTTATATTGTAAATCTTTAAGAATTACAGAGTTAAAGACATATTTAGTTTATTGGAAAAGTTTAACAAGGGACAATAAACAGGAACAATTTTATAATTATTTAATGATGAATAAAAATAGGTCACCCTAAATCACCTGAACCTGCTGGGGGATTAAAAATCTTTTCAAAATCTTTTTATTTGGACAAGTTTGGAAAGCTCACAGATTGACATAAATCTCATCACTACCGATATATATTTAAATCAGTATATATATATATAAAAGTACATATTCATCACATGAGCAGCTTGTTTGCTGACGCTACAGTATTCTGAACAAATCACTTCTGCTTTAAGCTTCAGTCAGTATTTTGGGTAAGAATGCAGCTGCCAGTGAACTATTTCATCTTCAGTTTCCTACATTGTGTATTTGAAGTAAACTGTAAAACTATACAGAGCATGCAAAGTATTGCCGGCTTGTAATACAGTATCATGATATAATATCTCAAAAAAGGTGAGAAGAACTAAAAATACAAATGTGTCTTCATCTTCTGTAGTCATCTTAGAGTCTAAAATATGATTCAAACCCGAATACTTAAAGTTGAGGACAATTTTTAATATCAGTATAAATCCTGGATATAAAGTAGTTAAGCTTCATATTGATTTGCATGTTCAGTTTTGTGTTGACTAAAGGAGAAGTGAATCTGTGTGGTTTTCAGACACGTTTCCTCCTCTATTCAGTCTAGAAGCATCCGCCTGAGCTCTGAGAGCATTCTGTCTGTTCTCTGGTAAGTCTTTTACACACGACTCAGTAAAACTGTTTCAAATGCAACATTTTATGTAACAGAAATAGAGAGTTAGAATAAAGAGTTATGAATTCAATAATCAGAAGAAGGAAATCATTCATGTATTTGTTTATTCTGCTGTAAGGTGAAAGTAAATGATGGAAACATTGGTGACTTTCCTCCTCACTGGATCTCTGATACAAGGTCTGATACAGATTTATATATTATTCCTCTAATATAATAATTACAAGCTGAGTTATTATTATGAAAGCACTTTTGTGTGAACTTTGTTAGATTGAAGAGCAATGCGTGCTACAGAAGTTTGTTCTGCAAATTAATTTTATATGATTACTTCTGTTTGTTTTAGGTGTTTTTTGTGGCTTCAGTATCAATCTGCCGCAGAAAATACAAGCTCTACAAGGATCCTGTGTTTTCATACCCTGCACATTTGATATTGATCAACAATATGAACGAGACCTCACTGATAGAGCAAAGAGAATATGGGTTAAGGGTAAAACATCAGTGTTTGACTCCAGCCGCCCCGCCACTGGACTGTTAAAAGGAGAAATATTTGGCACTGCTACACAGAAGAACTGCAGCACACGCTTCGATAATGTCAGTACAAGTCATACTGGAACATATTACTTCAGACTTAAAGCCAGTGGTAGTTTGCAATATAGCTTCAATCGATCGAAACACTCCCAAGTTAAAATTAGCGTTTCAGGTGAGTTTGTTTGTTGATTGTTCACACTGTTTCTATAGTGACACAAGATTAAAAAGAAATGTTCTGCTGTTCAATATCAGTACACTTTTATATGATAATCTACATTATTTATAATGATATTTTGTCTGCATCTCTGTGTTTCAGGATCTCCACCCAAACCCAAACTGAGTCTGTTTAAAGATCAGCAGAAGGAAAATAAGATAGAGGTGATGGAGAAGATAGAGGTGATGGAGGGAAGTTCAGTGAGTCTGCGCTGCTCTACTAAGATCTTCTGTCCGTCTCGTCCTCCATCTCTCACATGGAGCTCGTCTCTCAATGAGAACATCACAGGACAGCAGTATCTGAACCAAACTGAGCTCATCTCTGATCTGAGCTTCACTGTTTCTCACCGTCATCACAGAATCACTTTCACCTGCTCCGCAACACACCAGCTACAGCAGAACATCACAACACAAGAGTCCAGAACGATACAAGTTCAGTGTAAGACAGGAATGATATCAGTCCATTCTGACTCATCATCTATATCTAGTGCTGTACATCATAACAGAATTGTGTGAATAATTTTCTCCTCCATCAGACGCTCCTAAAAACACATCAGTGATGATAAACCCAGCTGTTTTGGTTCTGGAGGGTCGTTCAGTGACTCTGATCTGCAGCAGTGATGCAAACCCAGCAGTGAACTACACCTGGTTCAGAGACACTGAAGAACTCCTGAATCCAGTTCAGACCGGACCAGACCTGACCATCAACAACACTGACCCGACACACAGAGGACCGTACTACTGTAGAGCTGAGAACAAACACGGCTCTCAGAACACATCCGTGCTGCTGGACGTACAGTGTGAGTAGTGCTAATTTATATTTTCTATATTTCCATTAGTGATATTTCATAGTTGACATCTTTATTTACTAAATTGGTCACAATACTAAACACAGTGGTATCCAGTGTGCGTACTTGGCAATCTGCTGAGCATGCAAGTGCAAGTACTTGGTGATCATCTGGACGTCTAGTATGAATACTTGACCAATTCCTGGGTGTACAGACAGGGTAATGTGTTTAGCGTCCAGTTCAGAGGGGCCAGCGCAATCTCAATGATTCTTTAGTGTCTGAAGATGAAAACTATAACATAGTTTGGTTAAGATTCTTAACGGTAGCTCAGTACACAGCAACCTGTTTTGTTGCAAATCTCTTTAAATGCTTATGAGCTTTGTTAACCCTGCCCCTCTCTTCCGTGGAGTGATGAGTCATTCTTATGAGACTAATTAATTTAGCCGTAGATTCATAAAAAACACCCTTGATTTGCATGAGCATAGACACATTCAAAAAGATTGGGAGCTGCATTCCCTTCAAAAACAAAAGTAATTCACTGCATCTTCAGCGGCTCAGATATGGAGAGTAAATGTTGACTGCTATGTTAATTATTAAATCCAACGACAAAACACCTCAATCAGTTAGGAGACACTCTGCTCTGGCGTCGAGGGAGGCGGGCAAAGTATATGATTGACCTATCGTATGCCCCGCCCCCTTGGTTGCTCACTGTCTTACAATAACAGCTGCAGTGTGAAAACCTTCTCCCATTTTGTTCTTGCACAATTTTAGACACCAAAGGCCACCATATGAGAGTTAAATATTCCATTTATAAAATACCCAACAATAAATACAGTGGAAACTCGAAGTGAGGGTTTACAGATCAGCATGTAAGCGGGAGAAGTCCATGATTACACTCATTCATCACAATCGTGAGCATGCAGGATCAAACACTGCCAACACACATTTATATATATATAAAAAAATTCATCTGGTTAATAAACTAAACTACACGCAGTGTATAGTGAACAGTTAACAGGTAAAATACTGTGGTGTTTCGTTAGTGTTGTGGTCTTCAGTAGATGTGTGCACACATGCATCAACACATTGTCTGCATCTGAAACGTGTAAAATAGAGAGGTTAAACCTTCTTCAACTGTTAAACCACACATAGCACATATTGTTTGGGTGGATGGAAACACTGAATATAATAAAGCATGTATGAGTTTATGTAACATTCAATATCTTAAACCTGCAACAATCTGCAACTCTTCCAGTTTTATTTGAAAATCCTGTTTTTTTCCACTAAATGCTTCCATTATACTTCTATTGGTATTATTTTAATTATTAGTTTAGTTTATTATTCAAAATTTTAACAACTTTATGATTATGTAAAAGAATGTGAAAAATAAAAATACTATATATTTCAATAACCTAAATAATTTTCTCCTCCATCAGACGCTCCTAAAAACACATCAGTGATGATAAACCCAGCTGGTTTGGTTCTGGAGGGTCGTTCAGTGACTCTGACCTGCAGCAGTGATGCAAACCCAGCAGTGAACTACACCTGGTTCAGAGACACTGAAGAACTCCTGAATCCAGTTCAGACCGGACCAGACCTGACCATCAACAACACTGACCCGACACACAGAGGACCGTACTACTGTAGAGCTGAGAACAAACACGGCTCTCAGAACACATCCGTGCTGCTGGACGTACAGTGTGAGTATTAAGAGTCTGCAATAACTTACAATACAAGCCTTATATTTACAAATTCAAGCAATTAAATGTATTTCTTTTTTTTTTCCTCAGCCTCCATCAACACACAACGTTATTTCTGTCAACGCCCTGCTGATGGTTAACACTCATCAGGCTTTAAAGTGTGCCCAAAAATCATTATTTTTGAAAAATAAGTTGGTTTATTGTTTATCTTGAGTATTTTTTTTTTTTTTTTTTTTTTTTGTAAAATACATTTCTACGCACGAAACATGAAACTCATACATGATTATAAGTCGACGTGGACTATAATGAGCAATTGAAGAGGTTTTATAAAATAAGCGTTTCTTACTTCAGTGGTCAAAATATCATTGAAATAGCATTTGTTATTATCTATGAATTAATCAAATGGAGACAATACAGTATTGTTGTGGGTTCCATATGCTATTATTTAATTTAATAATTATGATGATGTTCTGACTGTAAAATCTAATCATCATTTTGTTTTTTAATCAAACTCTTTGAGTACCTTCAGGGCATGGAGCCGGTGACACATACTGAGTTTGGTAACAATATGCAAAACTTTTACCTTTTATCTAACATACTGTATAACATCAAACTGGTCAACACCCAAACTGATTTAACTTAATTTAAACTGAGTATGTAATAGTTAACATGTTATGACCTTCAAATAGATCACAATAGCGATGCTTTTATCCAAAGATTCCAATTAAACAAAAAAAAAAATGGAATATCGCATAAAACATACGCAAATAAAGCACTGTTTCTATCCACGAGTCAAAGAGAACAAAAACATCTTAATTACAATAGGAATATAGGAGAAGGCACTGAGTATAATAATTGTCATGCATGATTTAGGCAAACAGCAAACTTGTGTGTCAGAGCAACCTGACGAAACACACTCAGTGTGGTCAACGCAGATGCTGCTGTTTGGGAACATAGTCGTGTGAAACTGTTATTATCCAGAAATACTTAGACCATCTCAGAAAGACCATGACAACATATAGCTGCTGTGTGTTGCTTAGTGCAAAGACTTTTTCGAGGTACATGGAGGAAATTATTTGCTAAATGTATTTTCATTGTACATTTTTCTAACTGGATGAACAGTTTATCCTACTCAAATGTGTGCATATGTTTTTAATGCACATTTTTAGAATTGATGTGCATCTAGTGTTTTTTTTATGTGCTATTCCAAAATGCACACAAAAAAGGTGGATAGAAACATAACTAATGTTTCTCTCAATAACTGATGATAACAGCATTAAGACCTACAGTACAGGTATATGTCTGCACACTTTAATCCAAATTTTGTGCGATTAAGCAACTTTTTGTGAATATCTAAAAAGTTTGAATTATTTCTACATCAACATGAACTGAACACTGAATCACACACCAACGTTCTCTAGTATCAAAAAGCTTCACAACTCTGTATTTCTTGATCAGCCTGTTGTTGTTTGGCTCTGACTGAAAAAAGAAGTGATAGAAGCTAAAACAAGTCTAAACGTGTTATTTTCACACACACTCCTCCTCCCTCTGTCCAGTGTAAAAGCATTAGTAGAACACTTCACTGCTAAATCCTTCACACACAACACTGTAAACCTTCAGTAGTTTAGACGTGTTGGAGATGTTAAAAGTAATTGTAAAAAGTAACTATATTTAATTTGAAATCGTCTTAGGGTTTTATGAGTGAAGATATAACCCATGAGCTCTGCCAGAGGATCCATTTCCCATCATCCTCTGCCTGGACACATCATCAATTGCAATCACCTGTTGCTGATCAGATCTTTTTCAGCTCCGCCTTGGTGGTCTTTAGCTCCATCTCCATTGCTGTAAAGGTCATCTCGGCTCTGATCCTGTTCCTCCCTCAGCACCACCCCTGGCTTCCTGCTCCACCTGTTGGCTACTGTAGAGACAGAACTACTGTAGAGCTGAGACTAAACACGTCTCTCAGAACACATCAGTGCTGCTGGACGTCTTCCACCTGCTGACGATTAACACCGGTTCCTGTTTACCGGATCTCATCTTAAAACTAACATTTGAATAATTAGATGCAAAGCTCCTCTTTTCTCTTTGGGTTTTGGTTCACTGTTTATCTTGAGTGCCTCGTTAACTGTAAAATATGTTCGGATAGTATGATCCGTTTTCCCGAAGCAGTTACAAGCAAACATGTTTTATGATAGAGTTCTGATGAGATGCATGCAGTCTTTTTGAACTAATGAAACTGGTTGCACTGGTGCAGCATTCAGGCATTTATAATGACCAGTGTTGTCATATTACGTTAAAAAAGTAATTAGTTACAGTTACAAATTACTTCTGCCAAAAAGTAATTG
>JAUCMT010000039.1:7968506-7991205 GCA_032357475.1 Enteromius thamalakanensis | reverse complement strand
AAAATGTCGCCAAGGGGGTCTGAATAGTCGCTAAATATAGAGACAAAGTCGCTAAGTTGGCAACACTGATCTGTAGCGACAACAGACGCAAAGAATGATGGGCACGCTTGGGCTGATGGGAATTGTAGTTGCCGCTACCTCCCGTTCACTCCATTCGCCTGAGCAAACTTTTCTCAGAAGACCTATCCTTTTATCGAGTCATCCGACCACGGTATTATCGAAAAAATTTGATATTGCGGTACGACGGTATTTACAATACCGTTACATCCCTACAATCAAGTCATTCTAAATAGGGAAACAGACACATGAAGTGCTTACAACAACGTTTCAGGCATTACTTCAAGTAAATATTAGCTAGACGGAGAGAGGTTAAGGAAAGATGAACCTCTCCCTCTGGACTGAGGTGGGAAGGTCATTCCACCAGCCAGGAACGGTGAAGGACGGTGATGGTACCACTAGGCACTAGGTGCTGATCTCAGGCTTCTGGAGGGGATGTAGATTCATAAAAATGTGTGCAAGCATCAGTGTTTTGAATTTGATGCGAGCTGTAACCGGGAGCCAGTGAGATGTGCAAGACGGGCTCCTCTGGGCTTGTTAAAGACCATTGTACCATTGTATTCTGAATCATTTGTAAATTGATTGCGAATAAACGGCGATTACATATGAACACTGTAGCAGCGCCACATCTAGTAGGCTCACTGTGTGCCACTGATAAAGCTGCCTGAAGCACACCTGAGGGGGATTTTCTTTTAAATTCAATGAATATTTGAAATACTACTTTTTATTTGACAGCCCTACTAAACACACTCACAACATGAAACACAGTCATGATTTATACACGAACTGATCGAATGCTCACCTTGAATGCAACACAAGTTGCTTTGTCTGCAAAAATGCATTAATGTACATGTAACTTCACACAAAACTAGAGCATGTGTATCGTTCACCTCATTTTTTTTTAAATCAAGTAACAGGTGGTTCAGACTATTTTCTAAGTTAAGAAAAAGGAATAATTGCCCCCAGACTGTTGATTTTTTTTTTTATGAACCCAAACTCACAGTGTAACAGCAATTATGCTTAACATGCATTATTTTTCTATTGGTCCACTCTCAGATTTTTATTTTATTTTATTTATCCTTTATTTTACCAGGTGATGTCCCATTGAGATAATCAAATCTCTTTTACAAGGGAGCCCTGGAACAATCAAATTACACAGTTACACAGAATCACAAAACAGACCCAATACATTTAAAACAATTTAAAATAACATAAAAGGCTCATTGAAAACATATGCATTGTTCAAATTTGGATTGTTTAAGTAAGTGTTTAAAATGTTCAAGTGAGATAAGAACAGAAAGCTTCAAAACCTTTTGGAGTAAATTCCAACAGCAAGGAGCAGCATAACTAAAAGCAGTCTTACCAAATTCAGTTGTTACACGTGGGACATTTAGAGACAGAATGTTAACGGATCGGAGATTGTATAGGTAATGATTTTTAGTCAACAAACTAGTAAGATAACTAGGTAAATTGCCATTAATAGCTTTAAAAATAAAAATGTGCCAATGGAACCATCTACGCAGACCTAAAGAATTAAAACCAGTTGCTTCATAAAGATGACAGTGATGAGTACATTTCTTGGCATTAGTAATGAACCGTAACGCACCATGGTAGACTGTGTCAAGTGTGTGCAACGTGGTCGAAGCAGCATGCATATAAATAACATCCCCATAGTCCAAGACTGGTAAGAAAGTGGCACTAATCAATTTCCTCCTAGCTTTAATAGTAAAACAGGATTTATTTCTAAAATAAAAACCAAGCTTTACTCTCAATTTTCTCTGTGTATATACATGGTAACTCCTCAGGAACTGCCAACTTAATAGAAAGGGCAACATTCTGGACACCAACCCGCTGCTGTGTAACATCAGAGTGACTACATGCTAAATTCATAACAATTGTCTATTTAATATAAAGGTAACACTTTATTTACCAAAAAGTGCTGTTAGTCCTGTTACACATTTGTAAAAAATACAAAAGCATTAACTACGTAAAACATACTAAATTGTAAAGCAATATTAAAACATATTATAATAATTGGCTATAACTGGCTCACAGTTCAGTAGTGTGTTAAATTAAGATTGTGCTTTTAAAATAATATAGTTTCTTATTTCTGTGCAAAAAGAACAGGCACATGTTGATTTTTTTGTTGCAAAGTGGGTCCCACGCTGGCAAGTAAAGCAATGTTGCATTAACATGATCTCATTATGCAAATGCTTCTGGAAAACATGTGCTGAACTACACAGGAACTCCGCAAAAAAATCTGAGAAATATTATAATTTGCTAAATATGCTCATAAAGGAATCAGCATGTAGAGCTAGCAGAGATGTTGTATTATTTATGGCCTGCAGTACCGCAGCTGCTGTGCAGGAATAGATGACAGGAACAATGCTGGAAGGTGTCAGCGACTCATATACTGCACATGAAGTACAGATACTCACACACATTCCTTGCAATGGCCTTTCTCTCAAAATAATTACATCAGTAATATTGTTCAGCTTTGATTGTTTTTGCACTTTGTAATGAATAATTTTTTTAAGAATAACAGGTACTTTGTGAAATAATTAAAATCATTTGTTTCAATTTAATTTATTTTAAAAATTGTATTTCATTTAGGAGAATAGCTATATAACTAGCATGTGAATAATAATATTGAATGGATTGTTGGCTAATATAGTGAAATGCCTATAGCCATTGCAATATTTTATGTGGAAACATAAAACACCAACAGCCAAATGATAGCTAATTTCGACCAAATATTAGAAATATGTTTAGTAAACTTCACGACTAGCGACAAATCTAGCGACTTCGGTTAAGATTGATATTATGGTGCTTCTAACTCTATTTTACATGCAAATATAGCCAAAATCACAGCACAGCCATTGTCTATATCTTATGTGTATTTGATTTCATTAGACAACTGCTCGATTATAAATCAGGATTTTAATCCAGATTAACATCTTGTAAAATAGAGGTAGTTTAATAAGCCTAATAATGGGGTGCAGTTCAATCACTATTTCATATTCATTACGTTTTTCTGACAACAGGAACAATTAAATCTATCAGTAAAAACTGTTATATTGAAATTTGGGTGCATTAAATTGCATTATGTGACCACAGAGACACAATATTGAATATAATATGACGTACTGACATAATGAATAGACAAATTAACGTATTACGCGACATCTAGTGAGTTTTCAAGCTGGCTTTAGTTACTTTCGATTAAAAAAGTTGGCAACACTGTATGGGCGTAACGCTAAGGTCAAACAATAAAAATTAGTCACACTGGCGTTAATTAACACTGCCTCCTCATCCCAGTCTGAATATTCGGTGAAATGCCCGCGAAAATTAGTGCAACTCACTTGTTTTGAGCAGTTCCTCTCAACGGTCACGCAGACATTAATCACGTGATCTCTAGCATCCAATCATCTATTTTACACGCAAAGAGTGTAATAAAGCAGTATGTCATAGTTTTAGTGTGTCGATAAAACCGTTACACAGTGGTAAAAGGTCTTTTTAATTTGTAACATTTCTTCTATCTTGTTATAAAATCATTTAGTTTTCTTAGTGACAACACTAAGAACGCCTCGAGAATTGGGTTACAGCAAAAAGCGTCCTTGGATAAGGGCTAACGTTATATAAAGTGAGTTGAATCGGGACTCTCGATTTGGGAACGAACTGCTCAGTTCGATTCACTAAAAACTCGTTCAGGGCTGAACGTCTTTGTGAACCGGTTCAATTCACCGAAAAAGCCAGACTCTTGTGACGATTCGTTCACGAACTGTTGCCATGGTGATGATCGCTGGAATGCGCGCGGAAACCGTGCAACATCAATTGTAATTCAAGATCACCGTGCTGTATTCATCCTTCAAGATTGGCGTTACGTAGCAGCACGGCCGCTAGACATCAACAGTGTTAAAGCTACGGACATATTTGCCTCAGAAAACAACTTTATTTACGCTATTGTTCATTTTGTATTGAGATCCTTTGCACGTGATTGTGAATTCAGAATGACCGCGTCCACTAACGTACAGTTGACGTTAGTCTTAGTCCAATCTTAAACACATCGACACACACGAACACCCTGAATCTCGCTGCAAGCAAATGGATGTTGTTCTTCGCACCCCTCAGATCAACTTTTGCTTGGGACAAGCTAATATCAAAACACATTTTCTTAAGCATCATATGAGCACATATACAGGCTCTCAAAATACTCAAGGTCACTCACCCCTTTTTCTGTCGTCTTTGCAGCCGATATGAAAACAGGAATACGAATGTGTCGGTTTTCTGAGGAGTCCAGGGCGAGATGCTCGCTGTTCCTACCAACTTCTCCCGCAGGACGCAGTTTTATTTCTAGGCACCGGAGAGCTGGAGGTGGCCGGCGCGCCCCCGTGTGGACAAAGCTGGAGTTACATGTAGCAACAGGTGCATTTCTGAGGGGACTTTACTTTAATTCTTATTTTCCCCTGAATATCCTGAACATTTCCATCACATATCAAATTATACGTTGTGTTTAATAACATCTTGTGGTGGAAATTAAATTTGCAGACTCTGTAGCTCTAACATAAAGTATTTTTCTTTATCGTGAACACACAATCGGTAAATCTTTTGAACATTTTGATAAAAGTTCACCAAATGAAAGCTTACAATATATTTAAATCGATTTTTCTTTGTTTTACACATCTGTATTTCATATAATCTACAGTACACCAATTTTAGATGTAGTAAGTCATTTATAAAGGCATAAAAATGTTTTAGAAGTCAATTTTAATGTTATTTATGAATTGTACATGCCTTTTTAAAGGCATGTATAAACACCATTTATTCCATCACCATAAATGAGTCATACCTCAAATAAATAAGTCTCATAGTCTCAAGTTGGATAAAAAGATGATGTAAATATGTATGCAAGTTGGTGTATGCATTAAGTGGATTTTATTGCATGAAAATAATATTAAAATCATTTGTGAATCAGTCTTACTCGTTGAAAAACTTACCAACTTTTCACATAACTGGAACAGATGCATTTTGAGTTTGTTGATTACAAAATATGCATTGATTATACACTGTTGCTACATTTATATCAAGTTGAATTGTAATAATAAACACAGACATCCCTGGTTTTTGATTCCGAAGAGAAACCAAGAAGTCTGGCTCCCTCATCTGTCCGTTAAAACAAAACGCAAGTCACTTTTAGGTTTGGAATTCAATCACTAATAAAATTTCACAAACTGGCTATTTAACACAAGTAACCCTGACTGTTGTGTAAACTAAATGTCATTATTGATTGGTTAAGGACTTTAAATTCAAGTGAACCAGAATTAGAATTACACCCACTAGAATATTCATTTAGATGCAATTTAAAGACTTCTTTTATTCAGTAAAAAATATCTTGGTTATGTTTGGTTCCAACGTTTACGAAACTCTTAAAAGACAAAAATGAAAACAATTGTTTCTAAAAAGGGCCTACATTTGGACACATTTTTACCTATTTTAATGTTTGGAAGCAATATGCAGCACTTTACAAAACACTATTATAAGTTCAATATTATTCCTGATAATATAGACACAGTAAGCACTGCCTGTTAAGAGAGCTTAAAAAGACATTTGGCAAACTTGTCAGTCAGAATTTCACAAATGTCACGAGTTTATTACAGTGTTTAATAATAAAAAAAAAATAGTTGTAATAGTTGTAAATCAGTATGTTTCTTTGAGATATTTCGCAATACATCTGCAGTGAATGGGTGCCGTCAGTAAAATTAAATGACAATAATCCACAAGTAATCTACATGACTCCAGCCCATTACCAATCCAAGTCCATAGTAAATGTCATAAATGTCTTCTCATCAAAATCCAAAGACGTATTAGTTTAGAAGCATTTAGACCATTGCTTGCACAGGGTTCTTGATCCGTGCTTATTTCTCTCCAGATTCAGAAAATTATGACTGGAGAATGCAATATAATGACTAAAGGAACCAGCAGCTTTAAGTTAAACTGCCTTAATGATGGATATATTACAAACATTCAGCTTATAGATTATTTTGCGGTTTTTATCAGTTTTTTGGACTCTCATCCTGACGGCACCCATTCACTGCTGAGGATCTGTTGGAGAGAAAAATAATATAAATTTGTTTTGATAAATAAATAAAATAAATCATTGTGGTCTGGGGGCGAGCATGTTTTCAGAAAACAATTATTTCTATAAATCGCGCCAATCTCGTCATTCAAAAGATCTAGCAATTAACCTTGATCTTAGCAAGTAGTGCTCTGCTTGTGAAAACATTACAAGGCAACATTCCTCCTAAATTTGTAGAATAAAAAACGTTTCAAAGCAAATAAAACTACTTACAGTGTATTAAGAAATTAATGTTGTTGTTAACACTTTTTTCTGTATAACACTATTAATACAAAACTATTGTATTGTGCAGCAAAAGCAGTAATATCGGTTACGGTCGGCTCAAATGTACATGCTTTTCTGTAACATCAGTCACTAGCTGGATTATTTCATCAGGGTAATTTAACTCATATACTGTTCATATAGAGTAAAGTTTGTATCTTCAAATATCTTGCATTTTTATTGCCTAAAACATTTGCTTTTGACCCGTGACAACATCAATTTTAGACTTTAACCAACACTTCAGAGCTCGGTCAGTAACAGCACAGAATGAGTCAAACAATTACTTTATTTATGTTCAGGTAAAAACATGAACCTGATGCAGTAAATTATTGCAGATCTTAGAAACCAGCACATGAACAATGAGGACAGGAGAGCGCACAGCAGCGCCTCCTCCTGGCCACAGACTGCAGTGCACACCACGGTTTGTTCCAAGCCAGCAGTGCAAAAATAAACTACAGCAAGAGGAGAAAAAACAAAACAAAAAACAATAGAAAATTAAAATAAAAAAAAATAAGGGCAGACGATCCCACCTCAAACCGGGTGTGAAAACTGCATATAAACTTTATTTTATTTAATGAATTTTTTTTTTTTTCTGAAATGCTATCTGGCCGTGAAACCATAAAATAAGACCAGCCAATTCTTTTAAATGAATTTCTTGTGCTCAGCTACATTACGGGATTAAAGCCCGGCTTCACCAGCCGAGCAACTTCAGGAGGCCTATCATCAAGACCTCAAGTCCCCAGAAGTCCAGCAGAGGCACACTACTATAACCATATAGGAGTCTATTCATTCAACACAATGGATACATCTTTTCAACATGGAGCTGACACTTTATGTGAAATGTCGGCCAGAAAACAATTCCAACTTGGGTTAAAAAAAAACAAACCAAAACAAAAAAATAATAATAATAATAATTATAATAATAATAATATAATAAAGATACTACACTTCCAACACTACCCGCATTCAACCAACTGGAACTCTCTTACACGTTCAAAAATTCTCTCAAATAAAAAGGAGAAAAAAAAACAAGTGACACACAAGAGGAGAGAGAGAAAATAAACGACAAAGTGGAACCAAAATGTAACAAGGGGTATAATACAGAACAGAGGGGAAACTGGGCAGGAGAGCACAGCTATTCTATCAAATGTGTCGAATAAGCAAAATCTGCAAATGTTTGTCTGTACAAATGATCTTTGGAGCTATAGGAACCCTCGCCGGCTCGATGGATGCCCCCTCCCCAACAGGAACACACAGTGAAGATGTCATTCACCAGGAGGAAAAAAAAAACATCCCTTTTTTTCTTGATACATCAGACAGCAACGCAAGTTTTAAAATGTCACCCAGGTATTCTCCTCTTTTTTTCGGCTTGAACATCTCTCAACTACTGATATATTTTATAATCTGCTCTGAAGTTTCTTTTTTAAACGTTTCTTTAAAAAAATGTTTTCTTCTCTCTTCTTTTTTTTTTTAATCTGATGAGTCGCATAACACCCTTTTCTCCCGGTCAGGAGTCAAAAGGAAGTCTCTTATGTTCTATCGTTTAGTTTCTGCAAGCTGCTTTTTCTTTAAACAAGTAGGCTGTACATATTTTGCCTCAATGTGGGTGTTTGTTAAAAAAAAAAAAAGGAAAGAAAAAGGGCAGGAAAAAAATGAAAGAGGAAGAGGAACTCTAAAGGAAGAAGTCACGATTTGTGTGGTTCTGCAGTGAGTTGATTGAAGGCCATTTTGAGTGAGAGGGTGCAGGAGGTGAGATCAAGACAGATGGAAAGACTGCTGGCCCTCGCGCGCAGCAATCAACAGTTTCTCGCGCATGATCTCGATGCTGGAGTAATCCGGCAGTTTCAGGTAGTTCACACACGTCATCACCGACGGAAGGAAGTCGTCCGGGTTCTCCGTCGACTCGAACGTCTTCCGAACGATGGTGAGGGGAGGGTTTAAACTCCGGAATCCTAAGAGGAAAACAAAGATGGAGGTCAAGTTATCTGAGAATATCTCCCTGACGGATGATTCTCTGGATTGAAATGGTTCCTCACCTCCGACAGGAAGTCTGGGGCTGCCTGTGACAAACTGCAGGAAAAGTCTCTGCTGCTCTGCATCAAAACTGCTCAGCACCTCGAACAGGAACCGCACTGCACGGCTACAGATAAAACTAAATCTGTCATATTACAGCGAAAAATGCTCATCACACACTGAAGAATCACACACTGCCAGATATCCAATCATTAATAAAAGAACTGTCTGATGTCCTCTGACTGGATACAACCAGTGGCTTTGTCCTTCAGACTATAAATCAGGGTAAAAGTCCCATAGTGTATTGAGGCCAATGCAGGCGTGACTATTTACCTGTCATGTGTGTAGCCGTGGTCCGGTCTGCAGCACTCCATTAGTGTCTTCACATCCCAGGACTCTGACTTACTGCCACATAACAACTGATCCAGCTGTAAACGGGGAGCACATAAAAAAAACGATTAAACTAGATACAAATTTCATTGTAAATTTTCACTCCAATGCACTACTTTTGCATTGTTTGTCTATGTAAACCAGTGGTGTAGTCTACGTGATGGGCAGCCTCTGGGAAAGGTGAAGGATGTGTGTATGCCTTCTTAAAAAAATAAAAAATAAATCACGCAGATACGTAACAATTGTCACAGACCTCTCACATGTTCATTCAGAAATTCACCCTGTCTGTGTTGCAAAGCACTGAGTTTTTGATAATCGCGTCTTTCGGCGAGGATTGTGATGGTGCAAGCTTGAAATTAACTAATGTGAATCACTAAAGGATGAACTACACCTCAGTGTTTTAGTAAGCTGCTGCTGCTTCGGGTGAAACCGTTGACAGACGCTACCATTATAGGAACTACAGAAAAAGAGGTTTCTATAAACAAAAGGCTATTATTACGTGTATATTAGCCTACTTACACTTAACTGCCTAACTTAGACTAATTTAAACTAAAAGAGTTTAAAACAAACTCACAACTGAGCAGCTCCATTAACGCAGCTTGTTTTGTTTTTAAACGAAGCTACTGAATCAATCCAATCACGCATTCATAAAGACAGTCCCAATTTGCATATTAACCATCCTACATTTTATTTGATATTAGTGATTTTCAGAACTATTTAGGGCAGCATGGGTTAATAGTATGCACACTGGGACGCTGGGGCTGAACGAATCAATTGAAGGATTAAGTAATAAAAGCAGTAACTTACTGAAATCTAATGGCAGATTTAGTTTAATGAAGTTATATTTCAGTTATTTCTATTATTTAATATTTATATGTTCCAAATGTTATATGTAAAACATGAATCTCAACATGAATTTATGAAGTTAATGGCACTCAAGCCACCTCTGAGCCCCATTACCTGTTTGTAAATAGCTACAAGTTCACGAACTGTGAAGGGCTGGGCAAATCATGGAAAATTAATCGTAATCGACATTCAGAACCTATAATCGATCAAATTTTTCCAGGACGATTATTTCGATTACTTTCCCCTTAAAAACAATACCGCGTGTGGAGTCACGTGACCCGCTCCGTTACGTTACTCTACGTGCACAACAGAAGCGACTTGCACTAATAAATCACGCTATTCACGCGTAGGGCGCTTGAACATTTTGAGTTTGGCTTGAGGCTTCTGCCAGGCGCTTCCAGTCTCTGTACATCGCAAAGGATATGACTCCCGTGGCTACACTGAAGCGAAGCTAGTCTAAACACCTCGTTTAAACTCTCAACAGAAGATACACTGTGCCTTCTCGTTCACATTTTTCCTGCGCTGCCAGACATGTACAAGACATAAACTGAAAAAGTTAACAGAAGGCTCATGTTTCTTAGGAAGAACTTCATGTTCATATGGAACAAGAACACCGCATGCAACCGTGTTTAGGAGAGTTCTATTTTCTTTACAACAATCTGTAGTTTACATCGATACATTGCACATTAAAATATTTGTTTACAGAAGATGCAAGAAATGCACTGTTTAACATATTATTTACAGGATATACCAGTTATTTTATTTAGAAGAGATACTGCTTATTTTCTACTTTTAATAAGAAAAACATTGAAAATATTTTTTTTTATTTATTTTTACTTTTTTATAGAACAAAGTGACTGTTAGTTGTAGGCAATGTGTGCTTTAATTTCAGTTGTTCAACATTGATGTTTAATAAATCATTGATATAAGAGCGTGTTTCCTTCACTTATTTTAAAATCAAGTAATGCACCCATCGTTAAAAAATCTCTCACTTGTATTATGTGAACATATTTACTGTACAAGATTTGTCAGTGAACTATGAGGGCAAAAAAAATAAAAATAAAATAATCGTCCATTAATTGTAATCGAGTTAAAATGTTCAATTAATCAAGATTTTAATTTTAGGCCAAATCGCCCAGCCATACTACAGGCCTTTTGTGCCACCTCTGTAGTGCAAATTATTTTAATCAAGAATGATTTTATCCTCATATTCCATTGAGGGGGGAGGGGGTCTTGTGTTACAGTACACTAAAAAAAACAAAAACAAATCTAGACTACACTACTGATGTAAACCCATGTTTGATGGACGTGCCATTACACTCGAGTCTCGTGTCTTATGAGTGCCACATTTTTAAATTGGCATGTAAAGAATTGTAACTTTTACACACTGTGCCGCTCATGGATGTCAGTTCCAAAACAGTGGACCAATAAGAATAAGGCGGGGCAAGCGTTCCGTTTACACTAGCAAGTTGGAGGTGATCTACTCTGCACTTTTTAAAAACCCGTTCCTGTGCACTGGCCATCATGTTTTTCAGACACAAAGATGTGTTCTGTGTGGATGACCCCTTAGAAAATACAATGCTACAACGTTAAGTATTAAGAAACAAGTCAATTTTCCCACTCTAATATTACTCTAAAATCCACTGTAATATTTCATTTGAATACTCTGCAAACCATTGCTATTCAGCATTATTTATATATTCTAGTATGTATTTGAAAACTTTATTTTCAGTTTTTAATATTTTCTATTTTAGTTTGTCAATTTAATACTTTTTATTACAGTTAACATTTAAAGCTTACATTTTCATCTAACGTTTACACATCTATTCTATTCCAATTAAAGCAACTCTGCGTTTGTATGATTTTTACCTTAAAATATCAGTTTCAAAATCATTTTGATGGTACGCTGATTTCTAATAATAAGGTAAATTGCTTCGGTTTCTTTCTCACATTCCCTTCAAACATTTGTTCTTAAAATATGTACATTTGGTAAGCAGGTATGAAATTCACAAAGGCAGACTGCTTTACAACAACATAAAAAATACACTTTTACTGCTATTCAGCTTAAAATAAAACAAATGACAGCTCCAGCGATTACATAGTAAGAGCATTCTTTGTATATAATTACAGCAGATTATTTGCATATGACTTCATTGAAACTATGAAGCTGACATTTTAATTACTGGCTTAAGTTACTGACGCATAAATGAACAATTAAAGATTCTGAGACTGGATGCAGTTCTCACATATCAAAACAATGTCTACTTATGCATCAGACGATTAGGTAAAGCTTGATTTTTCCATTCATGACACGCGGTTTAAACTTGTCCTACGACTAAACAAAATCCTTCATGTGCAATGAGAAGAATAAAGCCAACAAAGTCTGTAGCGCCTTCAAGGCTTGGTCTTTAAAACTAACTTGATGAAAGCACTCACCTCTTCAGGATAGAAGTACTGCAGGTGATGCAGAGGGAAGACAGACTCGAATCCTTCCCTAAATGACTCAAACTGCCGAGAGACGCCCTCATTGAGTGTCCAGTAGACCACCAACTACAGACAGACAGAACAACAGGCAGTTATGTTAGAGCGGTTTATTGAGGCTACATAAATGACGACGTGTCAGGTTATTCAGTTGCTTACTCTGAGGTATTCCTCCAGGTTGTGAATGGTGACTGGCACGTCTTTGCCCCCTTTCTTCAACTCGATGTTTGGAAATCCAGGCAGAGTGAAGTCCAGGCCCAGATCTTCCACCGAGCACCCATTCATGTTGAGACTCTCCAAGGCCTGCTGCAGGGTCTCCCGTGTCTGATAAATACAGACAATACAAAATCAGTCTACATGTTGACTGGTTTTGAGTGTTTCATGTCTCTGTGTGTGATGTAGAGTTGGCGGCCAGTGCTCACATGTGATCTGTCCTGCTCTATTCTCTTCTTCTGGCGGATGATGTCCTCCAGGTGCTGGATGGATTTGGCGACACCAGGGTCAATGTTGACCAGGTCATGAGAGCTGACAGAGGTCTCATGCCTCAGCATCCACTTGTAGAATGGCAAACCTAGAGGCAAGTCCAACTAGAGACAAAAAACACAAATCAATTCAACAGAATCAATAACATGTTATTCTCTTGTTATGTCTGGAGGTATTAAATGATTGGGAAATCAAACAAACTGAGCTTCATTCCAGAGCAGGAGCTAATACAGTGTGTTTGTTGCAGTGATTATATTAGTCATCGTATCAAACTATTTTACCAGCAGAAGTTGTCACGGTGTCATATTTTCACTACATGATTACCATGACCAAAAGAGTACCAAATAATAATATTGTTGCTATATCTACAGAAGTTTGGAAAAACAATGCCACTCAAATTCAACTTCAAGTTTGATCACACTTTAAATGAGTGTAGGACGGCTAAAAGCGAGTTTGTTTTTGGTTTTGTCACTGTTTGGTTACAAACAAAAAAATGGCATGGCATATGATCAATGGCAAACCAGCATTAAGGTGCATTATATACCCAACCATTCTTCTCCTATGATGTGCATCTACCGCCATTTTTGAGAACATTACTGCATAACCCTACGCTTTCTTCTAGGTGCAAACAGCCACAGACTACGTACATGCATGTGGCTTTCACCCGGATTTAAACAAGGCTGAAGTCAAATACGTTAAAGCTTGTGTATACGGTGCGTTGAACATTGAGTTGTATATGCGCAAGTATTCTCGTAGCATCGCAAAAGCGAAGTTTATCCACTGATGTCACATGAACTGTTAACCAGTGTTTTGCTAAGTTTCTAGATCTGGGATCTCTTCAGTTGTGTTGCTGTCTATGGAGGGACAGATGGCTCTCTGAAATATCATCAAAATTATCAATGTGTGTTCTCAGATGAATGAAGGTCTTACGGGTTTGGAACGACATGAGGGTGAATAATAAATGACAAAATGTACATTTTTGGGTGAACTAACCCAATTTAATTTAATTATTTATAAATAAATGTGGAGTCTTTACATTAATATTTCACGTTCTAATACCATGGGCCGTCACTGATTTCAGTATCCTGCGACAAACCTAATTTATCTAAACAAATGCAAAAAAAGTTCTGAGATTTTAATGAACAAACATTAAACGGCTGATATTCTAGAAAGAAACAAAAATAGAAAAGCATAAAATGAATGAGCAGTGAATTAGTTTTAAAAAAAAGTATTATTCTTGAAGTCACGAGCAAGTAAACATACCAATCTGAAGTCCATGATTGCTTTAGCCATCAGTTTTCCAAGAAAACGGAACTTCATTTTGATCTTGGCGATGTGAGCTGGTTTGGTAGTGCGCCCAAACGGTACAGCAAACAACCCTCTGGAGCTGAATATATACTTGGTACCCTCCTGACTCCCTGCTCAAAGACAGACAGAGAGTGTGTGTGTGTGTGTGAGAGGGAGAAAGAGAGAGAGAAGAAACAAGCTTAGTGAACAGCAGTAGAATGCTATCTACATTACACTGGAAACACTGCTTAAAATCGACAAATATATGACAGCTACCTTTAGGGTTGGAGAGAGTGACTTCCTCTCCTCTCCAAAGACCCAAATCGGCCCTCTTCAACTCCTGAGACACCAGAGCATAGAACTCTTGCGTAGGTCCGAGGCCCGTTCCCACCTAACACACAAGCAGAAGTCAGGCAGAAATCAAACAAGGTTGACGGAAACGTGGACTCTGAGCTGCAACCAACAGACTTGAATAATATCACTGGCTGAAATAGACTCCATGGGCTAGTGAAATAACAGTGATGGCAAACATTCAGTATGTTTATAACGAGCTACCAGAACAACACCACATCCGTAGGGCCTCCCGTATGTTACTGTAACACAGTAACGCAAGAAAACAAACCACACGGTTGAAATGCACTGGCCAAGAATTTGTGTAGATTAAGTTTCTGGCCTGACCGTCAGTCATGCATACCTCGTTTTCGTATTGAATTTCCAGCATGGCTCTGGAACTCCCAAGGTCTTGCATTACTGACTCTGCTTGCTTCAGGAGCTCATCACGGTTTATCGTTCTCTATACATACAAACAAGAGTGTTAGAGAGGTGTTTGTGAAAACATACTGCTGCTATGGCATGCTTAAACAGGAATTTTGGGGCAACCTTCTTCCTGTCAAGGCGTGGAGCGACACGGCTGTCTTGTGAGTCAGACTGGTTAATCTCTGGGTTGGTGTCGAGCAGGCGCTGCATGGCACGGTCGCGGTCAAACGCCGTCACGTAGAAGAGCATCTGCCTCGTGTCAAACGGGAAGAAGAATGGACTAGAAAAGAGAAGATGAGAGGTGTAAAAACTAGACTGCATGATATTAACACTACATGAAGGAAAAGAATAAGATGAAGAATTTGCAGTACCAGGTCTTGCCGAGCTCAGTGAGCCAGGTGGGGATGTTCCCTGTCATGATGACCAGTGGATCCTGCAACTGTCTGTTGGCCTTTGCTGTCAGTTTACTGTTAATAAACTCACCAGTGGGAATGATCTCTTTACATGCAGCATTCTGGGGAAAAGAGACAGATGAATGTAAAATCTACTCTTTGGTTGTTTCATTATTGGGTGAAATTCTCCGCCAGGCTAATTTCTATTGTCAGTTGATCAAAACAAGTCTAACTAAAATAGCAATGAGCCTGGCTTACTTGGTACATTTGTTTTATGAAACACGCCCCAGGCCACATTTCACCATCCTTGTTTTTGATTATCATATTGCTAGTGCTGTCAAACGAAAAAATAGTATCCAAAATAAACGTTTTTTATTAGCATAATGTGTGTGGGTGTGTTCTGTGTCTATTTACTATGTATATGAAGAGTTTATTTGAGTCCGTTTTGTTTTTTTAACCACTTGACATTAGGGTTGGGTCGATAGACGATGCCATCGTCCATCGCCGATGGCCGATAGATGCTGAGCCGGCATCGCGATGCTCCGCTCCGTCGCAGAAGCAGCAACTAGCTCGCAAAAAACACACTTAATCTATGGCGGCAAATCTATGCCATTAATAAGCGAGTGCACCACTGATGCCGGCGAGAGCGGTAAATCATTTCCACGACAGGAAAACAGATGTAGCTACATGGGAAGAAACGGGGTCGCAAGCTCATATCAAACCCTCGCACGCACTTGATGTGTCATCCGCTCGCAATTCAAGCACTCGCGCGCGCGATCACTCCTGTGCTCAATCCTCTCTCTCATGATCTGCTCGTGTGAACACTGTTTTGTCAGCAGTGGGGCGGGGCTTGGTGTTTTAGTTACAACTAGACCACCCCACCCGCCCCCTATGGTGACGACAATATTATCGTCCATCGCGATATTTCACATTAGACATCGTACGATGCCAAATGGTCGACATCGCTCAACCCTAAATGGCACTACTCACTGCATGGCAATTTAAAGACACAGATAAGTATAAATCCTTTTTAGGTGTGTAAGTGATTCCCTTACCAGTCCAACAAAAACAAAAAAGCAACTGGGAGATCATTACTCAGGATTTCTTTCTATCACCAAATATTTCCACCTTGTCTATGACACAGGTGTACTGTATAACAAGCATTACTTTTTTATGTACCATCTTCTGGCTTCAGACCTTTTCTGCTTTTTTTCCCATTGTTTTCATGGTAAAGCGCAAATATAAGCATGTTTCAAGGCGGCAGCTGAGTGTATAAAAAATGTATATTTATCTAATTTAAGTGTACAGAATTCAGATGATGATTTCAATGTAAAACTTTTTTTTTTTTTAATTAGCTCCAAACTACTTGATGCACCTTGCACAAAACTCAAACATTTACTGCCACCAACATTGTAAATTTTATTTTTCTCCTCAAATGTGCTCATTGTGATCCTGTTCCTCGTATGACTCTAGAAGCGTAAAGCCAGCCAGTCAGATTTGAACTGGTGATTTTGTTTTGTGAGCCATGTACGTCAGGCATTTAGTGGACTGTCTGTGGGAGACTATTTGTGAATAGCCAATGCGGCATCAAGATGAAACACTCTAACTTAGTTAAACTTTAGCCAGAGCTAACAGGTCAGAAATGGTTTGTCATCATCGGTTTCTACGTTTCATGCTTGGACCGACAGCGGGTTTTTAGAGAAAGCGTGTCCTAGGCAGAACGAAGGTTGATCTTCCTCAGCATTCTGGTCAGCTCAGAACACCTGAGTGGCTCATTAGAGTGCTTAATGTTCTGGTTCCACTCTCTGCGTTTGAGCTCAGGAAGATTCTGCCCACGCCGCATTAGATCCGCCTGTGACTTTCCTGCACAAGATGAGGCAAACTTGCTCTGCAGTTCGTAAATTGAGGACATACTGAAGCTGGGTGTGGAATTAAAACCCAACATCAGCCGAATGTTGTTACTTTGTATAGTGGGGGGTAATTTCATCTACCACCCTTGGTGGTGGGCATACCGCACTGACATCTGACAAAAAATCCTGTTGCTTAGATGCAAAGACGTGCTTGAAAAAACTAATTTGATTATGTTTTGATGAACAGATGAAACAAAGACTGTCAATGTGCATCTCTGATTGGCTGGGTTTTTTTATATTCGGTGACACTCATGCATGCAGCACACTTTTCATAGAACAAATACATGCAAAGAGGGATTCAAATTTGTTTCCTTTGTTTCTGTGGTCTCAAAAGAATTTTATATATATACATACATATATATATATATATATATATATTTTTTTTATTATTGTTTTATTATAATAAATACATTTAATTATTTAAATAAACACATTTATATTAATTGTTAACAAGGGTTAATTATTTTTTTATTATTATTATTATTATTTTTCCAAATGTTGTTGCTTTTAGGTCAGCTGCAACTAGAGTGCATTTTATTGCATAAATTTTTTTTGTTGTGCATTTAAGTAGGATAATATAGAAAAAATAGAATATAAATGTAAATAAATGTGCTGATACCCATAACAGAAGTCAACCATATGAAAGGACATTATAAAGGTTCAGCAGCAACACCATTTTGGCACTGGGAACCTCCAGCTGTCATTAAATAGAAATGTGAATTGCATTTAGACATCAATAAAAGATGAGGGTGATATTCAGTGATGTCATTCATAGGCGGTGATATCATTTCAAACTGATGTCAATCCTTTTAACCTAATTAGTTTGGGCGGGCAAGTTTCTCATTTGTCTTGCTCTTGGGTCAAGGTCTGACAGTTTATTTGTTTAGTTTTTGATGCTTTTCATGAACATTATGAAAAGTATTCAGATCAAATTTGCTAATTCCAGTTAGATATCTCTATGTAGGTTTTTATGAATGTATAAAGGTGTTTCTGTGCAAAGCTATCAGTTGAGACAGACTTTCTCGGATTTGGGAGTTTGGAGAGTCATACACTCCACCAAGGGCACTAAGTATTTCTGAGCTCTGTTTCTCGCTCTCTCACTGTATGTGTGTTTGTCATTAATACCTTTTCCCTTGTTAGCAAGACAGAAAAAGTTTAATTTTTGCCACAAAAATCGTACAATGCCTTTGTTGTTCTGTATACCGTACAATATTGCAACCGTTTTGGCAGGTATTCGCCCACCATTCTCAGTTTCCCTTGGGTTAAGATTGACAGGATGGGCATACCTTCAAAACAAAATGTATCTCACCAACCATTCAAGCTTAGAGGAGCTTTATACCATAGCAGTGCCGACACATCTTCCACTGCTTTTAAGTGGGTTTATTGCGATTGCACACATAAGGTTGAGCTTGGCCTCCACTCTCGCTCTTTTAAATCCATGGTGCACCGTCTCTCCTAGAGTCTCTCTCTCCTCCATTGTTCTTCTCTTTCTCCATCTCTCTCCCTCTTGTTTGTCAGAGTGCTGGAGCAGCAGTACTTGCGTTGTCTCTGGGCGGTTGGCTTCTTTGTGAGTGCTGGCAGCAGGGCCCGTGCTGGGGTAATGAGGACGGATGCCCGCGCGTGGGAAGAGCCGGCTGCTTTGTAGTGTCTCACCGCACAATGCGAAGGTTCTTGGAAACGGTCGAGGCGCGGCACCGCAACACAGCAAATAGATCCTCACGCCAAAAGAACGTCAGTTTTAGGCGAGACGGTTTGTCTCTGAATTAAGCTCTAATGAGATCACTTCTTGTGTTCGCAGCCGGTGTCTCTAAAAGGGAGGGTGGGCCTTCAAATTTGTCTTGGAGGAAAGTGACACCACCTGGCAGTTCTAGAGGTGCTGCATGGGTAATGTTTTGTGCTCCTAATGTCTAACTCACACGTAATGTATTATCATAATATCCAGTGACATGACTGAATCCATTACGAGCGCAAAGCTGACAAGCCCACAGCGAGGGCACTGTGACATCCCGGAAATCCTTGGGAACATCCCAGGGAAATTGATTCTGTTGTCATTGGGTGACAGTAAAAAGACCTTATGGTTTTTTATACCCTTGATTCATTTAAAACATGTATTAATAAAGAAGACTGCATTTACGTAATACCATTAATAAGAAACTGATCTGATCCGCTTTAGTTTATTACCTCAACTGACCCAACATATTCCTGCAGTCCTGTTCCAACTTCCATTGTTATTCATTTTGGAACGGTGTGAGAAAGATTCGGCTAAAATGTGTGAGCAGACAAAACAAGTTCCCATTTCCCATGGTCTGAGTGGTATAAGTGCTCATCAATCTCAAAATGATTGAGATGACCACTCAAATCAAAGGAGGCGGGGTTTACTTTTCACAGAACTCTAATATAATTTTCGGAGATACATTTCGGTTTTAACAGTGAAAGAGTGTGAGGTAAATTGCAAGCTGCTAAACTTTTAAACTGATTTAAAATACTTAAACAATAACCGGTCAAATACCATTTAGAATTTGTATTTGAAAATATACTGTAAGCTATCATTTTACATGATTCATCAAACTAACAACAGAATTCGTTGACACATGTTATTTTCAACATATTAAGGACACGATTAAGACTGAATGGGTGCACATTTTAAATTAAAAGACTATGCACACGTTCCTTAGTGGCAAGTTAGACAGCATATTGATTATAACACTAATAGAAAACAAGGCTGAGGGAAAGATTTAAAATCTTTCTATGGCACATTGTACAAAGATCCTAGATTATATCATTTTCACAACTTTTAAAAGATTTTATGTGTGTGTTTTTTAGCAAGGACATTTCATTAGCTGAACAATAGTATTTTTAAACAACAGTTCATTCCACTGAATGCATCTCTGTCTCTGCACAGCCACCCATATATCATTCAAAAACGATACATTTTTTGTATTCTGTGAAACAGAAAAGAGGATATTTTAGGTTTCTATACAGTGTGAATATGGTCACCAAAGCAACATAAAGTACTACATATAAGTATTGTATAATGCCCAGTAGTGTTTATAGATTAAATCATCAACCAAACTTGCAAATTCTCTCCTCTGCGTTACATTTTGCCCGCTGAGGCTTGTCAATAATGACAGTTTTAGCAAGGCATTTACATGCTCAGACCTTATTCTGGCTTGAAGGCAGCATGAATGTCAAATATGAATCTTTCAGCAGCTGATTAATGAATATCGATCTTTGGAAACGTTATCAGCGATGAAATATCGATAAAACAACACCGCGTATCCGATGCGATTCATTTTGGTTTCCTGAGGCACAGAGCCGCGATATCGGAGCGCAGAACATATAGTTTTGGGAGGAGAATTACCGTGAGGGGCGCGCAGGAGGAGCTCTGATTCAAATCAGCTCAGTGACTAATACACACTATGAGCTCACCTCACCAACCTAAAGCTCGTTCATTCGCCCGCCGCGTCTCCGAGCCGCTCGCTGTGGCGCATCTCTCCGTCGAACCATCAGCAGCCCTCTGTTCCTGCACCGCCACTTGACTGACAAACACAACGACGCGAATACGACACAGGAATTCAAAATTCGCGCCGCTGAGGAAAAAGCGCTCTTGCACGGCAGAACTCTTGTTACGGCACAATGACTGAGTGACAGAGAAAGAGAGAAAGAGAGAGAGAGGACGCTGTGCTCGCAGTATGGAGAAAAGGAAAGGTAAGCCACGATTTTCTTGTGACAGAAGACTCTAATACTGTAACTATTAGATCCATTTACGTCTCACTAAAACAGAAAGTTGGACTTTCAGCGGCGTTTTCGCCTTTTCCTCAGGAGACACATTTAAGTTCAGTGATAAATGCAGAGTCTACAGATAAGGATGCGCGCGAGCCTTAACATGCTTCACTCGGACACTATGCAGTACGGCATCATTTTTGGTTTCTTAATAATTATGCTGAGATAACTTATGTAGACATAAACATGGGAACAACAGTTTTAATTGGGTTTATTCACGCAAGCGTCTGGGACTCGTAACGGAAATGTGTTAATCTGTACGACAGCGTAAACACCTCCGTGAATTATTTAGTAGTTTATTTGCGAACGCGCGCATGTAGAGGACCGAATTAGACAACGAAATCCTTTTTAGCTCACTGAGTTAAATATTACTCATTATAATCAAATCACCGTTCATGTCGACTAAGCATTAGTGTCGCGAGAATAATCCACAGTAAGTTGCCGGTGTATTTCCATTCAGATTGACATTGTTCATCTGGTAAATGTAATTATTGTTGTCTGATCAGTCTCAGATGTATGATAGGGCTAATTTATATTCGTCGAGTTTTGATTATGTCAGGAGACACACCCATATGTAAAGTTTATCTTGTGGCATCTTGATTGCAATCAAAGTTTGCATCTGTGATACTGTAATTATCAGGATATCTCAGGCAGCTTTGTAATTGACATTTTTGGAGCATGTATTTTCTTACTTCTTTATTTTTGTTTATCAGGATGAATCTCGGCATTATAGCATCACCAACTAAGCATTTGTGCCTAAGATGCCATGCTGCCATATTTCATGATTTATGGAAAGTCATAGAGCCATTACCTCTGCGGCCCCTCATTTTCCTTCCTCTCATCCCTGGCCTACATTTCAACATCTAGGCTTAGAGACAAGGGAACACTCCTTCTCCCATCATTGGATCCAGCAGCCTCAGTCTTCCAGGGACACACTCATCTCTCTCATCCCCTTCTCATCCTTAACTCCCTCGCCCATGCTTTGAGTATCATCATTGGTGCCTGTCGAAGAGGAAGTGCGTGAGAAATGGTGCCCATTTTCCACACACACTCCTCTGGCCTAATGGTCTGTGTCTCAAAGGCCCACTCCATCATTACTAAATGACAGGAGGTTAGTCTGGACTAAGTTTAGTCCGTCTGCCGTGGTTTCTCCTTTCATGCTTTGTTGTAAAAGTTTTAGTCTTGGTTCTCATTGAGGAACTTGAATGAATGCGTAGTATGATTGGAAAGCCAATGCATCTGAACTTGCTGTTTTGATGTAGTATCGCTACAACCGAAGGCAGTCCGGAAATGCTTTTTGAATAAGTAGGTCATATGGAATTAGTGTTTGCTGTTAAATCCCCGGTCTTTTCTTCATGTTAATTACAGCTATGCGCTTTTCCGCTTTCAGTCCCTGTTGAATGTATAGAGCTTTATATGCAGTAGAAAGACGGGAGGTTTTGTAGCACTTATCATTGTCATGCTAATGTACAGCATTCCAACAATCATTTTAATTAAGCGTCTTATTGAGCAAGATTTTTTCATCTGGAAAGTAAAACATGAATCATTACAATGTTAATAATTATAAAGCCATTTTCACTTAGACTTTAATTCACACTGTTTTCAGAGCAGTTTTTCCTTATTCACCCGTCAGTGTTCCCCAATCAGCATTAGAATGGGCTTTGCTGTTTTTAAAGACTTGATTCTGTTGTGCACTTGGGAATTGGGTTTCTGGTCCCTAATACCTGTGTACTTCCAAAGTAACTAGATGTGTATGTAGTATGTAACCACAGTGTAAGTACACACTGGTACATACTGTAGTATCTACAGCTGTAATATTGCTGTAATTTCACACATGTAACAACCCTCAGAATGGTGTGTGTAAGTACAAATGTGTAACAGGACATTGGTAACAACACTTTTTG
>JAUCMT010000039.1:7929359-7944318 GCA_032357475.1 Enteromius thamalakanensis | reverse complement strand
AAATGTTCACGCGTCTAACTTCGCGCGAATAGCGCGATTTATTCGCGCAATTCGCGTCCGGTGTGAACGCACAGTAACGCTCAATATTTTGGGGTAAGTATTTAATTTTTTATTTTTTTTTTAAATGAATACTTTAATATATTCGTATTACAAGGACATATAAAATCGAATAATGCCATGAAAAATTGTATATCAAATCAATGCTGGTTTTGAACTTAAAATACTTATTTTGTAACAGTGGTCAATGTGTCGTCACATTGGATTGATTAAAACAAACAAACAAAAAACGCAGCTTCACACAGGCAGAAACTATTTTTTTAAAAATCAGATATTCGATTATGAAGAGAGCAAAAGAATCCTATTAATTTTTTTTTTTACTGAGACTAAAAATTGGTAATGAAAGGTCATGTGACCTCAACACTGAATTCTGCAGGTACGAATGCTCTACATGCAAATAAGCAGATAAAGGTACACGTACAGACCTAAACCAAGAACATATTTTGCACTTTAGCGCAACGTTTTGCAACCGCTTACTCACCTTCCTGCAAGTGTGTGGTCTATTGGCTGGGCCGCGGCTGTGTTCCTCTGTGAACGGCGCAGTGACCCCCCTGGATTGGAATTAGGCCGGTTGGACATTGGCACCTCTCTCCTGAAGGGACATACCCTTTCTAGACACTACCATTCACTGGTAACAAAACATAAAAAGAGAAATAGTAGGGTCAGATTAGATACATTGTGGGAATGTTCTCAATGTTCTTGCGAACAAATTTTGGATGAAAGCCATTCTGTACTTGTATCCACCAGTCAGATACGTCATATATGGACTATATCTACTGAACTGGTGAATAATGCACTCTTAATATCACTGAATAACCACACAACCAATTGATCAATTCATCTCCATTCTGTCTGGTCCAAACAACCATGACCAAATGCACCTCCTATTCCATGTATGAAAAGCCAAAAAGAACCCAATATCATCTTTCGAATCACATGCATTGAAACCGCAGCACATCCATGGCTCCACCACTTGTAACAGATCAATAACCTTACTCACATCTCATATTAACATACGCCACAGCACTACTGCACAAATCCATGAAGAAACCAAGAAAATGAAGGAGGGAGAGAGACAATCAATAGGACAAATGCTTTCTGAAGAGACTCTGAAGGAGAAAAGGACAAAAGAACAGGAAAAACAAACGCTAATATGAATTACTTCTACACAGACCAATCAAATTTTTGCTTGATGGCCATTTCCTTTGTAATGCTGGCATCAAGCTTGAGGCGATTCTGAAAACGGCAGCATGCTGGCCTGCATCACAACATGCAGTGAGATAAGACGCATCCTAAACATAGACAGAGAATAGCTGGAGGGAGGCCTTTGTGTCCTCCTCAGTTCAGTGGTAATGAACAGCACCAACCATCAATCACTACGACGCCGCAGAGACACACAATCCCACCACACCTTTATCTGGAGAGTATGTGAGATGGTGTCCTACGGCACCATCATTTAAGTGGGGTACATGATTATGAGAGATGATCTAAATGAAAGACCATAACAAACGGAGTGAGTGTATAAGACCCCCGTCTTGATCTGCTCATGAAGTCGCACAAATGACAGACATGTATTCCTAAATGATTATATTTTGGAAAATATTTGAGATTCATGCATGTTGAAAGAAGCGTCTGGACAGTATGTGATATATTCCAATCAAAACTATGCGCCTGAGTTAATAAATTATAAATGATTTTTGCCCAATCTCATCCCAAACATCACCTGTATAGAATTTGCAAGTCAAAAATGTTCAATATTGTGTCTTCTAAAGCAACTCTTGCACATGTCTAAAAGTATTAGTGGCCATTTGTATTATGTCACTTTTCTTTCACACAACCACAGTAAGTAAGTAGAGGGTAAACATTCTTGCCATTACGCTCCTGCTAACAAAGAAAGTTTACAAAAAGACAGTAATTTAGATAGATGCTCTGCGTGTTTCTAAGTGAAGCACTGAACTGTGTTTATTTACACACAAGCAGTTCATGTTCCGGTGTATTGAATTGCTCTGCTAATGTGAACCATTTATTTAGGGACAGACATTATTTACCAAATAATTTACACATTTGTACTCATTAACAATGAAATGTGGACTGAGATACTATTACAAAAAGAGAGTGATTTGAGCCCACAGTAAAGAAAATCAAACAAATCTCAGGGGGCACTGTAATATGTTCTATGTGTGAGAGGTTTTGCTGCAGAAAATCTTTGATTACTACAAGTATATGCAGACAGGACAAGATTATTAAGCATTACAGCTGTAGTAAGCATTATTAACAAATGAAAACCACCTAAATAACCTCTAGCAACATTCTGAAATCATGCCAAACGTCAATCATATTCACCACACTACAGCTAAATAATGCTGCAAATAAAAACCATGAACCATAAAATGACAAAATCAGCCTCCACATCAGAGTATGGTGGTTACTTTTAATTGAAAGTTTAAATTGAAACTTCATGTGCATGCCAAAGATTAAATGTGGTGAAATGTGATTAACTAATTATATTTACATCTACCAAACTCTTGAAGATCATGAAAAAAAAGGAATTATTGCAAAACCCTGACAATGCAACCAATTCAGTTTTTCTAATTTTTTAAAAAGTCATACACGAGCCTAACTGCTAATATTGTTCACATGTAGAGCAAGATGTGTTTTTAACCTTTTCCTGATAAAAGCATACCATTTGCATATTGTTGATTTATTAGGGCATAAACGGTCAAAACTGCAGGGCATTAGTATCAGAGTGCTACTCTCAGAATAACTGCCAAGTTAGTCAAAACTCAATTATAATAAATCTAAAAATAAACAGTAAAGGGCAGTAGTGTATAATTATTTGAATGATTTCAATCCACCGGAAACACTGCTGAGCTTTGATTAAAAATTGTGGGTGTTGATTCTGACAAGTGCTGATTTGAAACTTTTGCCATCTATACATAACCGGATATTTTTGTGTCTGCCATTGAAATAAAATAAAAAGATCATTTCGAGCAAATACTCACCTCCAAAGTAAGCTAATGGGAGGAGAGTGAGAAAACCGTGAGCGTCCCCACGGTACGATATAACATTAATAGTAAAGAGCTGTTGCTAAGCCACATACTGCAAACATAAGCAGGAGTGGAAAACACATACAGTAGCAGGTACGAAAGTGGGAGGTGAAAAGTAAGTCTGGTTCACAGGAATCTAGAAACACTGCTTCATCTGACGAGTATCCTCCAGCATTTCATAAATAAAACTTGTCTTTAACAACAGATTAAGTTAATGCACTCAGAACTAATTATCGTGATTATTTTAATATTGAAACATTTCGTTTTGGCTAAGTCTCACTGCTTTTATCCTCTCATATAAGTAGTCAAATTAAAGGTCCTTTACTTAATATGCGTTTCTGGTTGTCCACAATATGCTTCAAGCTAAATTCTTCTTGATAAAAAAAAAACGAACCAGGATTTCGATTCTAAAATACTGCAATTCACATCTGTGTATTTCTCTGCAATAAGATCATGCTGCATTCACATGTTATTGGTCACATTCACACAATAACAAAACACTATGGGCTGGTTTCCCAGTTAGGAATTTGATTAAGCCAGGACTAGACCTTTGCTAATTTAGGACATTTAAGAGTTTTTAGAAACATGTATTTTTATTTGTGAGCATTTTAAGACCAAACAACGGCAATGATGTATTTTAAGATATCTCAGTGCAAGCTTTTTCCAGTTTAGACAGCTCTAGACATTTTAATCTAGGACTAGTCTTAAACCCTGTTCGGTGAACTTAGTATTACCAATCAATCATAAATCCTGAACTTTTCTCATCTCCCTCATTGCCGCGTTCTGCTATTACTCATGTGAGGTGTAATGGCCCTTTCAAACAGGATATGGAATATGCTGCGCTATGAAACTTATTTCAATGGCTTGCACACAAGCAAGGTTTGTAGCTGCATTGTCATTAAAGTTCTACATAGTTTAACGTTAGCGGTCAGCTATAACGCGGACGATTAACAACATTAATCTCTACAATCATCTCAAGCGTCACCTCAAAATAGGAAAGGTTCCTCCCTGAAACCTCAAAAGGTTATAGGTTAGTGTTCTGTGCCATCTGGAGCAAAAAACACAGGTTCTGTTTTTATTTTATTTATTATTATTCTCTTATGTTCCACAACAAGCTTTTACATTTTTATTTTAAGGGGTCTAAAATAAAAGACTGTTTTTGTTACTCCAATTTATTACACTGAATGTACTGTGTTTTTTTTGTACTTGAGTGCAATAAATCTTGGTTGAAAAAAAAGTGAGAATCGTGTAAGAGAATTGTGATCTGAATTCCCATGGAGACATATCTTGATTCATATTTTTGCATGCAGACTACTTCAAGCAGAATTGAACGAGCGAGTGAATCATAATTTCAAACTAAATTTGCTCAAGTTTCAGTGGTTAAAAACAGCGGAGACTTTCCGGAAAACTTTGCACTAGTTGCTAAAAACCTTTGATGGTTCTTGAAAAATGATGCAATGGGTTGGGGTGCTATGTGTTTACCTTTACAAACAAATGTTTTCAGGTTAATTTGCCCATTCGGTCCACGAAGGACAGACAAAACGTAAGAATAAATACTATTAATAATAAGGAGCTTTTGCAAACATTAACAGCTCTATGATCCCTACAACTTGTGATCAATTACAAATAAATACAGTCTCGCATCCGCTGAACGTTTTATCTGGTTAAATTTCCTGTTTCACTTGAGGTCAAATGGGTTTCATGCTTACTTTAAAAAAATTAGTCTGTGATATGAGAGGTTCATATAAGACCGTAGACTTACAAAATATAAGTCTACAACACAACATTTGTCTGATGTCAAAGGAGGACAGGGATTCATGGACTCTTAACCTAGATACATTTTTCTTAAGCCAAATATATCACTTTAAATATGGATGCTCCTGCCGCTAAACACAGATCCTCTCGGGACAGCGTACTCAAACTCTAGGGTCAAGTTGATTCATGGCTTGAAAACAAATGACATTGGTCAAATGCTCCTCTTGCAACTGGAAATGTCCAGTGCCCTGAAACTGAAAAGAAAACCAGATTTCAAAAGGCACAGTGGATACACACTATAACACAACGGGACCTTTAAGATGATGGATTCATTAAAAAGGAAGCTAACAGGAATACATTTATTTTTTTCTATTTTCATAAGCGTTGAGGAATGGAATGTGCTTTTATACACACATGCTCACACATCAAGAATCATGCAGAAAATGTTATGGTGGTCCAATTTTGGAAATTGATAATTTACTAGGTGGAACTTATAAGAAGATGTAAAAGAGAATAGATTCAGTTTAAATATTTTCATTCTTAATCCTATGCATGCACATTTTTTACAATCACACATGCTTGTCTTGCTTCTTAAAAGATCTGCAAACCTAATTTATATCACACAGGTTGTCATTTATAAAAGGAAGAAATCCTGTTGCCTTATTTTAGGAATGGGGAAAAAATGACGACTACAGTGTGTTATCCCACCCTTTAACCGTCAATTGACTTGCACAAGGTATCATGTAACCACTGCAACGCATTCAAAGGCAGCGTTTTACAACCAATAGGCACAAACACTTAACTTAACTTTCCCAAGAATCAAACTGTTATTACACAATCATGCTGATGAAAAGAAAAGCCCACAGCTTTTTAAAAAAACCATTTAACAATCACTAACAAACTGTAACACCCAGTTCATGACATTCCCTACTCCCTTTTTTGGCTTCCTGTACCATTTTATAAATCTATCTGCTTGATTTTCAAATGTGTTCATCTAATGTTAGAGGGAGAAACTGTCCAAATAGGCTATTGTAATCAAATACACTACCATAATCTAAATATTCAGTCACTATGTTCACAATATCTATGTCTGTTCCTCCCATTTTGCTTGCTTGGCACTACCAGTAATTCCATGCTGGGAGGAGAAACAAATGGCTTTAATTACTTTACCCCTGTCATAACTGACACAGGATCAGCTCCACAGCCCAAACTAAAACTGGCCCTGAGGCCTGCTGAGAGACAGAATAAAGAAGCCAGAGCAATCCTTTAATACAGTTGAAACTGTACTGTCACTCAAAGTCCAAAATGAATAAATACATTCATTCTTCAAAAGGTCTTTTTCTATTTATCCATCAGGAACTGATTGGATCATGAAAATTAGTCACTATGATAGGTGATTAGATTACAGGGTTTGAAAAATAAGTCAAAAAGAAACTGTTTCAGAGGTGCTGCAAGTCATCACTTTCTGATGAAAGATAAAAAAAAAAGTGCTCCGATGACCAAAACCAGGAAGCGTATTAAGGAAATAGAGCCAGTTCTGATTTCATGTCAACTTCACCAGAAACTCCAAATTTAAAATTAATTAAAAATACAACTATCAATTTGAAAAAAGTGATTGCATAGATTATATAGCTTTTTTAAGTCGGTTAGGAGCCCATTAACTCACTCAGGCTAAGGTAGAACTACCACTTCATATTCACTGAACTGCTTTCCCCCCAGATACACAAATCTAAGGTCTAGATTCCTAAAACACTAAAAAGAGAATCTGGATAATGTAAAAAAAAAAAAAAACAGTTTCACCTGTTAAAGCCATATATTCTGGATGTCAAGAAACTCAACTGCCAAACTACGATTGTCAATTTCCTGTTTAACCCCCATCTCTACCACACCTGTCCCTCACTGGACCCATCCTGTCAACATGAAGGTAACGGCAAGCGCTATGCAAACTTACCAGCCGTGTGCAAATGCCCCAACCAGCAGCCTAGGGCGACAAGAAGAGGGACAATAATGGGGGAAAGAAGGAGGGGGGAAAGGGTGAAAAAAAAGTTGATTTTAGTAAAATGCTTTATTTCATTAAATGATGACAACGTAAAATCAGAAATAAATTAAATTACAACGGCAGACTATGCTGGCAGCCATTTTGTTCAGTAATATAGTCAAAATCGATGCCATATGCTGACAATACACAAAACATTTCATAAAGACAAAGAACTAATTTAAAATGAAACGATAAGTAGAAACACTGCATATACTTAGTTATGCTATATAAGCTCTAGATGACTATTAAAAACAGTCTCCAGCCACACTGACAAGGATGGGACACATTTTAACCTATCAAACTTAGCTTATTTATTGCATTGCTAATTTCCAGCTCACATCTTTAATGAATACATTCACTTTTCAGTTTTTTCTAAATACCACATATTAACTAAGCTGCTTTTCTATGACTTACGAGAACAGCTTCTTTGTGTCTTGTTTTCATGCAAGACTACGACAATGATATTATAGAGGGGTATTTATACATCTATATCACTAACGTTTTACGAGTGAACATACGCATACAACACATACGAGCTGAATATACGAAACGCGACAGCGAAGCATAAAAATAACGTTCAGGTCGTCAGAGACACTCGTTAACGATCCAAATTCATTTTAGAAGTACAGTTATGAGGAATATGTGTGTTCAAACGAGACCACAGGCCTTCCTCCTCACAACGACACCACCATTAAACACCACTTCAGCAATCTAAACAACATCCATGACATTCAGACTACAATACGTCAAATATTGGACCCGAAACCTCAACATTTAACGTTATAGAACCGAAAAAGAAAAGCGTTCATATCGACCGTAACGTCAAACAATCGACGGACTGCCACAAACATGTCAAAAATACCCTGTGCACACTACTGAGACTGCTACTTCCCTGAAGAGAGGGTGAACTGATGTCGATGATTACGAGTTGAATTCCTTCAAATGACTATAAAAACAAAACAAACCCATGATTTGATGCGATCAGGCGCAGCTTTGTGTATTTGGACTGTTGACATGAAAATACGACATGATTATGAAGGCCGTTCTCAGAACAGGCCTGACTCGATCCTTTTGTTTATTTTGCCCAGTCCACGAAGCAAGCCCGTATCGTCCAAAACCCAACTACTGTCCGTACACGACCAAACCACGCGAAACGTCCACTCACAAAAACATGTACGCGTTTAGTTCGTTACAAATAAACTAAATACAGCGAGATCAGTTGATTTTCGCACTCCGCGGCCTTACACACCGGTCTCGCGTTTTGTGGCCCTGTATACTCGAATTGCTCATTCAAATAATCCGAGGTCGTCACATAAAAACGCATAAACACTCAAAACTACGCTGTCACGGCTGCTGCAGCACACTACAGTAAACCACACACGACGGACAGTCAATTAAAGTGAAGTTCACTGAGCCAAAGTAATAATCATGATCAGCTAACGCTAGCCATCACGCTAGCCATGCTAAGTTAAATAAAACACTCGTTGTATCAAGTTACTCATCGACTAATAACACTTTTAAGTCGGACAGACAGCTTGACATTAGTTTCAAATGCTGAATAAGAAAAATCGTCCAGTTTTGTTTTAAGCTGTTTAAGGTGCTAACCGCGTTAGCATGGCTAACCGATGCTAATCTGTTGAAGGGACGAAGCGTGACAAGCGATTATCAACAAATAACCGGTCTAAATTACAACAGCAAAGGCAAAATACAGTATAGCGTGAACAATCACCACAATAGTAGTAAAAAGGGAAAGAATGTACCGTTGTTGTCAGTTTTTGGCCTACATATGGTAAAGCTAAAGAGCAAAGCCGGTCTCCTGTCGACGTGTATGCGGGCAAGATCAGGTCAAAGTGACTGAAGACGTAAACAAACTACCAGCACCAGCTAACTACACGGATCAACATTTCACCTGAACACCACAGAAAAATCACCACTGGTGACGGATGCAGTATTCCTCCGTTAAATCAGACGTTTCGTGACATTACCAATAAATAAAGAAGGTGAAATAAACAGAAACTTGTATTCCGTTTTCAGTTCTCGTTACCTCTTAAGTTTATGGGCCGTTATATTATTATTATCATCTTAAAAACGGCCCATCCCTTGAAAAGCTAGCAAAAACAACAGAAAATCAGTCGTCATATACGCTGTACTGATTTTTCAGTTTTATGATTATAATGTCCTGTATATATTTTACCAAAGGGGATGTTAACGACTCTCAATTCCTTCTCGATACCTCGCAAACGTTGTTAAAAGGATTCGAGTGGTTTATTGTATCTACCATTACATTAATGCCAAAAGTGTCCTCTTTAAATACATACAACTAAAAAGCAAACAAGGGAAACAGGAAAAGGGCTCGAGGGATGACAACTGGAAACCATTTTTCTTTCGTCTGGCTTTTCTCACTCATGTTTACACGGCTCCTGATTCACACGAAGGGCTGCGATGCGCATATGATGCAAGACAATTCCCGGACGTTGAACTAACACGTATATGTGTATATTTCGGTGTTGTTGTAATTACCTATTTGTTCCGGTGTTGTAGTAGCTGTTAGACAGAGTGCAGCAGCAGCAGCTTTACCTTCATCAGCTGAGCGACCTGCGAACTGCCGCATCACCTCCGCTCCCACAGCTCTCCGTGCTTCCGCCGCGCACTACTTCCCACACTAAAGAACAACGATTTGCGACAACAACCGGCGCGGTTAAGCCTCACCAACCGCCGCGCAGACAATAATAGCGGCCATTGGAGTAACTGCAAACGGGTTGTTAAATCATTAACCCCGCGCCTTATGAATATACCACTAGTGCATCAGCTACGTACGTCAGGATTTCATAATATCAATCCGCCGGGTCGTGACCCCCCACTACCACCATCTTTAAAAAAACGTTCACACTCACATCATTTTAAGTACACTTTTTAATTATTATTTTAGACTGTTTATCGTATGTGTTTCGGACAAAACAGGCGTGAATACATGTGCATAAAAACGGTTTGCGTAGGGAAGGAGATCATTTTCGGTGTGTCTGTTGTCATAGTAACCATTAAGCGTCTAAATATGGCGTCTTTGCTGAGTGAGGTACTGTTTGAAACCGCTGGACAAGGTCCACCTCCCTCCAAAGATTTTTACCAGTTTGTTATCACAAAAAACGAGGTATTTAGAAATACATGACATTATTAATTATCTGGAATTACTGGTGGTCAATTTTTTTGCATTACCTGCATTGCTTCTGAACAGCAAAATGGATTGTGATGTTAAATATCTTTCATAAGTTATATAAACATTAGTTTCTTACAGCTGGAATATATAATAAATGGTCATATTATGCATGATATGCCCTTAATTACCAACAGGTAATATGGAGGTGGTGGAAGATTTCGGTTCGGACTGAATCCAGAGGAGCACCACCAGGAGAAATAAAACAGTTCCACCATGACTTTTTGAATGATGCATCGTTGCAGGGTAAAGATCCAGCTTTCTTTATTCATCAGCTAAATGATGTGGTTTGAGATGTAATCGTGAATGTCATCATGATTTTAGAGCAGCTAGCTGCAGTGTTTGGCACCAAGATTCTGGACTACACTTTGGCTCTGTGTCGAGGGCATGTTGACTACCTGGAACGTTTACCTGACAAGCTGCTCCTTAAAATCCTTTCCTACATATCCTTACAGGACATTGGCCACCTCGGCCAAACTTCAAGCAGGTTTAGGAAGGTTAGACAAATACACTGTCCTTTTTCTGTTGGCGTGAAATGAAGGTAGCATGTGAATCAGATCATATCTGTGTAAATGAACATTTCATAAATGTATTGATTTACTAGCAGTGGTCACTATTAGAGTATTATACATTAGGTTGTAACTTGTCCTGCATTATTTGTGCTACACAAATGATAGAGGATGGTGTGTATTTTTATTAATCTGTTAATGTCCAGGTGTGTAACTCAGAGGAGATCTGGAGGGAGGCTGTGATGAGTAATTCCGATATGATAACTGAAGAAATAGAGATGCTGGCGAATATCATGGGATGGAAGAACATCTTTAAGTTTTACTATAATAAAGAACGTGACAGCACAGCCTTTCCTGAAGATAAAGCTAATACTGAAGCTCTATGAGTTATATAATAACTCCGAGTCAACCAAAAAGACAATCATATGACCTTGAAGTGTTAATTAATTTATCTTTTATGATTGCATGTATTTATAAAAGACGTTTTTACAAATTCAGACCAGTTGTGCTGTACTATGACCCCCTAAAGTATTATATATTCAAGTGTTAATTTGAGATTTTTAATGTATGTAATGCATAATTATTTATGTAACTCGTAAGTATGATTTATTTTCAGTTTTTGTCACAAAATACCGCTATGTTTTGTTGCACTATAGCTTCTGCCCTCTAGTGGTGACTGTTAAGCTCCTTTCAGCTACTGTAATTTGGAAAATGACCAGCAGATGGCGCAAGTTAATAAAGTGAGAATGTGCAAAACCAATGGAACGAGCTTTCAATCTGGAGATGGTTAAAAAAAGTGCACAGTAAACGATAAATCATTTAGTAAGACGAACTTTAGTTTTTAAGTCTAAGTGGGTTTTGAAATGAGAAGTCAGAGATTTTTAGATGATATATTTAAAGAAAATAAATTCAACAACACACAAAAGACAAAGGAAGTCCATTTCTGTATATACACATATTTCTTTGCAAATGAAAAAGAAAAAATAATTAACTGAACTCACTCTAACCCATAGTTGTCATTCCATAAGCTGTCACAATCTGGTAATTCATGACATCAATTTGAGAAAAGTTTTAGGTAAAAATGAAATTCCACACGTTTTTTATTAAAATATTTTATAGGATATTTAATGGCTTTTAAATATTGTGTACTGATCATGAAATCCATGTCTTGTGCATGTTGTACTCATTTGGCCAGTGGGTCTTAATTTGAGTAATCCACTGACTCATACACTGATTAATTTAGGAATGAAACATCACTACTTGTGTGTTGCTCGGGAAAAAAAACAGTGGTTGATGTTAAAGTTACTTAGTGTTAACGAATAGTTTATTGAACTGTTGTATAAAAGTAATACTGCATTCATATTATTCATGCTAGTAATACACAGCATTAGTAGTATTACAGTAGGCAGGCTGATATTGCTTAAGTATAAAACTGAAACATTTATAACACGTTTATGACTTGTCATTTGTCTTTCAGTTTAAACCTTCATTGCCTCCATTGTCATCTGTTGTAGGAATGTTAGTCAGGGGGATTTTTTGTGATCTTGTTTACACAGAATTTCCATCATTTAAAAATGAAATAAATAAACGCGTGCGTGTGTTTATATATATATATATATATATATATATACACACACAAACACACATTCACAAACATTATTCTAATCTAAGATTTTTTGGCCTGGGTGTTTATAAACAGAATACAAAATTAAATTACTACTCATTAAAAAAAACACAAATTTTTGTTGTTGAACCAGCCCTTGTAAAAAGTAACAAATTAGTAGGGTAGGACACATACAGATTTTATTATTATTATTTTATTAAGAAACACACACTTGTTTAACATGCACAGACCCTGTAAGGTTGTATTTTTACACTATAAGAGGGTACACTGTCACAATGAAACCTTTGGATTGATTGCCGCTGATTTGAGAAGAATGGCCTGGTTTTCATGCTACTGGTTTTTGACTCAGAGGTAGGCTATAGCTTGTGTGGCTTACTGTACGTGCGTAAAGCAGGCGAAGAGGCACTCGTGGTAAGTAGACAAACTTTACTTCAGACTGTTCACAGGACATGGATTACACACACTCAACATACTCATAATAACATTGACGATCGCTACACAGGACAGAATACAGAGGGCTTATAAACACTAGGGGTAACTTGGGACAGGTGAGAAGCACATGTGGGACGGGTTAATCAATCAACTAAACAAGAACAGGAACAAGACCATATATGGACACACAGGAAATACTAAAACGAAACCAAAACTAACTAGTGACATAGAACAATACAGACAAGGGCGTGACATTACGCACCTCTCGAAAAGGTGTGTCCTTGTGCCGTGACCACCTTAATACACAGTGAGAGAGGGCGGGTGGGCGTCCTGGAGGCTGCATGGGACAGAGTCCCCAGCGGATCAGGAGCCTTGGGAGGCCATGGCGGATCTGGAGTCATTGGAAGCCATGGCGGATCTGGATACTCTGAAAAAAAAATTCTTGGGGAGGTTTGCCAACCACAAGGGCTCCAGGCCGTTTGGGAGTCCATAGGAAGGGCCAGAATTTGAGAAGTGCTCTGGAAGCACGGGCTCATGGGAGCGCTTTTGCAGCGTGGGCTCTGGAGGGCGCTCTTGCAGCGAGAATCAAGAACCAGGATCGGCTCTCCTGGCCGCGATCCAGGATCTGGAACAGGGATCGGCACTCCTGGCCGTGATCCAGGAACAGGCATCTGAATCAGCTCTCCAGGCAACCGGAACAGGGGTCGGCACTCCTGGCCGTAAACTAGGGGGTGGAATCGTGAACGGCACTCCTGGCCGTAAACTAGGGGCTGGAATCGTGAACGGCACTCTCGGCCGTGAACTGGGGACTGGAATCAGGATCGGCACTTCTGGCCGAGACTCTAGAACTGGAATCGGCTTTCCTGGCCTTAATCTAGTGACTGGGATCGGGATCGGCTATCCTGACTGTAACCTAGGGGCTGGAATCGGGATCAGCACTCCTGGCCAAAGATCAGGAACCGGAATCGGCTCTACTAGCCGTAACTCAGGAACTGGATTCGGGAACGGAGTCCGCAGGGATCAGGTCTGGCATATCGGATTCAGAACCGGAAAACATGGACTGGAATCCTTGGAGATTTGCAGCGGCACTCATGGCCATAAACTATGGACTGGAATCGGGACTAAACAAGAACAGGAACAAGACCATATATGGAAACACAGGAAATTCTAAAAACGAAACCAAAACTAACTAGTGACAAAGAACAATACAGACAGGGGGTGTGACACTGACAGTCCAAGTCTGCCCTACTAATAGCTTAATGTCAAATATTAAGATGAAGTGAGGCATATAAAAACAGTGTTTAAAAATACACGTCACAATTCGATACATGATACTAATCTCACAGCACTCTTACAATACCACGAACAATGCCTAAATTGAGTTATAAATTTTACATTACAATTTTACATTTTACATTAATTAATCATTTAAAAAAAAAATTTAATCAGAAAAATAAAAAAATGATACACCGTTAAAGTGCTGCTAACTAATCAGAATAGAAATATTTATGATTCATGTGCTTGCACTCTGTCATTTTATAAAGCGAAGAATTTTATTTTAAATGCAGGCCTATTAAAGTAAAAAAGTTAAGAAGTTAAAGCTTCTGATTTTACAATAATTGTCTAAGAAACTACTTTTTTTTTCTATTGTTCACTGACATCTGTAATTCTACAGCATTTTGAAGAGTTTTTCTCTGTGTGCTCAGATCCATCAGTCTCTTTCCAGCCCAGAGCATGGTTACTGTAGCAGGCTGAGCCAGAGGCTGTTTAGGCAAGTGAGAAGATGGCTGGAAATGTACTGTAGATTTGGTTACAGAATCTTTCTTACCAAAAATACGCAGGGACAAATAACAACATAAAACAAGGGTACTTTCACCTCAGCAAAGATGTAGGGTTTATCTAGGTAATGAATACTTTTTATAATACATTTTTAAATCAAACTTTTTAAACGTACCATATTAATGAATATATATATATATATATATATATATATATATATATGTACAGTGGGTACAGAAAGTATTCAGACCCCCATAAATTTTACACTCTTTGTTATATTGCAGCCATTTGCTAAAATCATTTAAGTACATTTTTTTCCTTAATGTACTCACAGCACTCCATATTGACAGAAAAATACAGAATTGTTGACATTTTTGAAGATTTATTAAAAAAGCTAAACTGAAATATCACATGGTCCTAAGTAGCTCAATATTTAGTAGAAGCACCCTTTTGATCGAATACAGCCATGAGTCTTTTTGGGAAAGATGCAACAAGTTTTTCACACCT
>JAUCMT010000039.1:7894005-7920563 GCA_032357475.1 Enteromius thamalakanensis | reverse complement strand
TCCATTTACGTGTTCTCCGAATGCTTAAGAGGAGCCTCGCCTAGCCTCTGAAGGAAGTGACTTGGAAGGACCAGTCCCGCCAAGGACGTATCCCTGACATTGAGAAACACCCAGTAGGTCATCTGGGTACGTCTCGCCTATTGAATTTTGAATATTATGAATTCTGACATACTAGTCGCCTCGCATACTGTTTTTTGCGTACTACAGGGAAGTAAGCGATTTCAGATGCAGCACTTGTTTCTGCCCAGTCTGTTGTTGCCTTCGAGTGCACCTGGTAAGAAATCAGAGTACGGAAGTCATAATTATAGTATGCCATTTAAGCCTGCTGTTGTTAGAAATAATATATATATATATATATATATATATAAATGTTATAGCCTTAAATAAATATATATATATTTTTTTTACAGCTTCTACTTTGTGTAGAAAACAGATTTACTTAATTAAAATACTTGATATTTTCTTGACTAAATAAATTCAGGAAATAACTTTAAATATTTCCATATCAGGCCATGTTGTCATTGTTTTTGTATTTATGTGCTCTGTATTCTTTGTTTACAAGGGAATCTTCAGCCCAATAATAAAGTCTGTCATCATTTACTCACCCTCATTGTTCAAAATCTCTGTTACTTTGCCCTCTGTGGAACATAAAAGAAGATATTTTAATAATTGCCTTTTTGTCCATAAAGTCAATGGGCTCCTTCATCATTATTCAATGTTCAGAAGATAAAAAAGTCATACACATGCAACAAATTTGGGTGAGAAAATGAACATTATTTTTGAGTAGATTATCAGGAAGAGTAATCTGTTCAGGAACATTCAGATGCAAAAAAAAAACGCTGAAAAGTAATGGCAATATAAGCCTTTAGGATCTAGACTGCCAAGAAGCAAAAGTCTTCTTATTGCAGTGGTCAGGGCCAAGTTAAGCCTTAACGCAACCTTATCGGTTTGACTTATTAATATTAATCGGGTCACACAGATGAGCACTCTGTGAAGGTTAGGCAACATCAGCATGACCTGTAATATTAATGAGTTAGACCAGGTCAGCTTCACTCCTAGTGAGGCAAGAAAAGCATATTGCCATCATGTTTCTAAGGAAACCTTCAGAAGACTCCCCAATGACAAACATGCTGAAGCTTGTCTTGTCAGGAACACATCAGCAAAGTATAACCAGTCAGTAAATACATCATCCCATAAATAAATGACCTTTGAGCATTTCTGTAGCTCAAACAATTTGAGCATGGTGCTACGCATGGACAGCATTAACTAATTAAATGTACACCTTGAATCCAGTGTTTGTTGTTTTGGATTCCATCAATTCATGAATATTAATCTAGATGAATACAAAAATAGCCTACATTAGTTAAGTGCCACTGGTTCCACCTGTTACCATGCCCTACTAGTGCTGGGTTACAACCCACATTGGCAAATTGTATGATTTGTTTTAGGTATTATGCTTTGATTTTGAGCAGTGTACTTTACTCAGTGGAAGTGCTATGGAGGACATCACTTTCCCAGCCATGGATTCTTGCTCACTTCCTCAAGTTGACAATGGGGATCATAGTGTGTCTTTCAGCACATGCCTTCATGCGAAGAGCAACGATGAGCAAAAAGTCATCATTCCAAACACGAGTCATTATTCGGTGAACTATGCTGCTCTAAAAATAAATACCAAATGGAGATGAAAGCGCATAAGTCTGCGGGAAAAAAACTATTTAAGGAACTTTGCAGGTCCTAAGCAGTCTGTTGGTATCATAATTATTATTATTTTTGCTTAAGTTTTTTAGAACGCACCACCAGTTGAGATCATCTTGGCGTATTTATAGGATATTGACCAGAGCTGAAGATTTTAATACGCCATAGAAACAGGATATATAAGGGTGGTGAAGATTCTGTAAAACAGGAAGTTTACTCGTTTGCTGCAAAATTGTCTTTTCAATACGTTTCGGCATTTATAATAGTACTCAGAAAATAGATATTTCATCTGACAGATCGTAATTAATTTATGTTCTTAAATATTAAAATAGTTTCTGTGACTGCTTTGAGCAGACTGTCAGTTTATCATCATTCTTTGATTAGTTAAAAATACTTTCTGGCTGTCAGTCCTTTCATAGAGTGGTGTTATTGGTATGGTGGTATATTTGCACGCCGAATTTAGAAAAGAGCTGGTCTGTCTAATTTAGAGACTAAGTCTGGTTGGACATTCCCAGATTAACATAAAGCATGTTTAAAATCAGTCAATCCACTGGATTTAGTGATTAAGAAGTCAAAACTGTTTCGACAAATGTTCAACCAATTCATGGTTATTTCGGACAAATATGATTTTAATTTGTATTCATTTTGATGTATTTTTGTTTGTCACATGTGATGGATTAAACTAATGCTGCCAGGTGAGCCATCTCCCACAGTCCAGGTGTTAGCTCCTCAAGCAGACAAAAGGAGCATTCACTCTGAGTCATCATGTATGGAACATCTCACCCTTGCTGAGTCTAGACTCTCTTTGATGACTCTCCCAGGTCATGCCAGGTATAGCAAAGGATGAAATTGGTTGATGACAGGGTTATTGACTATTACGTCTATTTTCAGCCTGTCAGAGAATAAACCATTCATTTATATTTCAAATATTATTTTAGAAAACGTTTTGTTTTAAGGACTGTATTTGTGCATATTGTTGCTTTTCTTTGTTTTTCTGTGCAGTTCCTTTGATTTATGCTTTTGTTTGTGCATGTATCTGTGTATGCTTCTGTAATCTTGAGAGCCAAAATAAATAAACAAGAGCTTTGAAGGGGACTCAGATCAAGGTAGTAAGATGCGGAGAAGACATGAAGGTAGATTGAAGACTATTGCGTTAGTATGCAAACATCCTAATGAATAAATCTCTACTGGCTTCATCTTTACCTCATTTCCTTGCATTACAATAACATCAAACGAAAGATGAAATATGCACCTGTCTCTGCACCCTAACTTACATCAGGGGTCAAGAGACACGGTCCTGGAGGGCTGGTGTCCTGCAGAGTTTAGCTTTAATCCTGCTCAAACACACCTTAAGCATCTAATCAAGGTCTTACTAGGTATACTTAAACTTCCAGGCAGGTGTTTTGAGGCAAGTTGGAGCTAAACTCTGCAGGACACCGGCCCTCCAGTTTTAAGTTTGATGACCCCCTGACTTACATGGTCATTAACAATATTTGTGTATAACAACTGAATATATTACTGCTTGGTTGTTGATGTAATGGACTAACCACATCTGTTAAACACTGTATATTATACCAACTACACTGGCTTTATTTCATTACTGCTTTATAGACATGCCATGATGGTGAAAGCGGCTTAAGAATTGAGTCATGCTGCCATCTAGTGGTTTGATATGATTAGATTAGTGTCATCTAATAATTAAACTCTGTGGTTTGAAACATATCCTTGATATTCTTTTTATTATTAGTTATTAGTTAAACTAAAATTGGGAAAGCTATATCTTTAAAACATTATCATCATGCATGAACACGGTGTCTTGTTTTTGAATGTTATTGACTTGCTATTGAACAGCGACTAAGTATTCTGAATGCTTTAGTAAATTCTGCTCAGATATTCAGAGTATCTGTATCTGTTTCTCCTCTGCAGATGACTGTGGTCAACCCCAGCACTCTTGGCCTGTTGGACAGTTCCCACCCACAAGCTGTCCTCAGTCATCTTAGTGAACAACGTTCGCAAGGCCTGTTCTGTGACGTAATAATCGTCGTAGAGGATGTCAAATTCCGGGCTCACCGTAACATACTGGCTGCCACAAGTGGATATTTTCGGAATGCATTTGAAAAACCAGAGGTCTACACATCCAGTCAGGTGCTGGAGCTAACAGACCTGAAATCCGAGGTCTTTGCTAGCATCCTGAACTTCATCTACAATGCCAGAGTGGAGTCAAGTAGCACAGAGGACAGCAGGTCTTTGGTGGCAGCTGGAAAGCGTTTAGGAATTCCCTTTCTGGAGAAATTGCTAGACTCTGAAAGGCACAGCTCTGGTCTCTTGCAAGGCCAAGCCTCTGTAGGCTGCAGAAGATCAAACAGTCAGTCAAAGTTGGCAGACACATGCACGCTGAAAAAAGAAACCCTCAAGCCTGAGGAGTTAGACTGCTCTAAGGGTCCAAGGATCACCAATGCTTTCTCCATTACTGAGGTTGAGGCAGTAAACAATCCATTTACTACACTGGATCACTGTAACAAAGTTACTGAGAGACTTGAGGAAAGGAATGTTCCTTCTAGCTCCCAAGATACGAGCATATCACCCACAGAGAGTGAGCCTGCCAATGCCCTAACGGAGCACTCATATGCAGTAAGCCAGGGCCAAGAATCTAAAGATGTTAACCAGGAGACTGATAACAGAGCCCTCATGCCTGTCATGCCTCCAGCTAAGACTTTGGTTACCCAAAGGCTTGGACCTATAAAGAAGCGTCGTATACATGGTAACGGTATTCCAGCTCTCTCAAGTGAGCCAGTTGCAACCATGCCCACTCTTACAGGCACATCCGCAGTGGAAAAGTCTACTGTTGTGCCATTATCTTCCTCGCAGTTGTCCTCAGATGCAGCACCAGAAATACATTCCAGCCTTGATCTGTTGCCACCACTTGACATTACACCCTCTCAGGATGCAGAGCCACCCTGCCTCAGTCCTCAAAATACACCCAATGTCTCCACCTTCAGCTGCCAGCAATGCCCTGAGACTTTTAGCGACTCTGCGCTGCTCACTATTCACATGCAAATTCACAAGAGATTTGTCAGTCATTTGTTTTGCAAGTACTGCCGTAAAAAGTTCATGCATCTGAAAAGATTGCGCAATCACGAGCAGGTTTGTGTGAAATCCCTAAAAGGCCCATCTGAGTTAGAGACAAATAATAAAGATTCCTTGAGAGTCCCGGTCTCTGACATTACATCCAATGCAAATACCGCAAAACACTCTTTACCTCCCCCAGATCTCCACCCTTTAAATTTAGAACCCACATTGACTAGTCCCCTTGAGATGTCTCAGGATCAAGTTAATGGGACCTTAAAAACAAATAGCAGTTCAAGGACTTATAAATGTTCTGTATGCAAACGGGCTTATGTGACCCTGTCCAGCCTAAAAAGACATGAGAATGTACACTCATGGCATAGAGCCTATCCTTGCCACTACTGCAACAAAGTTTTTGCTCTGGCTGAATACCGCACCAAGCATGAGATCTGGCATACCGGGGAACGCCGGTACCAGTGCATTTTCTGCTTGGAGACCTTCTTGACTTATTACATCCTCAAGAATCACCAGAAGACCTTTCATGGGATTGACCCACAGCTGGCTGTCAATAAAAAATCAGCAAATGGGGGATTCAAGAGTAGTGTCTACCCCATAAAGCTTTACAGGCTGCTCCCAATGACGTTTAGAAAGAAACGTTACAAGTCATACAGTCAGACGTACTCAGAAGGGATCGAGAGCAATGATGAGTCCTACAGCACACCTCTGGGCAGCTGTTCACCCAACACTCTTTTTGACAGCACAGTACCGACAACTAATTCAGATGTTGTCAGTGGTCAGTCCTTATTTTCAATGCCAGTGACATTCATGGCCACTCCGAAAATGATGGCATCAGAAACGCCTCGCATAAGCTTTGACAAACCGTGTGACCAAAACTTAGGATTTCCAGTGTCCTCTGAGACAGACCAACCCCTGAAACACCCCTCTGCTGATTTCAGGAAAAAGTCTGGATTTGATGGAAAAGGGTCACCGCTCTTCAGCTACAGATTTACGGATTCTTCAAAAGCAATACAGAAAAACACAATGTCCTCTTTGATTACCCATGGAAGTGACAGAGATTCTCCAACAGAGAAAAACACAGAAAACAGCTCAGACATTCTTCCATTCCTCAACATACCATCCGTATGCTCTTTCGAAGGGTTGAGCAAGCTGAGTGAACTGTCAGCAGCAGCACAAACCATTGAGGACATGGCTAATCAGCTGCTGCAAGCGAGACCTGAGAGCATAACAGCGGATCAAACGCCAAGTGGAAAGACAGAAACGTACATTGCTAAGCCTGCATGTCCAGGCCCATCAATTGACAACCAAGTCCTTCCCCTCTGCCAAATAACAGTGAAAATTGGCAATGAGGCTATTGTTCGACGAAAAATAAAAGGCTCAAAGCTATTTCCAAAGAAGAGGAAAAGGAAAAGCTGGAGACATGAGGCCGTAGGTCAAAGGAGTCCTGCAGAGGAGAGTATTGGAAGTCCAAGTTTAAGGGTGAGGGCCGAAGTCACAACCTCAGTCACAAAAAAAGAAACATATGATGACCCAAATGATCCTGAAACTGACAAACTATGGCGTCCCTATTATACATATAAACCTAAGAAGAGAAGTAAGAAGCTCAAAGGAAAACGAACAAGGATGAAACATCTGAGATGCTACAACAGACCCTTGTCACCGGAAGCCAATGAAGACTTCAGAGAAACATCGTTCTGTCCAGACGAGAGGATGTCAGCAGACAACTATGGGTTCAGGAGGGAGCCAAGGCAGAGCAGCCAAAAAGAAGCTTTCCCCTGCCACAGCTGCGAGAGCTCTTTCGCTAGCCAGACCTCCCTCAGCATGCACATCATCAGCTGCCATCAGCCACACTGCAGAATATGTGGTAAACAATGTCCCCCTGAAGACACATCCAGCACAGCTGGGCCCACTGGAGAAGATAGTGGTGACTTTATCTGCAAGAGCTGCACCGAGGACGGCTCCTGTTTCAACTCAGATGTTACATCCCCTAGCCTGAGCATGGAAAAGCGCTACAGATGTTCCTACTGCCCACAGCGGTTCCTTTACCTTGCCACCAAGAAAAGTCATGAGAAAAAACATCTAGAGAAGTCAGGTAAAGGACACAACTGCAGGTACTGCTCAAAGATATGTAAATCAGCAACGCTGTTGAGTGTGCACGAGAGCAAGCACTTCAAGGCAGAAGATGGAGAAGATCCAAACATGACAAGTAAAATAACCAGTTCACTTTCTACTGGTAAAGAGCGCAAAGGACAGATCAAACCCGAGCCTTGGGAAAGCATGAATACCAGCTCAGAGATCAAGCCAAAGATAGGGGAACCTATGGAGATAGAAACCGAGGGGAATTATTCTACAATCAGCAGTGTCTTCAAGAAAACAAAAGCTTTGTCATTTCCTTATGCAGCGGATAGGTCTTTTAGTCACCTTTCCCCAGAAATAAAGAGGAAGACGTCGAAGAAAAAAAACATTTTGGAACGTTCTAAAGGATTTGAGGGGCACAGACAGGACTCTGTGATATGGGGACAACAGGATTGACCTCGCAAAGCACCGGTAAAACCAGGTTAAGCGCTGAGTCTCTCCAAACTTTCAGCCCAGAACGCCTGTAACCAAAGGAACTTCCCAACAGCCTACAGTTGCTCAAGGCAGAGCAGCATTTCTGCAAAGAGGAACCTTGTTTTCACACCCACGACAGGAAGGACGTGCATCTCCTGCTGATGTCACACAGAAAAATGACATAAGTGACAGGGCAGGCTTTGCAACCTATGAAAAATGGAGTAAAAAAACGCACATGAAAGTATGAGGTCGGCGTAGTGACTTTGCATTCAAGAGAAGATGTAAATATAGAGTATTTTTGGTCGTTCACATGAAATACTATTGGTAGTTTTCCATGTTTTTCTATGAGAAAAGAAGTGGTTTTATTTTTCTACGTTTTTATTTGTCAAGTGGTTCTTCCCTATTCCATTGCTCATTGTGTTGTACTCTATGCATCAAGTAAAGTGAACGACTAGCAGCACCTTAAGTAACGATAACCGCAAGTTGATTGTACTTTTATTGTAACTTAACACCATTACCACCATTTTAATTTGTTTGTTGCACAAAAAAATGCATTAATAACTCTGCTGATTATACTGATAAATGCTAAAAATGATTTTTCAGAATATACCAAATGTTTTACCTTTCATTTATAAAATTACTTAATTTTGTGAAATACAACAAATAATGAAATAAAAAAATAGAAACACGAGTGTATTTAAGTATATCATATTTTGTTAAGACTGTTTTAATACAGGAAAATGTAATAATGTCAGCCACAGTTATGGACAGCTATGTGAAAATTGATGGACAGTCAATGCAATAGGATGTAATTAAAATTACTTTTTTTAGATATTACAAATAAGCAATTTTATCAAGTGTGACGCACTTGTTTTCATTTGTGGCATACATAAAAATCTGCTTCTACTGTACATTGCAGTGTTGACTGGCTTGCCTCAAATGCCAGTTTCCTAATTGGAACAGAAGTATAGTTCATCATATTCAAATTTTTAAATGTTATATTATTAAAATCCATAATAAATACAAAAATAAAAAAAGAAACATCAGAGAGAGAATGTCAGAAAGAGAATGAGTGTAACAGAGCCCAGAGTTCCTTTTCCTCCGGAAACTGCAGACTTGTATGAGGGAACTCTGTTTATTCACTCAGATTGTCTCTCTCGCTATGTCTTTGGGCCTCCGTGCTGACCCATCTGAGAAGCTCATTCCAGTTTCTCTGTCGGTCCTCCACACAATGCCGCATTCAGTGTCCTGTCTGGACCCACGTGACACCAGTGCCAGATGTTCTGAACTCTCCACCAACGTCAACTCCACTCGCTGGAGATATGCTGGTAGCAGGTTTGTGCCCAAAACCGAAAGCCTATCAGTATGTCTGTGAAGGTTTTCATTCATTCCAGGCCATCAGGGAATGTCTGGTACTTCATTCATCTGTACCTGGACTTTGTTTTACATTTTTCAAAAACTCCACCAGACAGCCTATCAGCTACTTATCTGTTTTGCATGCCTAATCCATCATAAAACATCTGCCAGTCTACCCAGATATCAGGCTAGTAAAAATTCAAGGAGTCATTTTATATTAAACACGATGCTGTGACATTTGAAGTTTAGTTTACAAAAGAAAATGTGCAACACTTTGTAAGGTTTCGTTTTAGTCCATACAGTTTGAATCGGACACAGGTCACATATACAGTATAATACCCTAATAAATATACTAATACAGAAATGAACAATTTTAAAGAGACATTGCTGATAACAATCACCCACAGGACCAATCTTCAGAGACACTGACAGCATGGTTGTGCTGCATGGGCAAAGAAATCATAAATATGTTAAATACCAATGAAATAGATGATTTTCACATTTCCTTTTTTGAATGTGGATTTATGTGGGTAATCTACATAAGAGATCATAGCAAAAAAAAAAGTTTTCTTCATGCATTTTTACAACTTCGAATAACAGAAAAACAAACAAAATGATGAATTATGGCAGTCAGAATAGAGGAAGTTGTCAAATTTCCAGCTGCGGTGTTACAGTGTTGACTTAACTTAATACTAGGCTAATAATATAGATGTTATATATGCATTGATAATTATTATTGCTTTTAAGTAATGAAAATATAAATTAAAGAGTTGATTTTGGATGGTAATTGTGCTGGAAATGCTAGTTGCAGTTTAAAAATGGTATGTAGTCTGATTATTGCCAACGTTACAGTATTATAATATGATTGTTATTATCACATTATACAGTAATATGCTAAATAAATAAATTAACAGTAGGCCCTATGTTTAAAAAATATCTAACCTCACACAGATGTTTATTCAATATTTATTTAGTGTTTTCTTTTTCCTTATGCGTTTCTCTGTGGAGCTTACATCTAGAAATGCCTTTAAAAACAAACAAAGTTTAAGCAAAACTATCCACAAAGACTGTTTCTGTGTAACCTGACAAGGCTAAAATGCTCTTTAGGCAGTCAGCTCCCAAGGTTTTAAAACACAAGTCACAGGGTTTCTTCGGAGGGGCCCCGTTCATCTGCTCTGTCGCTCGTCCTCCACTAGGGCTTCCGTTTGTTTTGACTACATGATGTTGCCTGTGTGAGTTGATTCACACAAATCCCGGTCTGGCGACGCGACCAATCGCACTGAGCCGGTGACGCTTCTGAGGGCCGTCCGTCCGTGCGCCTGCATTCATAAACGGATGTGATAAGAGTTGAATGTACTGTACAGAGACGAAACTTGGACCATGGCGGAAGAAGACGACACGAAAATCCGGATTTTGCAAAGCCTCCGAGGGAAAATATGTAAGTGCGACACGCTGCTTGGATGGCGAGTTAGATGTGTGTGTTTGGACGAGTGTGTTTAGATGGCTTTGGGAGAGAAAGAAAAGGATCGGCACGGGGGATAGAGGGGCGCGGTAGGAGCAACACACACACACACACACTCACACTCAGCGCTACTGGATGAGGCTCTGAGAAACCAGCGCAGTGTGCCACATTTTACCAACAGTTTGGATAAGTAGTTCACTTGATTTGGAATATTTTAGCTTTGAATCGTCTTTATATCACCAGTGACAGACATAGCGCAGGCATTTGCCATTATCTATTAGCTAGCAGTGGTGCTAACGTGCTCAAACCCTGGTTCCCCCTCACAACCGTCGTGTTTATTCACTTTTGTGGTGGTAAAAGACTGAAATGTTTGTTGTTTATTTACCCGTTTTAAACAAACCCGTCTTCACGGCACCGGGGTTGGCGGATGGTCGGTTCATTCTTACCCGGACTGAGGCTGTGAAGCAGACGGTGGGATCCTCGCCGAAATTTGACAAATTCTAAGCTGGACGGAAGTTGTTGCATCGGTTTAAATAAACTATTAAATTATCACATTTATTTATATTTTTTAAAAATATATTCTTAAAGTATATTCTGTGTTTATATAAATAATAACGCACTTGCTGTAACGTTAAAAATGTTAAATTACTTAGTACGTAGTTTACCGTAGATTAAAAATCATATATTACAGTTTTTACAGTAATTTAACAGTCTGGTCACTGGGTATTAGCGGCTCTTTATATTACTTTATAGTTTTTTAAATGACTAGCTTCTTAATTCTTTTTAACAGTCTTTATTGATTATAACTTAGCTAGTTAACTGTGGTTTAGTTTTTGTTAGGGTATTTGATATATTTACACTGTAAAAATCAAATATGGAGTTATTTCTACTTAATCTGACCCTTAATAGGATTGATTTGTAAAACCCAGTAGAGCCAGGTTTTTGCCTACTTGTACCATAGAAGTACCATAGAACCACAATTATCATTGGATCATTGGACATAACATTATATTACCATATTATTCTTGGCATGTTTCCCCAGTAATAACATGTTTATCACAGCCGTTCTTTATATTTTACATTTTATTCATGTAACATTTAAATGATATTTTTAACTAATGTAAATTAGATACAATTAGTATAAAATGGTTCAATAAAATTAATTGTAAAGGATATGACATGACAGTTGATATTGACATTATCGGGGGAAATTAAAGATTGCTGCGTGTCTGAAATATAATTTTGACATTTCAAGGGTTTTGAAAAGATTGAGATGATTTAAATTTGAACTCCATTTATTTGTGGATATTTTCCTAACACTGTCAAACTGATTGGCGCTTATGTTTTTACCGTCTCCCACCCCTCACCCACCAAAATACAAAAAAACAACAAAAAAATTGAACCGAAACCTTCTGTGTTGCAAGTGACTTCGTGGTAAATCATCGCTCTCTGGAAAGCTCACTGGAAGCCTCATGATATTACATAATTCATGTGAAGTAGAGTAGCTCTTCGTTTTACGGGAGCATAGAAAGAAAAAAACTAATGTCATGTAAAAGATGTCCTGTGGAACAAATATAAAATATGTTGTAACCTATAAGAGAACAAAAAACGGATATAGTATCTCTTTGATACCCGAAAATGTAAAAATCTATATCGAGATGAGTATTAAGTCTTATGTACAGGTCCTTATGCCAATTTTATACAACAGTGCGTGGATGCGTATGATTGTGTAAAAGTCAGCACTTTTATCTTTCCACCTAAATGAGGGCAGGCTTTTCTGATTACAGTAACAGAGCGGTAACCTGTGTTTGCACTGGGGATGTGGGGGCATTCAGAGACAGGGAATTTTTGGGAAGTCGGTGTGTAAATGGGACTTTTAGGGCATTTGGCTGACTTGTAAGTTCCAACCTCAGGTCAATTCCAGTAGCGTGAATAGTCAAGCGATAATACCAGTTAACGATATGAGTAAATAATATACTGTTATGTGAACTAGATGCAGTTTGGAGTGATTAAATTTGGTTTCCAATAATGTGACAGAATTACACTCTTAAGAAAAAAAGTTACAAAAGGGATGGCCTTTTTTTTTTTAAAGGTACACTTTTGTACACTTCAGTTAGTAATGTATACCCAATATGGATTCTTTCTTTAAGTACAAAGGTGTACCTTTTTAAATTTAGTGCCTAATTGACAACGTATGTAATTTTCTAAGAGAGTTGAGTAATTAGTTACACTAACAAAGCAGTTATGTCATGTGTAGTGCATAAAAAAAAACGGTTACACATGCCTTCAGGAAGAACTGGGAAAGTCCTTAGGAAATCACAGTAGCAATGTTAAATAATTCCACTTTTCTTTGTAAATGCTTAGGGAATAAACCAGGTTCTGTTTACTTTACAGGACGACCTGACTTTCCTGTAATTTTATAAAAAAAAAAAATTGGAGGGTTGCTAAAAGCCCCTAAGCCTTCCTAAAAAAACTGTTGTTTTTTTAGTCGCACTTAACTAAAGTCTTCGATCGAACCACTACCTACTCAGTCCTTTGCTTGCCCTTTCCCAAACAATGAGGTTCAGGGCAAATCAGGGTGATACAAACCAAGTGACACACTGTAAACAGACATGTCCCATGACATCAATCAAGTGCTATCAAATCAAATTGTCTGAAACTCTCAAAGGGGACAGCGTGACTGTCGTGACGCTAAACAATTGATCAGCTGCTAAATGTTCCGGTTGTGCAGTCAGTCTGTGGGTTCTGTATTAACGCTCTTGTCTAAATACACGGTGTGGTTGGCTCTCGTCGCCAGCCATTTTTATGAAAGGATAAAGGCATTCATTTGTTTACTAGTGTTTTGTAGTTGGTTGACATCAACTGTTATGTCTAATAATGGTAACTGCCCATTGGTCTGTGAGGTGAATGAAGCTCAGCTCAAAGGCTTTTTCATTCACAAAAGCACACCAAGGTTTCAGAATGACTGTTATGAGTACGTAGGCCACTGTGTGCAGTGCGTCACACTGCAGTGATGTCTTTGTCCATGTAAGTGTCCTAATTGGGGACGTATGTCAACACCACACATAACCACATTGCACCTCGACAAACACAATTAAAATATTCTGTGCATGTAGCACTTAAGAGGCTACTGGTGTAATTCCTGTTAAAGTAATTGAAATCCCAAATTTGCAAAAATATATAATAATTCATATTTGGGCCCAAAATATGCCATCAGGAAATAATCAGAAAGTAACACTTTAGATTCCTATTCACTGTTAACTACTTTCTTAATAGCATACATGTTACTAGCATATTAACTGTTCATTAGAACATTTATAAAGCACGTGTTAATGTATAACAAAAAAAAAATGTTATGATAAAATAAAAGATTTAATATCAGTCACAAAGTCACATTTCTCCTGAGTTAAAGTTGTAGTAACCAGATTGTTGTGGTTTAAAACGACTCTATATGGTCAGAACATGACAAATGCTTCACTTTTTTTTTTTATTCTTTACACTTTTCTAAACAAAATTAATATTTTAATTAAACAAGTATATTTTCTTAGTTTCTGCATGTCCTTAAGGGTGATATTGTTCAAATAACTTACATTTTACAGTAGTTTGTTTACAGTAGCTTGAGTTAAAAAAAAAATTGTGTGGTGAGATTTTAATGTTTCATTATTAACACGATTGGTTTTCCATAATAGCATACATTTATATTATAATAAACAAAGTTAAAGTCACACATATAGGACAGATTTAACTATATGCTTTCTTGGTACTTGCATGAAAAACAGTAGTCTAAATAGATTTTGTATAAATGCACGAATGCTATAGCACACATACACAACTCTCTCAAACCTAATTATATTCAGTTACTCCTTTAATACTTTCAATACATGTCTGCATCAATAATATTATACAATTCCCTAATTAAGATTCAGGTTTTTTTCCTTTACTATCTGGTTTAAAATGTAATTTAATGACAATACAGATGCTTCACAAGATAAAACCACTGTTTTAGACCTTATAAACAAGCAAAAATTTTCTCAGAACATCATAGAAACATGCAAAAAAAAGTTGCTAAAAGTTTTTCTGAATAACAATATGTTTAGAATTCACTCAAAATACCTCTGCATTGGTAAACTTTTTTGTGAGATGTTGAGCCATGAATCTTTCCATTGGAAAGTGTAGTGGACTAATTGGTACCCTCATGGACTAAAAGTCTTTTTTGCTCACTCTGATGTTATCTTTTTCTTTTATTTTCCCCTCTTTTTGCACACAAACGGCCACATTTACATGTGGTCACCAGCACCGGCTATCAGCAGGTGTGCGTGCACATATTTAAGTAGCAGGAGGAAATATTTGCGTGTTGTGATGTGTTGGAGAACTGTGAAGCATTCAGTAGTATACTAATAACAGCCGACAAAGAGGAACTAAACTAAGGGCTGGCTCTATGAGGACCATCTTACAACACACTCTTACGACTTTATAATGGCCACATTGTTCCGGTGTCAACCAATTCTGATGCCCTTATTAGAACATTTCAGGCCTAAACAAACGTGATAGTCGATTATATTTAAACCACTATACAACCGTTTGTTTTCCTGAAGTGGTTAGAAAATTAGTTTCGCCGTTTTGTGGATTTTAGTTCATGTGTGTTGGCAGCGTTGGTGGTAACACATTACAAGTAACCTTTTTTGTAGTTACTAGTAATCTAATTTTTACTTTGTAATTTACAAGTAAATATCTGAGTTACATTTTTCAAATAAGTAAAGCCAATTTTCTTTTTTCTCCCATTCATTGGTTAAAAGTTCTCCTGTTCCCATATTGAGTGAAATGCTGGTTTTTAGTCATTTTAAGCAATACTGAATTTTCATAGTGGTTTAAAAAACACATTATTTTTCATTTTTTGTATTTTCTCTAAGCCCCGCCTCCTGAAGCGGGTCGATTTGTACAAAGTTCATCGTTCTTAAAATGTGAGGTGTGCTTTGATTGGCCAGCTATCCAGTGCACTTGGCCGCCGAATACCACAAGCATGTGGCGGAAATGTTACGCCTCTTACCATAACGTGATGCCACATCTCCACGGTATGACACCAAAACAATAAAACACATTGACACCTCGAAAACATAACACCACGTCGGCACTCGTGATCGAAGTAATGACAAACAACAAGCACTACCCTTCACTGCTCAAAACTTTTTTGAGTACTATGTTTGAGTACTAAGTAGCAGTTTCTTTTATAAGTAAATGTAACTTACTTAAAGGTTGTGAGTCAGAAGCGCCAGACTGTTCTTGCAGAGGTAGGATCGCGTCACTTTATAGTCTCTGTGTACAGACAGCATAAGCTACTCTCCAGGTTTTAGGAGTCTATCCTCTACATGCTCTGAACACACACTAATATTTGGGTTGAACTGTCCTGGAACAGTGTTGTGAATACAACTTAACCACTGATTACTAGTTATGTCCTCTTTTGAAAACACAAACAAAGTAGTTTCTCACATAGCTTCTCCTGAACATGGCGCCAGCAGCAACACTACAGTGAGAATAATAGTTCCGACTTCTTTCTTTGAGTATTTAGGCGGTGTTTGAATATAAACCCACTCAGCGTGTTCAAACTAAGCGTTTTAGGGGGCGTGTCATAAAATTTATAAAGAATATCTCTTTGGTTTTCAAACTTCAGTACATGGATAAGATCAGCTTGTAACACTCCGAAGAGAAAGGAAAATTTGAAATCTAAACTTTTTTCATCATGCTCTCATGGGCATGCCTAAAATGTTGTCCAATAAACCTACTAGCAATAGCATAGCATGTAGCAAACTTTGGTTTTGTGAACTGTGATGTGAAGTCATTCGGCTATTTTAAAAAAAGAACCAAAAAATTATTTGTCGATTAACACTTTGTGATTTCGTGGGGCCTTCAAATGTAGCTAACAAGCTGAGGTTGGTGTTTAAAACTTGTGGCTCACACTCATTGACTCATAACCTTCTGACCGCTTACTTCATTCACTCTCAAACCTCATCCTTCTCTTGCGTTCTTTTGCAATAACTATTGTTACAAATAGTTTTGAGCAACACATTAAAAGCTATCCTTGAAATCATACCAGTATGATTCTGAATGTGTGAATTTGTATGCAAATATGCACGTATACACTGTATGCTTTATAGGTTTCATTTGGTCCCACTTTATATTAGGTGGCCTTAGCTACTATGTACTGACATTTAAATTAATTATTTGGTACGATGCACTTATTATGTACATACAAGTTTTTACAATGTACTTTTATTTTTAAAAATGCCCATGTAATTACACCTGTAATTACATTTATAATTACACTGTTGACAACCCACCCTTAAACCTACTCATACCACCAAACCTGTCCCTAACCCTATCTGTATCCCACCTCAATAGCAGCAAAAGTGTTTTGCAATATAATATGACAACAATAAGTGCAGTAAATTTGATGCAAGTACATTGTAGTTAAGGACACTTAATATAAACCTTATATATCTACTTATTTGAAACTTTATTTTGTATTGACGTTCGAAATTGGTTGCTTACAACAAAGATTAATTAGAATGAAAATATTTGATCGCCGAATGTCATGATTCAGCAGTCAGAGACAAGTATTCAAGAGGGCTGTGTACAAACTGGATAGTCACAAACACATTCTAAAGTTAGCTATTCTGCCTATTCATTATTTTTTTGAGGAACTACCTTTTTTTTTAGGATTTAGCCAAGTTAAATTATTATGAGCCTGGCTATATTAGGGTCAAATATGGGGTCAAAAACTAACCACCTCAGTGTTTCCCCTTCCGGTATGTCCTGTGGGTCTAAGTTAAGATCTTCTAAAAGCAGTTAGGGATGGCGTCACACGGTCTCTGGGGCTGCTTCTAAGCGATTCAGGGCAGGAGGGCTTAGCGCAAGAGCTCAAGAGTCGCTTTAGTTTTTCACAGTCTGTGGCATTGGGATTAGACATTAATAGTTCTTTAAAGAGCTGAAGCAGATTGACTCTGTCACCTCACACACCCTCAGCAGTGCATTGTGCTTACACAGCTAACACTAAACACTTTTCAGGCACAGTGATGTGATGCAACACAACTCATGGGTGAATGTGATATTAATTAACTGTTGTGTAGGTCATATTGTGTCCTAAAATTATAAATGGATATTAGGGTCAATCAAATCATTCAGAACCTATAATCGATCAAATTTTTCCAGGCTGATTATTTCGATTACTTTCCATTTAAAAACTCTACCGCGTGACACAGCTCCTTTGCATTACGTTATTCCGCCCACATGTCGAGCATGGAAAACTTAAACACTGAGACAACTGTACAAAAAAAAAAAACGCAGTCTCCGTCATTTGGACAGTAAGGATGACATCGACACCACTAATTTGTTTCAACACTTGGAGCACAATCACGTTACTGAATATGAACAGTGCATGGCTCGAAAAAAAAAGAACGAGTTTAAACACCTCGTTAAAACTCTCGACAGAAGATACACTTTGACATCGCAATCACATTTTTCTAAAACTACCAAAAAAAAATAAACGTTTCCAAAAGTGCATGTTGTTTATTTTTTATCAACAACAAAGTGACTGTTCGTTTTAGGCAATGTGTGCTTTAATTTTTAGTTGTTCAACATTGATGTTTAATAAATAATCAGATAGTGTGTGTTTCCTTCAATTATTTTAAAATCAAGTAATGCATCCTTCATTCAGAAATCTCTCCCTTGTATTATGTGAGCATATTTACTGTTCAAAACTTTGAGGACAATAAATAAATAATCGTTAATAAATCGTAATCGAGTTAAAATGTCCAAGTAATTAAGATTTATATTATAGGCCAAATCCCCCAGCCCTGATGGATATCAATTTAAACTTTTTTCAGACAGTAGCGGTTATAGTAAGATACTCTTTCTCTTCTATAGACCCAAAAGCAATCTGTAGATTACTGTCTTTTATTCAGCAAGGATTTTAGGGGTTATTTTGTCATCCTGATCAATTGAAATACTGTAAAATACAATAAAATACAACAATAAAAAATATTGTTTTTTTAAATAAAAATTTTTAGTTGAAAAAACAAATCAAGATTAGGCAAAATATATTTTTTAAATATTTTTGAAAAAAAAAATGAATGATGGAACTGATCTGTAAATGATCCGTTTCTGTGGAAACTATCATTTCTACATTATATAGCTGGTGTGATTTGAATCATATCTTTTCATCGGCCCAGATGATTTCACAGAAATGTATCCGGTATGGTTGCATATTTTGTTTGTACACCGTTTTCTTATGCACGTTTGTTTATGTCTATAAACGTGTCTGCGTATGAGTGCATGGATGCATGTGTGTGTGTGTGTTTGCATGTAGGGAACTCCAGAGTTTTGTACGTGCATGTGTGTGAAGCCTTGTGTAGCTTGTTTGTTCAGGCCTCACAGTTGTGGTTTGTATTCACTTCCGTTGCTAAGCATACAGTGCTCCACACGTTCACTTGTCTTCGTTACACCTGGATGTGTGTGAAAAGAGAGGGTTAACTGTAGGGCACTGGCTGCTATCATGGCTCCCCGCGGCAATGTGCTCTTGGGAGTTTAGTTTCCTCTGAGTCTTTATCTGTGTCGACTGCGAGCATCATTATGAGCTGCTCAGGGTTGCATTTGCTGTTGTTTTCTGAATGGTTCAGGGGAAGAGGTGTGTGTGTGTGCCGGAAACACAGACTGTGTAATTGCTAAAGGTGTAAGTTGCAGACTTTGTGCATTCAGCCTCATTGATCCCTGATGAGAATATAAGCATCTTCTGTAGGGTGAATGTTATATGAGCGCCAATGCATTATGGAGTCAGCTCAAAAGATAAAAATGCATGCAGAAAATGCGGGTTATTTTAAAGATTTTGATATGCATTGCATACTGACATTACAACAGGGGGGGGAGGGAATCTTGCTTTGACATGTTTGCATTTAAAATTAGCAAAGATTGCACTAATTGCAATGTAAAATACATACATATAAATATATATTTATTTTTTTTGTAGTGACACATTGCCATAGTTTGGTGTGATTTACCCAGTTATTCCTTCCTGAGGTTTATCTATAGACTTGATTAACATCCAACAGCAAGTGCAGAACGTTTTATAAAAAAAAAAAAAAAAAAGATGAATGGTTTTAAACAAAAAATAAAAAAATCTATATTTTTAGAGGAGGCATAAAACTGAAAGCTGTAAACCACAATAAAGAATCCATAGTATCAGATCTTCTAAATTGGTCATACACATTTATAAGGTGCGTGTTTGTTTTTATAAATTGTTCTTGCGTTCAGAAAATATATCTGTGTCGTTTTGGTTTGATGTGGTCTGGATTAGTTATAGCTTTGCCCTCTGACACATTAAAACGTGTGGTTGTGTATGTGTGCTTTTGAATTTGATCTTTTGAATCAGCGCTCTCCTGGAAGCCCCAGTGCATGCTGGGAGGAAGTTAATGCTTCTCGTCTGTAACCACATCTTAGATGAGCTCCACGTACAGCGGCCACATCCGCCTCAAGCCTCTGCAGCCACCACAGCGCTCCTGCAAGTGTGTGTGCGCAATAGTGTGTGTTAGTGGCCGTACATCGCCGACCCCACAACTGACAAACCTCTAATTCAAATACAAAAAAAAACTAAAACAAAACCGAATGTGTTTTTTTTATTCCGTAAGAAAACGTTTTCCTCAGACAGCTCTTCCACTTTGGGATTTCACCTTTTGGAAGAATGAATGCATTAGTTTGTATAATATCCTGAAACGTCTTGTAATGCTTCTCTCTACAGGCGAAGCAAAGAATCTGGGTCCGAGCTCAGGGCCGAACCGCCTCCGTGACCTCTGCACCTTCTGTACAATCAGTTTGGATCAGGAGGAAGTATATCGCACAAAAGTCTATGAGAAGAGTGTAAGGTGAGACTGTAAATAAGCACACATAAGCACACCGTCATCACATGCAAACTACATGCTGATGTTGATGATATTTATCTTACAGCACTTCTCATATGTGTGGTTTTTTTTAGTTTTTTCTGTCTACCATGTAATAATCGGAAACACTGCCCTTTTATGGCGTTTAATCTTTCATGGTAGTTGCTCAAATATGTATTACAATAGAGATGTACACAAATCTTGAAGAAAATGTCAGTAGCACTTGTAGAGTGTGGTTACCTTTATTTGTGCCTGATCTTACCCTTAAATATAGTTTTTTTGGTGTTTGGTGATAATAATGTCATTTTTTCATAGCTTCATATTGCTTTATCATATTTCTAAAAGATATATTGTAGATGGTATTTATACAAAATATTTTACAACATTACAACAGGGTCTGAATTTAGTTTGGACCACCTTGACTTCTACTGTATCTTATTTCGTGTTCCATTGAAGAAAGAATGTCAACAACATGAGAGTGAGCGGATGATGATGCAGTTTTCACTATCACTTTAAGCGATTTTTTTTATTTTAGCTTGTCGTCACGGAGTTTTGGGTTGTTGCTAAGGTATTTTTCAATGTAATGCTGTGCTAGATTTACAGTAATGAACATGGTGTGGATACTTCACATTTTTACTGCAAATTGACTTTCCATTGTGCGCCAGATTTACAGTTCATCTTGATATTGGACATACAACATAGTGTTTTTGACGATATTACACTGTGTACACTTTCAGTTGCAAAAGCGTCAAGTCATTGAAAGAAGCACATTTTCTTTATCTCATTTGCTTTCTGAAAGCTTTTCCTCTCGTGGTATTTCACAACTGCTTTTTCCCCCTCTGTTCAAAGGGCTTTGTTGGCTGTGTCTAAGGAAGGGTGTCCACCTACGCGTTCCCTCACTTTCTCACACTTGCTATCTATCGCTCCTTGTCTTTCGCGCACACACTCGTTTGCAATCAGCCTCTCTCAAGTCTTTCTTCACCTCTCCTAATCTTCCTTTCTCTCTCTCATCTGGCTTATTATTAAAAACTTTTGAATCTGTGTGCGGCGTGGCCACGTTTTTTTGTATTTGGAGTGGAGTGGTTTTACCTGTAGCAGTTTTTTTCAGGAGGTCAGAATCTGTTTGTGTGTGTATGTATGTGGTAGCGCATGCGCTCTTCAGTGCGGGGGCTATGAGTGTGTCATTTGTGTGTGTGTGTAAGAGAGCTGGAGTGTGTGTGGGTGGATGAGCATTCTCCGCTCGAGTCTCAGCTGAGGTATTTGACTGTTGCAGTCACAGCTAGAAGTCGAACCTTTATTATCTGTTCGGGTTTTTTTGGACACTTTTGTTTTGATTTATGATTTTTATTTTTATTTTTTTATTCATCCCTTGCTTGCTTTGACCTCAGAAAGTGTTTGGACACTTGGGATAAGCAGAGTAACTGTCCATCACATGAACATGACCCTCGAACATTTCACAACAACAAAGTGTCACAGAAATGTTCGAATGTAATTGCATCTTATGAAATATTTTATATTCACATAATTTGAATTTCATCAACGGTTTCATATCATGACCATTAAATAGTATAGTATAGTACATAAATAGTATAGCACATGAGATTTCTCATTACCTAGACTTACTTTGTCCTAACCAGCTGTGACTCATTAAAGCAACTATGTTATTAAATGCGTTCTGTGTTTTTCGATCATTTACTCTTTCTGTTGTACTGCCAAAAAGCTTATTGTATGGTGGCTGAGAGACAACACTCTGCAACTTAATAAAATACCTAAAAATAGAAAAAGCACCAGAAAATTAAGAATGCATCTTTATGCTTACAACACAACCAAAAACAAAAACGAGCTTAAAAGTACCACATTTGTCAAATTTATATTTATATAAATTTTTATTTATATACATTTATATACATTTTTATTTTGCAACACATTTTTTGCGTTGATTACCATTTTTATGAATACAGTTTTACAAAAATCGTAGTTCATTCGTGGTTAGTAACTATTTTTTATTCAAATATTATTTTGTACATTTATTTATTTTTTTAATAGTATTTTTTTTTTTAGGTTAGCCAGCTTACATTACCTTTCATAGCTGAAGTAACTGTATTTTCTGACCTTATTTAGAATTGAAAAAAAAAAAAGGTTGTATGTTTCAGAGCAAACATCAATAAGCATGTCCCAACCAAGTTCGTCACTTTGTGGTTCCTGTAAACATGTTTATGTATTTGGGTGTTATGAGTTTTTTCAGCATGTTTCTGTGTTTGAGTGTGTTGTGAGTAGGGCTCTGCAATTAATCGGATGCTATTGTCATGATGCATAATAGACTAGTTGTAGTTCACTGACAACGACGCAGTATTGTAGTAATGATCACAGGCAGTTCATCTGCGATTATGAATGTGATATTGTGCAGCTTGTCAGTGAACTACGTCTGTACAAAGAAAACCATAGAAATAAATGCTGTGTGACAGAAAACTCTTCTGATGTATTGCATCATGCATCGTTTTAAAAATTGTTTAAAAAATTGTTTTTTTTTTTCATCAAACCTGGTTCAAACACAGTAAAAAAAATTCTCATTACAGTAAAAATTATACGTATACCATACGCATTTATTTAGGTACTCGTTTTTGCTTTTCCTGGGAATCTAACCCATGGTGATGCTTGCTCCGTTCTCTACATTATGAACTATAATAAGTGATATTGATTATATTTATATTTTGCAGGCATTTTGTTAATAGAGTCACCGTGCTTGTGATTAACATTTTTTTTTCTTATGCTTTAGTCCGTTCTATAGCGAAGACTTCTATTTTGAAATTCCACGCCCATTCCAATGCCTGTCCTTCTACGTCTACGCCAAGAGCATGTTCCAAATAAGGGATCTACCTGTAGGTCAGTGTCTTTTGCCCTTGTTTTGTCTCATTTACAAGACTAATACACAGTTTACATGTCAACTAAGTCTTGCGTGTGTGTTTGTAGGTAAAGTAGCCATCAGGAAGGAAGATCTATATAAGTACTGCGGGAAGGAGAACTGGTTTCAGTTACAGCCTGTGGATCCACATTCAGAAGTTCAGGTGAGTGAACGGTTATAAGGCATAGAAGTTATCATTTAACACACCCAACAGAGCAATACATGAATACACGACCTTACTTCCCTTCTGTGGTTAGTCTCCAGCCGTGGTTTGGGCCAATCGGGTGAGTTTATGATTACTCATTGGCTCGCTGTACCCAATGAGATCGATGTATGATTAGTCAGCTCTTATATGTGGTCCAATGACTTGAAAGCAGATGCAGACCCAACTCCACATCCTGTTTTTGTGTATGGTGTATGCACGGATCTGTTTTGTACACAAGTATGATTCACCGTTTAGCAGACAAGGGGCAGGGGGTGTGGACTGTATCAGAAACAAAAAGTGTTTATGTAAAGTAGTTTGCTTTTTTCCAAAAAAAAAAAGACAATTCATACACCACGGAAAGTCAAGTGGTTTGCCACTTTCGGAAATTAATGAGGAAAGTAAACAAAGCAAGCGAGTTTCTGCGTACGAATTTGTTGCATGTTCCATTAATCATTTTTAATTGGAGCGCTTCTTGTATACTTGCAATGTATTATTTTTTTTAAATTATAATTACAAATAGCAGTTTTCCAACCAAAGAAAGTAAAAGCAGAGCAAGCATAGTTTCTCTATACTTGTTATTTAGAGATATTTAGAGTACTTGTAATGTATTTGTGAAAAAGTGCTTGTGCATTGTTGTTGAAACGCACACAGACAGATTGAAAAGACAATTACAAATAGCAATTTGCCACATTTGTAACCAAGTGAACCAAGCTTCTGCTTTAGTGTCTCTACTCTACTTTATATGTGTATTGATAATGTCAGTCTTCATTGGAATATAGCCATATTTCAAATATTGTGCTGACTTTTTTATTTGTTTTCTTTTTAAACTGTTTAAGTGTCTAAATATTTTTTTGGGCCAATGTATATGTTGATAGAATGTGTCCGTAAATTAAAAGTCTGATTTAAGGAAAAATGTCATCTGAAACTAAATAAAAATACATCTGGAACACCAGAGCATATTTACAGACTAGTGAAACGATATAATACTACAAGGCATTCACATGGTTAAAAATTAAAAAGCCTTTAATAAACATATATAATACTTATTATTATATATAATAATATTTAATCAATATTTCACATTCTTTGCACAGCTTTCCTCAAAGCAGCCATGTTTGCAGACAAATTTCGCAATCCCTCCTTTTTTAGCAGCTAAAAAAAGATTGTCGTCCCTCAATTTGATTTGTCTTGTAGAGAAGTCTAAGTGTAACCTTTTATATATTCAAACATTATATAAAAACATTGCTGTTTATAACAATGTATTGTTACAATGGTGCATATAAATACAAGGGATTATTTGTATCAGTATTAATTTAGAAAAAAATATTTTAAACTTTGGTAGCGCTTTAGCATAAGCACTAATGGTAACGCTTCAGAATAGGGGGTCTGAATAGTGCATTAGTTAAGCATTAATTAATGGTTAATTTGTTCACAGTTAAGCATTAGTTGAGCAAAAACACACTAGTAATTAATGATTAACTTAACATTTTAAGGGCCCGAATTATGCATTAGTTAAGCACAAATGAACTAGTAATCTTTTTTTTGTGTTGTTATTGTTATGTTTAATTACTGTTGATTTGCATATTTATAGCTAAAATATTGTAATAAAGACTATTTGACCCCCTATTCTAAATCTACATTATGACACTTATTGAGTGATATTCAAGTTTATTGATTAAGAGTTCACGCTTGTAATAATAATAAAGCAAAATTTGGTGAGCTGTCTGGGGAGCAAGCTGGGAGTTCAGCGTTCGGCTCGTTCACCGTCTGCCCCCTTGGTAAAGGTGTAAATTTTAAAGGAAACGATGGAGAAGGGGAGGAGGAGGGATGCACAAAGGCGAGATGCGGGAAGTGAATAAACAAGGGATGATTAGGTAAATGGGCTGCCAGACGTGTGTGAACACTCGTTCAGGGATCCTCTCAAAACAGAGTTTTTTGCAAAACTTTTACTTTCAGGAGTTCACGCTTTCCTTGTATTAATAATAAATAAATCAATTTGGCGAGCTGTCTGGAGAGCAAGCCGGGAGAACGGCGAACTTCAAACCCTAGTGGATGGATCCCTAGCGTGGACAAGAGTTCAGCATTCGGCTCGTTCACCGTCTGCCCCCCAAAAATGCTAAGGGAGGACAGCAGCCAAATTTAAGCACCTAAAAAATGCAATGAGAGAGAATGCAGGAAGAAGAAGAAAAATAGAGTGATGGTAATTTAAGATTTTGTTTATCAATGCAGAGACGGTCTCTGTAGTCAAGACGATGATGATCACTGAAAATCAGGTGTCCCCAACTAAGCAAGCCAGAGGCAACAGCGGCAAGGAACCAAAACCCCATCCATGAAAGAATGGGGGGGAAAAAACTTGGGAGAACCAGGCTTAGTTGGGTCCATTTCTCCTCTGGCCGAACACCCAGCACCTAATTTCCAGTTCGATTTTAAACACGTGTAAAAAGTGTAAGGTGTAGTGTGTGGGACGGGGTGGACTGGGGAGCTGGATCGTCTGGCGGCTTGATGGTAGAGACAGAGACATAGATTAGAGGGTTGGAAAAGCAAGCAAGCAAGACAGTATAAACATATGGGTATTGTGGTCTCTGGCGAGGCATTTGTTATGATGAGCTCCCGCTCTCACCACCAGATGTCACTCTCATTGCATCTTCTACTGGATTGCTATCTGGACTGTGTTTCCCATCTGCCTTTGCACCCTTCCGCCTACACACTTGCACAGCTGCAATCCATTCATTCATTATCAGCACCTGCATATAAACTTGTCTCTTTAACATTGACAATTGCATGGTTTTGTTTCTCTAAACTCTGAGCATTTACCCATTTGTTTCTCCTGTCTGCCATGTACGAATTGGACTGTTTATTTTTACTTTACTATCTTTACTACTATTCTGGATATCCTTTTGCCTTGTCTGCCGTTTTTTTGACCTGTTTCTAAATAAATGGTCTTGCACATGGATCCGCACGCCTCCGTCTTCTCTGTGTAGCGTTTGGTCCTATCAGGTACAAACTATTTGTTAGATTTAACAAGTTGTAACAATCTTTGGTGCCACTTTCAACTCAAGAGGTAACTCAAATTGTGTCTGTGTAACCTCCCCCCTTTGATCGGCTGCCGATAAGGCAAGCCAGGCACTTCATTGCCATGACAACCGCCGTTTTATTGCTGTTAAAGAATGTTAGCAGAGCAACTCTGCCTAAGGACTAGCCTAAAGACAATGGACATTTTCCCTAAATTAATTCACAGGAAAACTTCCTTTGAGTGAATACATATCCTTCAGGTCAATGTCTATTGTATTATTGCCCATGCATATCATTTTGTGTATGTTATGTTATTTTGTGCATGTTTTGGATAGATCATCCGCTTATTCCACTTCATCAGATCAA
>JAUCMT010000039.1:7867679-7882282 GCA_032357475.1 Enteromius thamalakanensis | reverse complement strand
ATAATAAGTAAATATATATATATTATCATAGAGAAAGAGAGTACATTAGTAATATACAGCAAGAATTACCTAAAAATATTCCAGTAAAACATTTCACTTTATGAAAAATAATTCTGTGAACATTTCTGGCTGATGATGCAATGTTTAACCAGAATTTTCTGATGCAATATTTCCAGTCAAATCCTTGAAATAGTTTGAACTGATTCATGGAAATTTAACAAATCTAATGCTTTTGCTCTTAAAATGACTCTTTCTTAACACCCGTGGACAGATGACAAAAACCTAAGGACTAAATAAAAGTGGCTTCATAATCAGTGTCGAAGTGTTGCTTAATTAGTTTTATTGCCAGTGAAATAATTGTGAATATATTGTGAAGATTTCATACTGCACTAACAATAGTGTCATCTAACAACTCAGCGTATTAAATTATGAAGCTGTGTAAGATTGTAAAAATAGCTTATTAAAAAGGGGAAACTCTTTTTGATTTGTGTTTTGTAGGTACTTGCTTCTGCCGAAAGGAAACGGTACAAAGTCTAAGCCAGATGATCTGGGTTCTTTACGTCTGAAGGTTACATACACCGAGGACAACGTCCTGCCCTCTGCCTGCTACACGGCCCTCCGCAATCTTATGCTCAAATCCCCAGATGTCAAGGTACAATATTCCCTTCCTTTTGTCTGGAATACTTTATGCACATTGACACCAAAGTGAAAGTTCTGTCATCAATTACTTCAATCTCAAGTCAGTGGATACCAAAAAATATTACTGGTTACCCACACCCTTCAAAATATCTTCTTCTTCGACATCCATTCTTCAGTGTCCCTTTTAAACTTTCAGCCAAACATAACTTCTTTTCATTTCTTTTTTTTGTGTGTCTTTAGCCGATCTCAGCCTCAGCGTCTCATGTTCTGGGAGATATTTGCAGAGAGAGTGTGGGGTATGAAGCGCTGCTTCCTGTGGTCAGACTGCTGCTCCATCACAACAGATTGCTGCCCTTTCTCACTTCTGTTGCTGCCCTGGAGCTGGAGAATACACAGTTCAGTACCACATTCACACACATACACAGAGTTTTTCTTTGGTTTGGATTTGTTTATATGCATATAGTTTTCATTTTTATTTTTTGTACAAAAACTTTTTTGGATGCATATAGCTTTGGCTTTACTAATGTTACTTTACTTGCTTATTTGTTAATACGCATTGTTTTTTGTGTGTATTGTCTACATATATATCTATATATATTTTTTTTATATGCATATGGGTTTTTTGTTATTTTTTTTTTGCTTTTTCATTTTGCTTTGTTTGTTTCTTTGTCTGTCCTCTGAAATGTTCTCCATCTCTGTGCAGAGAGGCCAACACCATATTCAGAGGCAATTCTCTGGCCACCCGCTGCATAGATGACATGATGAAGATCGTGGGCAAAAGTTACTTGACCGTCACTCTCAAACCTGTTCTCAATGAGGTAAAGCACGTGAGACTTCTTAAGTTGATTTGTTTTCTTTCTTATAATGTTAATTAAACATCTAGGCCTATATAAACGCATTGACATTTGTAGCTCAGATTTGCTGCAGTTGTTAACTCAGTACCACACTATATAAAATCGTTTATCTTCATTCTGCTTATACAGATCTTTGAATCAAATAAAACCTGTGAGATTGATCCTGTCAGACTGAAAGAGGGCGATAATGTGGAAGTCAACAAGGTGAGAGGGGGTTCTTTTTTAATTTCATTGTGATATAATTTGGCTGTTGAAAATTAAAAGTCTGGACAAAAAAGCCACAAACTGAAAAATGTGTCTGAAATGAATGTCTCTGTAATGGCTTCCTCGGAGTGATGGCATCTGATAAAGTTCTTAAGTGCAGTTTTATATCTATCTGTGATGATGATGTTGCTTTAATTTTACAGGCTGGATGTGATAAATAAGACAATAGAAAAAAACGTGTATTTGTCAACATCTCATGTGCATGTGTTTTTGTGCTTAGGAGAATCTTCAGGGTTATGTACAGAAGGTTTTTACATCTATAACACAGTCCAGCTCCAGCTGTCCTCCTCTCATGTGTGACGTCTTCAGATCACTCAGACAGCTGGCGTCTAAACGCTTTCCAGGTCAGGCAGCGCATGCACACTTTCACTCACACACACACACACACACATATGTATATATTTGAATGACCTGTCGCTGGGTCTCCTGTTTGAATGCATGAAGAGCTGTGTTGATTCACCACTAGGAGGAGCCAGATACTCAGTCATGACTAATAATCTCTCTCTGTGTCTCACTACAGTGGATCCTCATGTGCAGTACTCAGCGGTCAGTAGTTTCATATTCCTGAGGTTCTTCGCGGTGGCTGTCCTCTCTCCACACACTTTCCAGCTGAGAACCCATCATCCTGTGAGTGTGCAACAAGAACAGCCACGTCACGCCACAGCAAAAATAAACTAGTTGTAACAAACATAATTTACTTCCTTTTTTAAGCATGTGACTGATTTACTTATACCAACTGAGACTCCAGTCTTTTCGTAGAATGCTTTTAGTCAACAACGCATGACATTTGGAAGAGCATGCAGTAATTATCAGTAAATGAAAGCAAGTGCTTTTGAGTAAACATGAGTTGGTAAAATCACCTAACTTTACTTTCTGTCTCTCAGGACCCTGACATTTCCCGTACACTTACTCTTATCTCTAAAACCATTCAGTCTCTGGGCAGCTGGGGCAGCCTTTCCAAGAACAAACTGGTAAGTCAGCTATTAGTCATTCGGTGTGTTTTTTAAATGTTTTCCTCGTTTTTTGTTTCTGTTGTGACTATTAACTTTTTTTCTTTTTCCAGTCTAGCTTTAAAGAAACCTTTATGTACGATTTCTTCAAATTATTCCAAGAAGATGAATGTATAGAAAAAGTTAAAAAGGTAAGCTGCAATCATGTTTCTTTATGTTCTGATTGCTGTTACAAATCAATTGGACTGATACTTTAGAGGCTTGTGGGTCAGTGACATGATTTTGTACCCCCCCATGATTTATTATTAATCAATTATTAATTTATCCAGAAATACATATAAATGCAGTTTTTTATTATTTTTGTGCATATACTAAAAATGTCATCATGATGTCTTGGTATCATTATTATTTAAAAAAAATAAATAATTATATATATATAAATGTAATGTAAAATGTAAATGCTTTTTTAAATTAAAAATATGTTTAAAAGTTATTTAACATTTTGATGTATTATTTTGTTCATGATGGTTAAATATGATCTTTTCTTTAAAATGCTGTAATATTTCAGTAACACTTTACTTAAAGCATTTATGTATAATGCATTATAAAGGGATATTATAATGCACCATAATTGTTCATAATGTGCATTTTAATACATTAGATCAAATCGTAAATTATTATAACTGTGCTTACAGTTATTAATGAGAAATGCATAGTGTAGCAATGAATTGATAAGTGTTACGATGCGTTAAATCTGGTTCCTTTTATTCATGAGATTTTAGGATTCTTTATAAGGTGCATTAAAGGCATAATTAATGCATTTAAACTACTTTCATGGTGATTTATTCATAAAGGCTTTAAGTAAATGAAATTTCTTGTAATGTTATGCATGATTTCATTAATACTGGCATTGCCCAGCCGTCGATGTCTTGTGTAGACTTATTATAAAGCTTTTTGTGTCTTAATCCTGGGCTTCAATTTTAAATATTTCTTTTTTTCTCCATTAGTTCTTAGATGAGATCTCCTCTAACGTAAGCAAGGAGTCCAGTGGAGTGGAGGACTCTTTTGTGCTGAAGGAGGGGTGAGTGAAAGATGCCACCATTCTCAAATTAATCAAAATGATCGATTAGTCCAGTTTTTCCATGAAATCTTACAGTCATATGTGTGCATATGATTTTTAACAGAGAGGTACATAAGCGGGCCCAGGGCAGAAAGCGAATAGGAAAGAAGAACTTTAAGAAACGCTGGTTACGACTGACCAATCAAGAGCTATCCTATCACAAGCAGAAAGGTGAGTGATCCTGGCTAAGATGTGTTCTTTTTAACAGGAGTCTGGTCCGTGATCTAAGAGCTTTGTTTGTGAGCAGTCATTCAGTTCACATCTAAAATGTGGGTGTCCAGACAGTTGTTTTTGCTGGCGGTTTTTTTTCCAGAGTTGAAATAACATGAGAGGCATTCCTGGATTCTTATAGCTTGTCTTCAGTTTCATATTCTTGTTTGTGTAGCTCCTGTATGGTCAGCCAGTTCTGGATGTGAAAAGTCAAGTTTCCCCTTTTTATTAAGGAAATTGGGATTTATGCCATGGGTGTGTCTTTGCTCCCTGGGCGCTGCAGTAATGGCATGCATAATGCTGATATAATGGATTTGATGCATATTTGACACAATATTTTCCCAAAAAACAATAGGAAAAACATGCTGAGGCTGTCAGTAGATTCTGGACATAAAAGCGAATTAGGTCTTCAAATTATATAATAACAGTGAGGATATTAAATGTATATATTGATCCACTTTGAATAGTGAAGACATATAGTTTCCATTTTCAAAAAATGTTTTATGGTTTCCACAGAAACTTTAAGCTGCACAAATGCTTTTAATATTAGTTTATAGAACATATTAGCATGCTGGAGTAATGGATGCAGATATTTTAGCTTTACTATCTTATTAACCGTAATAATATTTCACAATATTTTATACAATATGTTGATTAAATAAATGCAAGCCTTGGTTAGCATTAAAGACTTCTTTAAATTATTTAAAAGTCTCACTGATCATGAATGTTTGTATGATAACATTTTACACAATTTACATTTTTTTGTAGTTTTCTAATTCCACATTTTTTGAGGGTACTGACAATGAATCACCGAATTGTCTGATTCGAAACTGATTTACTGAAATGGGCAGTTTGAAAGAAATGATTTCCAGACATGAATCACACTTCCCATCTGCATCAGTATTTTTGGTATTGAGGTGTGAATTGAGGACACTGTTACACTTATGAGCCATGATGTATAGAGCACGAAGTATTGGTTCATTTTGTATTGAAAAAACTGATATAGAATTAAATACACTCTAGTATGCAGCACCAGGCTTCATTGCATCCTAACAACGTAATTCCTGCATTCCCTTAAAGCGAGCTGTCCTGTGAACTAAAGCCATGTCTGTTTCCAAGGTGTAATGTGAATTTCAAGGTGACCGATTGCAAGTCTAGATCTCCCCGCATAACACACATTTACTGCTGTTGTAATAGTAAACATCCTTCAGCGTGATAATCTCAAAAGAATTCAGCACGGTGGCTTGACCTTCTTTTGCTTCCTGCTGGACTGTCAACAAAGCTGGATTACTGTTGTTGCCTTTTCCATGTGAGAGCTAAACAAAAATACAATACTTGTCAAACGTTCAGAATAATTAAGATTGTGTAATTTCTTAATGAAGTCACTTAAGCTTACCAAGGTTGGATTTATTTGATAAAAAAAAAAAAGTAAAATCTGTAATACTTCAAAATATTTTAGCTGCTTAAAAAACCAAAGATATTCTTTAAAAAAGTTATGACTTGTACAACCCCCTAAAACGGCTCGTTTAAACACACTCCCACTTTTCTACGTCACAGAGTGGGTTTATTTTCATAACATCTCCCAAATGTTCACGCAAAGAAAGAAGGCGGAGCTATTATTCTTGCTGTAGTGTTGCTGCCGGCGCCATGGTCTAGAGACGCTGTGTGTCGTTGTGAAAGTGAAACTACTTTGTGCTTACAAAAGAGGATATAACTAGAAATCAGTGGTTAAGTATTAACAACACTGTTCCAGGACAGTTCAACCCAAATATTAGCGTGTGTTCCGAGCATGTACAGAGGAAAGACTCCGAAAACCTGGAGAGTAGCTTATGCTGTCTGTACACAGAGACTATAAAGTGATGCGATCCTACCTCTGCAAGAACAGTATGGCGCTTCTGACTCACAACCTTTAAGTAAGTTACATTTTCTTATAAAAGAACCTGTTTTGAGCAGTGAAGGGTAGTGCTTGTTGTTTGTCATTACTCCGATCACGAATGCAGACGTGGTGTTATGTTTATGAGATTCAATGCAACGCGTTGCTTAAAAAGACAAAGGATTTAAGGGATTGTTTTGATTATTATCTCATTTGCAGGTCCCCTGTGCTTTTAGATTTTCCACATTGCATTTTTTATTATCAAAACTGTGTAATCTATAATATAATTTAAGCTCTCAAGTGCTGGGAGCGACTCTGGCAGAACTCTGGTACTCTGTCTGGGGGAACTAAATAAGCTTCTGTGTTAGAGTAGGGTCTCCTAGAGTTCTAGGAACTATCAGTAAGTTTGGCTGATTGGCCAAATGCACGCAACACACCTGCATTTTTAAAAAGCCATGTAAACATGTTTACCCCATGAACATGGAAAACAGAATTTTTACCTTTAATTTTTAACAGAAATGTACCTGTTGTCCGCAGTGTTTCTCAGCTTTGAGGATATGAAACACTGCAAGTTGTCATGAAAATGTAGTCTCATATCACAACTTATTACTTCAGCAATCGCATAAATTGTGAAATTGATTCTGGACTTTCTCTTGAACTTTGAGCTTAAAATTCACCTCATGATTAGGGAGTGTAGGTTGCATTTTTAGTAGACCGTGCGTGCCTTTTGACCAAATGCACTCACGACCGCTCTGAGCATCTGGACCAAATGATGGACTGTTCTCTGTAGACGTGCAGCTTTCATTTGTAAGATTCTTCCAGATATTAGATCTGGGGCGGTCAAGGATGTTTTGAAGGTGTTTTTTACTGGCTAAACTCAACCTGACCCGTTTAGTTTAACCGCGGTTAGAAACTGTAAAGGATATATAATATACTACAAGGGTTTCATCATCAACAATCAGTTGATCTATGGTAGTCATTTGGCTCCACAGACAAAATTTGAGTTTTTCGGAAATCATTTCAGTGTGTATAAGTAACATTTTTTAACAGTTTTTTTTTTTTTTGCTTTTTAATAAATGCAAGATGTTTCAAGTCATCCTTCCCATGTTAAAAAAAATGAAGTACACTACTTAAACTTTTTTTTTGTATACTAATGCACACACATATGCCATTTTGTTTCTTTTAAATGAGAACTTAATGAAATATTTTCATGCACATTTCATATAATAATAGTTTACATTTATATTAAACACAAGTAGCTGACATTTAGAGGACCAAAGTATGTTATATAAGTAATTTCATAATTACTTCTGTTGTATGTATTATGATTCCAGTCTGCATGTTGAATGCTATACTAAAATGATTCAGAATTATGACATAATGATAATTCTGTATGTCATGTTTTTACATATATTTGTAAAGTAAAAATTTCATTGAAGTTTAGTACATTAATACACACTTCAGTAAAATTAAAATCTAAAAAGTACTTTTTACTATTTTAGTCAACATATAAACTTTAACTTTGGAAAGCATGACACAATTAAAATTTTATTAAACTAAAACATTTCATTTGACATTATTGCAAAGTGCATATACATATGTGTGTGTGTATTAGTGTAGTATTATACTGTACATTAAAGTAACTTGAGATTATCATTGAAGACAGCAATAATAATTTTCGTGATTACATAATACTCTTTGGGCAATCCTTCAGGAGGCTTGGAGTAATATATCAAGTCAATATTTGAATAAACTGACAGCTCAGACAACCAGATTATGCAGCGCTGTAACTAATGATGGATATTTTGGCAAATTAAAAATTCTAGTATTTTAACTGTTGTGTAATAAAAGGTAAAAAAAAAAAAAAAGTTTGTGTTTGTGTCCTTAAGCAATGCAAAATTATCACACATTAAAAATTAGATTCATGCCAATATTGTCCAAAATCCCACTTTTGTAGTGCGTTTCCAAACTTTTGGAGAGCAGTGTATTTAATCTATAAACAATGTTTTTCTGGGATATATACATGCATGTGTGTGTATTTATATATATATATATATATATATATGTGTGTGTGTGTGTGTGTACATGCATAATACATATACAAAGTTCACATAGATTACATAGTAAGCAAAAATGTTATTTTTGATGCGATTAATTGTTTTACAGCACTAATCTAATCAATATATATATATATGATGCTTTATGATTTTGTGTACTGTACTTACAAAACTGTAAACATTATCATGATCAAAGCAGTTTAACATGGAGTTTGACAGTACATACTGTCCCAGGGGATGAATTAAGACTCAGCAGGAGATTCTGTCCTCTTCTGGTCTCATAATAATGGGAATTATGATACCCTTTAAGTCAGGGGTAATGGGATTGCAACAACAAGCCTTTTCTTTAACCTTTTTTCTTTCATCCTTTTACAAGAGTACAATGTGTCTACAGTGTCTACTGAAAAACTAGGTTTGAGACACTCAAATTCAGTTTTAAGACACTGAGAAATGGTGTTAGTATATCTGCCAGGGGAGCAGGGCAAAATATTTTCAAAATGTTTAATACCTTGCCATTTTAATCCTTAGACAAATGGTCATAAAGTAGTCAAGTTAAAAAGTTTAGATGTGTTTTAGAAATGCCTCCCAGCAGTCTTGGGCGTGTTACTGCTGTTCTAAACATTTACTGCATAATAAAATTCAAATGACTCACATTTTTTTTCGTTAAAGTGATATTTTATTCAAGGAAATGTTCAGCCAAAAACAAATCATCATTCACGTTGTTGTTTATTCATTCTCTGTATTCTGTGGAAGACGAGTCAGATCCCATTCATGTTTATAGAGCTTTATACAAACTAATTTAAAGCATAAACAGTGTTAATTAATTTACAATTATTTAAGAAACTCATTCAAGTTCAGCTGTAAAGCAGCTCTACAGAAGATAAGAGTTAATGTTGTTTCAATAGACTTTAATAACTATAAGATTCTAATCTATCTACAGTAAAGAGGAACAGGAAATAAACAGCCAGCTAGTGTCAGTACACACCTGGTCAACCTCTAGGAAGAAGATTGATTGTAAAGAGAACAGGATGAGCTGACGTGGTGTCTGTGGCTCTAGTTCTCAAGCCTCTGTGTACCTTGGCTGTTCTGTGGTCAGAATGCTGCACGTCAGCGGAGGAGATGAAAATAGGAATTTTTTTAATGTGTAGAATGCGCTTGAGAAACGGCTGTGTGTTTATATTGGCGCGGCAAGTTGGTGTGCTATCAGCTCCACGGGCTGGACCCGACTCAGTCTGAGTCACGGGTCATTACAGAATATCATTTGAGATTTAGTGTCCGTCTGAACTGCAGTCCCTAGATGTCTGCTTGACGTATGCAAAAACAGACTCAAACTGTCCCGCCAGTCCAGGCTCTGTATTTACGTTTATTTCCCAGTTAATGATGCATGTCATTTATCCATATCTAAGTGCTAAGTTTGGCAAAGTGTGAATTTTTAATTATCTATTTTTCTATTTAAAAGGCTTGGATAAATGTGTCTTTGTGTTTATGAACAGGGAAGGAAGCACTGTGCGTCATTCCTGTGAAAAACATCCTTGGTGTCGAGAAACTGGAGGAAAGTGCCTTTAATCGCAAAAACGTGAGTAGCACAGGTGTATTTATGCTTTGCGTGTGTGTTTATCTATATTTCTAGCATGGCACAAAGGTCATGGGTTTAATGCCCAGGGGACAAACATACAAATGATATTGCAAATTTTGTGTTCTACAACTTATAGTATGTAGAACCTGCAACATACAGTACTTTTCAAAAGTTTGTAATTCCACTATTTAATATTTTTTGAAAACGTTTTTGATCACCAAAAAAGTAATTAGTAATATTATGACAATTATGTTTTCTGAAGGATCGTGTGATAATGAAGACTGGAGTAATGATGCGGAAAAATCATCTAAAATAAATTAGATTATTAAAATTGTTAAAAGGAAAAACAATTATTATTTGAAAATTTTTTATTGCATCTGCCTTTGTATGAAATTGGAAATGTAGTATTTCCAAAATTTTGACTTTTAGTTTATATGTAATATCCTCCTTTACCACTATTTGTTTTGCAGATGTTTCAGGTAATCCATTCAGAGAAGCCTCTGTACGTGCAGGCGGGGAACTGTGTGGAGACCAACAGCTGGATCGAGGTACTGAGTCAGGTCAGCCGATGTAACCCGGGACGGCTCAGCACGTTTCACCCGTCTGCTTTTGTGGGTGGATTGTGGTTATGCTGTAATAATGTCAACGAGAACACCCCTGGCTGCAAAACCTGCACTGTGTAAGACATCTTATTCTTAATTATATTTTATTGCTTTATCAAATGTGTTGACATTCTTTTTTTTTCTGACTTTGTCTTATAGGACAGCGTTGGCTAATATTCAACTGGACATCGACTGTGACAGAGAAACAGAACGAATCTTCTCCTTCTTCTCCTCTAACCGCTCCAGACTACAGAAGATGGAGGGTGTGTAAAGCCTAAAAACAGAATAGAACCAAAATACACAATTTGTCTTTCTGTGCATGATTCGTCAGTTTGTTTTTTTATAACGTTTTATCAAAACATACTTTTACATTTTTGTGATTTAACAGTGATGAAATAATAGCCAATGTCAAACTATTTAAGATGATCCAGGATATTTCTTGCTCAGATTTCTTGTTCACTCACTTATGTCATTTTTATTACTACTAATGCCCAATTTTTATTACATAGCAGTAAAGTCGGTTTATTTGTCTGTCTACAGATGCCTGTGCCAGCATGTCAGTTTATCTTGGGCCGCCGGTGGAGTGTTCAGGCTTCACTATACAGGACCCTAAAGAGACCTTCCGTACTATTAAAGAGCTTGGAGACGTACTGGATGAGCTACAAGGTCACCACGACTCAAAGGGAGCACTAAATGATGAACCAGGCACTATGTAAGACTATTCAAATTGGCATGAAATAATTTGAATTGTAGTGTAGGTTTTTTTTTTAATTATTGATTTTATTTCTTTTTTGTTATTTTATTAAAATAAAAGTTTACCCCCAAAAAATTTGCTGAAAATGTACTTGCCCACAGGCCATTCAAGATGTACAGTAGACAAATATGTTTCTTTATTGGAACAGGTTTGAATAAAATTTGTATATATCACTTGCTCACCATTAGATCCTTTGTAGTGAATGGGTTAACCCAGCCTTAACCCAAACCCACACTCGTCCCTAACCTTACCTGGATCCCAGCAGAAGTGTTTTGCTATACAATATGAAATGATTACTTAAGAATGATGATTTATGATATTTAGCCTTGTTTGCAGTGAAACGAAAAAACTAAATTATGCATTTTGCTTAAAACAAGTACAATTACCTGCCAGTCTAATATCTTGATTTAAGAAATTTAAGATATTTTGACTAGAAACAAGAAAAAAATACTATATATTTTTATGGCCTATAACTTTTGGTGTAATATTCAAAAATACTTCCTAAATGTACATATCATTGCTCTATTGTTGATTTTCATCACTTCTGTTCTCATTGGTAAGTCACTTTGAATAAAAGCATCTGATATCGCCGTTAATCTATTCACAAAGTTGTGTTGGAGAATTATCACAGAGGGTTGTAAGAGAAAAACACATACATGGCAGATTCAGATGGGATTAAAATCACCAAGTACGTCTGTGAAACAAAACATTACCTAACAACCCTGTAAAACTAGTCCCGTCCGAATAGGGCTTTACTTTCAGTCATTATTTAGGTAGCACTCATGTTCTGAATGCCTTTGGCAGCATTCAAATGATCCATTTTAATCTAGATTCATCTAAATTAAAAAAAAAAAATCTATGCCCACGCCTATAATAAACATAATTAAATATTATTTACTTACATTTTTGCTTTAGGGACATTTACCCATCAAACGGTGCTTTTTGATTCTGAAAGTAATATCGATGACGACAGTGCTGGCAGCTGATATGGATATCAAGAAGAAAAGTTTGCTAGATAAAAGTAAATTTTACGGTCGTTCTCTTTTATTTGGCTATATTATACAGGTGGCTTTCTTCTAGGACAGATAAAAACGGAGCTGGGATGAATTTAAAATGCACACAAAAGGAACAATGTTATATTTTTGCCAACAGTTTTGATTATTCTCATAAATCGATCAGTTAAGTCTGTTTCAACATTTCAGCATTTTTTTTTTTATGTACTGTTTTGACATAAGGTTTAAGGGAACAGATGTTTTCTGTAGACTATCTGGAAATTGAATCCTGAATATATTATTACTTTAATGTTGAAATATAAAATTTTATTTGTATTTTTATGCGTTACTAAAATGCTGTTGCAAGAAACAAACGCATCTATATCTTGGCATTTAAAAGTACATTTTCAGCAAATATTGATTAAATCAAGATTATTATTAGATATAATGTTGTCTTGTGTGTGTGTGTGTGTATGTGCAGTAAAATAGTTTGACCCTCTTTTTACTTTTATTTATAGCGAGAATCCTATAGTTGGAAAGACAGCGTAACATTGTGACTGCAGGACCAGGTGGTACCGACACAAGCAGAGGTGCGCTGTGTTTGTCGACATAGAGCAGCACATAGACAGCGCTCTGCTCGTGCTCAGAGAAGCGCTGTCGTTCCACACCTCTCCAGCGATGGCCTGTCTGGAGTTACAGTGTACAGTGAAGAATTTGGCCAGTCAGGAGTTGAGTGGTGTCTCCGTGAGTTGCTATCATTGGAAAAATCTGTGTGCCTGTTCGGTCTCTCTTATATCAGTTTGTTAAGATTATTTCGAAACCTCAAACGCCAGTCCGCACAGTGAGAAAAGATTCCAAAAACCTCTTTTCCATTCCTAAACAGGCTGTGAAAGTCCAGACACCGGAGTTTGTCTGAGAAATTATAGCTGCTAAAATCTTTGAAAGAACTCAACTTTCACATATTTCTTTATAAACCGTTGTTTTTTCAGACTACTGGTCGTCTGATGTTTTGACAAGTAAAATAACCACGTCAAAGGGAATCTTCGTTGTTCTTTGTAGTTCTACTATCATCCCTCTCACCCACCTCTTTGAGTGTGTGCGTGGTTTTCTATCTGTAGTGGATAGAATTAATCTGCCTTATAAATTCAGTGGAGGTACTTACAATCCCACACTTGTATATGAATTAGGGACTAATGCAGAAGCACTTTAGATATTTGGAATATTCCAGATGAGATTGTTTTAGATACGTCGTATCAACCTTTTTTCCCGATATTGGTCAGTTACATGATCAACTCTTGTGTAATGTTCTGTAGATAACGTTCATATCCTGTAGATTTTTACTAGCTATTTTTCTTACGCCAAAGATGTTGTTTTGTAGGTTTTCATGACTTGAAAAGGGTATACATGTAGTTTTTTAAATACAGAACTTTAAAAAAAGAAAGAAAAAAAAGGAAAACGGCTATCTATATTTCATGGACGTACAATTTGGGAGCATCGAGCGTTTTGAGAAACATGAAGATTTCGTTCAATTGATCTGTCATTTTTTTCCCCCATTCAAACAACGGCAAATGTTTGGATATTTTCTGGTATGCTGTCATAAGCTCTGTTCCAAAACCCTAGTGAGCTGCCTACAAAGACGGCATTTTAAGGCACCAAAATTGTACTGACAACACAAAGGTAAACTCAGCGAAATCAAATGTGCGTTCCCATAATGCACTGCAGCAAACAATAGGTGGAAAAAAACAATCCTATAGGCATTTGAGGAAATGCTTTGGTTTTATGTTATACAAAAAAGCAATGATAAATGATATATGTCATTTCGCTTAAGTAATTAGCTTAGCAACATGCTAATAGCAAAGTCTAATTGTAATCATTTGGATTCGGGCTTAACATACAACTGCCAGTATCATCAAGGCAGCTCACTAGTGTTTTGAATAGAGCTATAAACATAGATTTGTCTGTTAAGAATTCTGTTTTATAATTAACAATCACCTGCATCATGTTTGTTGTGTCGCAGTTGTGTTGTAGTTAAGTGGTGGAATTGTCACGTTATCTCCTGATAACCACCTACTGTTTATTATAGTTCTACACATTCACGGTTTTGTTTTAAATGACCCCATTCTCAACTGTACAGAAGGGTTTTCTGTGCGTTTTCTGTAACATTGGAGACTGTTATGTTCTGCTTGGCATACTTGTGTTTCGCATATGTTGTTGGTAGTCTAGATCAGTGGTTCTCGACTGGAAGGTTAAAAATGTTCTGCATGGGCCATGGACTTAAATGAACAGACAGTGTGCAATGCAAACAATAAAATGCACTAACCGTATAATAGTAAGTAGTTGAGATGGCCAAATAAGATGTTTAATGCCCCCCAAAACTCCAATTGGCCCATTTAGCCATTTGTTACCAACTGCCTTTTTCAAGACAAGATTTAAAGCACCTTGAGATCTTACTTTAGGCATTTAAGTAAATACCATTTGACCAAAGAATAATGGATGACTTTGATTTCTGAGTTTTGGCCTACAAAAATACATCACTGCAGTCTATAGAAGTGCTATATTTTGAAGAAGTAGTTTTTTCGTGAGAGATTTTTACAGAACACTGCTCGTATAGTTATTTTTTATATAACAGTTTTCTCTAGGGCTGGGCGATAAAACGATAACGATATGTATCGCGATAGGCAAATGATCGATATCAATAAAAAATGTGTCCGA
>JAUCMT010000039.1:7852890-7863667 GCA_032357475.1 Enteromius thamalakanensis | reverse complement strand
TCGTGACCGTGTTTCTCTTGGTAGAAATTCCGCTTTTTTTTTCTAAGGGGGCCTCCCTCCATTATCGAGCCCTTAGAATCGTTCTAACCCCCTGCACCTGCTTTCCAACAGGAAGATGAAGCACAGTACTTGCTAGATAAGGCGTTTCACACGTTTTCTCACAGCTGGATCCACTTCCTTCCATGGGCTGAGGACACCTAAAACTCCTTCTTTTAGCCAACCACAGGATTGATTACTGTGAAACATCAACACTCATAACCAGTAATGGTGCATCCCATCGTCTGTGGGCATTGGTACAAAAATGTGCAAATAAAATCTGGACCTTCTAGTTTTAACTAAAGCCATGAATCTGTCAAAATACTTTATCTGACAATAGATTTGGGTGAAAGTAACATGGAGAAAGAGAGAGTACACATCATTTACATGCAAACATTACAATACAAAGTTATTTTGTCCCAGCTACTTTAGACCAACACTTCCGTTCATATCCCTTTCATATTATTTTAAGATGAGCCTTATTTTTAACTTAAAACTTACATAACACTTGAAAATTAGTCAACACAGAATGCATGTAAAAAATAACAGAATAATGTAAACCTATTTACAACATTTCTTCAAAACTGGATAGTTAACGGATTACATGTATTTTAAACCTGTGATCAGACTAAAGTTACTTCTTTGTTGGATACGTGATTACATGAGTAATTAAGGTTCACGTTTGCATGTTCAAAGACCACGATGAAGTGTTCTTACTATACTGTAGATTTAAATCAATGCGATAAATCAGTTGGGTCAAAAGTAAGTATTCTTGGTTTATAAGAATACTTACAATATACTTAATAATTGCATTTTCATACTTTATTAAGAATCAGTTAATAATTTAAAAATGATGTATTGCATTATTTACCAGCCAGTTAGTTAGTAGTTTTCAGCGGTTAATGAGATTGTTTATAAAGGGTTAGTTAATGACTAATAAACTATTTGAATGCACATTAATACATCTTATTATTCAGACACATGGTAAAGTCTTTATTAACATATTTCTACTGTAACTGTCAGTTAGTTGTAAAACATTTACTTGCTGTCGGTTAATTGTTTTTGTGAGCTCATATAAAGTGAAGACTATTTATGCCTTGTAAAGCATTTACAAATTAGATTTAAAGGCTCAGTTAAATGAATATAAAGCAATGTTCTCTAATGTTTAGGAATTAGAACTGAGGGAGTTTTGAATGGTTTAAAATATTTTATATTATTATTGTTTTATAAAATAAAATGTGTTGTGCTTTTTTATCCAGTGTTGATACTGGAAAATTTGTATTGAGCAATGGTTGCACTGTATAACTGCATAATGTAATAAATAATTTAGAAATTATATCCTTGATAAAGTATGAAAATTGATGAAAAGGGTGCTAAGGACAAACTGCTGACTTTAAAACAGGGAACTTCCTCAGCGGCTGAGTACTCCATGACCTTCCGTACCCTAGCTGCACAGACTGGATGGGACAGTGATCCACTAAAATGTATATACCGCCGAGGCCTCCACAAGGATCTACAAGCTGAACTCGTGTGCAAGGATGAGGACAAGACACTCAGCGAATACATGCCATTCGCACAGACCAACTCCTTACCTCCAGGAAAGGCCGTCGTACATCTTCCCAACTTGTGAACCTGCCTAGCACCTCTACAACAGAGCCTATGCAAATCGGAGCCACCCACATGACATCGGAGGACCGTGAGAGAAGGCTGGACAACAACCTTTGCCTTTACTGTGGACAACCCAGTCATATATGCGCCAACTGCCCCACTCGACCTTCACATCCCAGAACTATCCGGATGAGTTCCATCTCTCTGAACTCTGCTATGAAAATTGATGTATGTCTTGTACATGTGAACACACATGTGAACACACCATGGCGGTGGCAGCCATCGATGGCTGACCAAAAGTATCTGGAAGGATCACTGTCAAAACTCACCCTGTAACACTGCTCACCAATTAACTTCACTCGGAAAGGATCCAGTTCCACGTCATACATTCACCTGAGCACCCACTCATCCTCGGCCTACCCTAGTTGGAACAACATGATCCAATTATCTCCAGAAGGAACCACCAGAATCTGCAATGCCTCACAAAAATGGTAAAATCTATCCACAACATCCATCTCATCCCCGAGGAACCCTCTGATGCGCTCAGGCCTTGCATCGACTAAAAGTTAAAGTTGACCTTAGAAGTGCCTATAATCTCATTCATATCAGGGAAGGAGATGAATGGAAAACTGCCGTTTCAACCACAACTGGACACTATGAATACCTTGTGATGCCCTTTGGTCTGTCCAACAGTCCATCAATGTTCCAGTCACTAGTCAATGATGTTTTCCAGAACATACTTAACAGATTTGCTATAGTCTACATTGATGACATCTTGGTGTACTCAGAGGATTATGAGATACACATCCAACACATCAGAACCGTCTGTGAGAGACTCATCGAAAATAATTTATATGCCAAGCTCAACAAATGTGAGTTCCATCAAACAAAGGTGTCATTTCTGGGTATATCATAAGTTTAGAAGGAGTAACCATGGATGAAAAGAAGGCAACGGTAAACAAACGGCCCAAACCACAAAACCTTAAGGAACTTCAACGCTTCCTGGGATTTGCTCATCGCAGGTTAATAAGAAACTTCAGCCAAGTGGCAGCCCCCTTAACTTTCATGACACAAAAAGGACACAAACATTTACCTTTGAGTCAAGAAAGTGAGGCTGCCTTCCAAAAGCTAAAAACCAAATTCCCTACAGTCCCCATTCTCCATCATTCATATCCTGAGAGATAGTTCACAGTCAAGGTCGATGTGACCGGGAGCTGTTGGTCCATGAAATCAGCTCTAGAAGAGTGGCAGCATTGGCTAGAGGGCGCTAGGGAACCTTTCCTCATCCTGACAGACCATTAAACCTTGAATACTTATGAACCGCCAAAAGACTGAACGCACGGCAAGCATGCTGGTCATTATACATCTCTCTAGTTGATTTCAAAATCACCTACAGACCCGGCTCCAAAAATGGCAAAGCCGACACTCTGTCCTGCCAACACGACCAACCCACACTGCTGAGCAAACCTGCAACCATAATTTCCCCTTCGCTAATTCTTCAGTTCAGTGGGACATTATGAGAGAAATCCAGGACGCTCAAGCCATTGAACCCTCTTCACCTGAGTGCCCTTTTGGTGGTCTACCCTTTCTGTGGATGTAGCTACCTTTGTCAAGACCTGCCTAGTTTGTAACATGAAGAAATCCTCCTGACAATGACCAGCCAGCTTGCTTCAACCTCTTCTAACGGCCAGGCAGAAAGACTCAATCAGGAGCTGATTTGTTTTCTTCGCTCATATTGTCATCAGAATCAGAACGACCGGAACTAATTCCTAATATGGGCAGAATACGCCCACGACTCCTTGTGGAAGGTTTCTACTAAAATGACTACCTTCCAGTGCATCCTATGATACCAACCACCCTTATTTCCCTGATCTGGAGAACCCATCCGACGGGTAACTGCTCAAGTGGATCGCCCTCGATGCCCCAATCCTCCTTATGAGCCAGGACAGTGGGTCAAGCTCTCCACCCGAGATCTACGGCTGCATCTCCCTTGCAGAAAGTTAAGTCCAAGGTACGTGGGTCCATTTAAGATCTCTAGACAAATAACTCCCATATAAAATCATTTAGAACTTCCGCCTGAGTACAAAATCTCCCCCACCTTTCATGTCTCCTTGCTCAAGCACGCTGCTGAACCCAACCAAAAGAGAGACCAGGATGAGGTCGCAACACTCAATGTCCCTCCCCTGCTATTGGAGAGGAAATATATCAAGTTTGTGAGATCCTGGACTCACGGCGTCGAGGCGGAATACTCCAGTACCTCATCGACTGGGAAGGCTATGGACCCGAGGAGAGATCATGGGTCAATGCCCACGATGTGTTTGACCCAGCTCTTACTGAGACTTTCCACCGGGACAACCTGGAACGACCAGCCCCCAGACCACATGGAAGACCTCAACTTCATCAGGATGCTCGCTTTAGGAGCCGCTCGCAGGGGAGGGGCTCTCTCACAAGCCGCGCCTCTGTGGCACTCTCCGGACAACAGCAGCAGGAACCTTCGCCGGAATATTAACTTTCCTACTCTGAACTCATTAAACCCACGTACCTTGGCTGTTTCCACCCCAGGTGTTCCTTGTTATCTGCATTATTTAAACGCGGACTTCACTAAAGATCGTTGCAAAGTTTTGATTGAAGTTTTGAACGTTATTTCTGATTGCTTTCTCCGTGTTTGTTTGGACTGTTTATTGACCTTGTATCTCGCTGCCTGCCTTATCTGCCTTTTTGATCGACTGATTCTGTTTGCTTGTGTGTATGACCTCTGCCTGCCTGACTACGAATAAAAGCTGCAAATGGATCCTAAAGTTTCAATTGAATCCTTACTATAACATGAGAGTAAAATTGTTTTTATTTTAATGCCAAGTACATTGCCTTCAGTATAAAACATTAACTTCTTCTTTTAAGAGAGCTTAAAACAAGACTAACAAAAGTATATAAAAGTAACGCTTGTAAGTATAAAAACATATAACATATGACAACAATTTGTGTTTATCAAAAGAAATCATCATATACAAACATATAAAGATTACATTTTAAAAGTCTGTTTCTATCCCTAGCTTTCAAAGAGTGCTTCAAGAGAACCTGGAGTTGTAACAAGCTGAATAAATTAGCAGCTGTAAATTTGAAGCATGGCAAAATGAAAGGGTTAGTTCACGCTAAAATTAAAATTCTATCATTATTGCTCACCCTCATGTTGTTCTAAACCCATAAAACCTTAATTGATCGTTGATGATATCAAAAAGCCATCAGACCCTCCATAGACAGTAATTTCTTAATTTGTGTGAACAAAGGTCTAATGGGTTTGGAACTACATGAGGGTGAGTAATAATGATAGATTTTCATCTTGGAGTGAACTTTCCCTTTAAACAGATTGCTGAAAGTGAACATTATTCTGTGGAAAAGTTAGTTCAAACTGAGTAACAGTCTACATCTGACTGTAATTAGTGCTCTAGTGCTATTGTTTTAAATTAGCCATTGTTTTTATTATGTGATATTTACTGTACAGCCATAGAAAAAATGGACTTGGCAGCTAACCTTTAAAGACAAAATGAAATTGCATTAGCATTGCATTTCTTTCTTAAATGTCTATAATATGGTGTGTTAATTAATTAAATAGAATTTCCACCAGAAAACAAGGTCAAGCTGGGCTTTATGCATCCATAAATACTTTTAAAAATAAAGGTGCTTCTTAATGCCATAGAAGAACATTTTTATCTAAATGGTTCCATAAAGTACATTTAACATCTGAAGAACCTTTCAATTTCACAAAAGGTTCTTTGTGGTGAAAGTAAGGTTCTTCAGATTATAAAAAAAGTAAAAAGTATATGGTTCTTTTAAAGAAAGGAAACAAAAATGGTTGACACTACTGTTAAAACCTTTTAAGCACCTTTATGTTTTGTAGTGGAAGTTTGACTGGCTCATGAAAAGTAGTAAATACAATTAGCTAACTTTATTTTCCCCATCCACACAGGCAGTAGAAAAGACAATGGTTTAACAATTTTTTTCAGAGATAAAGAAAGCAAAAAGACATTTTGATAAAAGATTATGAAAACAAGCCATTTTCTTGAGAACATGCTCAGATGAATTTTGCACAATAAGACTATGGATGCAAACAGTCCATAGTCGCAAATTCAGAAAGCAAACAGTCCATTTTGATTTCATGTTGTGTTTAAGGGGAGTGCAGTCTAAAGGTCTTTGGTTTGCATTCGGAAGTTCTAAGCTGAGAAGCTGGAGGTCTTGTAGGGTAGCAGGTTATAAAGGGGGGCAAAGGGAGGAGGGTTGGGCTGTGCATGGGATGTATCTGAAGATCCTCCTGGAATTGCACTAGATCCTGCAGCAGGTGCTGCTGGGGAAACATAAAGTGACGCCCTCTGGAAGAAAGAGCAAAAGAAATGAATTTTTGGACAGCACACTACAGAGATGTTTTTCCAGCAAACTATTGTCTTACTTCAGATATGTTGTATAATCTAGTGAGCTACTACATTGTCTGAAGTAAATAGAGCACACAATAAAAACACTGGGTTAAATGGTGCGTTTGATTTAAATGAATTTTTAGCAGTACTTTTTCAGCACAGAGCAAAAAAATTATAATGACAGTTTCCTTAATTTCCACTGATATGGCCCATCCACAATCTTAAATGAAAGTTTTTATTTAGATTGCCGTGAAGGATTCTGGAATTGGAATTCAAGCCATAATGACATAATGGCCGCTTAATTCTCAAAAATAAAGATTTCAAAAAGGTGTTTTCACAGCGATGCTATAGAAGAACCATTGTTTGGTTCCTTTTAGTTTCTCAGTGAAGTGAATTCCTAATATGACGAACAATTTGTTAATCTAAAGACTTATCATAAACCTGCTTTAATTTATTTATTTATTTTGCTATTTTTTTGCTGTCCCGCTACGTTGTTTAAATAGCAAATGCATTTGAGCCCATTTGTGCACCCATGGTCATGGTAGACATGGTCTTAAATGTAATGGGACAATATATATATATATATTTTTTTTTTTTAAAGTGCGCATTAGTAGAATATGCTTCTGGGTGGGTCCACAATGCTTTTGCTTATTAAACACAGGACAGCGCACCAGACATGAAAACACAGACAGGCTACAAGTTTGTTTTGGTATTCGGCCACAACATTTTTGAAAAATCACTTACTCTGCCTTTAATTTGTGTTCTGAACATTAACGAAAGTCCTAGGTGTTTGGAACGACATGAGGGTGAGTATTTAATTATTTTGGGTCATGTAATAACGTAATATTTTTTCAGTGACTGTTTTATGCTTAACTTATCAGGCTGTATAATCCTATTCTCTATTTGTTGCGTTCGTGATGAGCATTGCTGATGTTTAGTGATGTGTGTTTAAGTTGGCCAGAAGAACTTCTGGGATGATGCTTCCAAAAGCAACTTCAGATCACTCAGCAGGGGTGAGAGTGCTGGAAGATCCATGATCTGGGATTGGTTGGACTGGCTGGCGTTCTTCACAGGGCAGGGGTGTGATCGGGACAAACCCAAAGGATCAGTATGCTTAGGCACAGTTTTAAAAGGGAATGCTGTGGGATTTTGGAAGGAAATCATTATGTGCGCATACACCGTATCGTCTGGGGATTTGATTCAGAGTCTCACACTAATTTCACGGTACACAAAAAGTCTGCAAGTCTCTGCAACTGAATCATACCATAAAAGACCATGAGCGCATTCTGAGTGCATAAGTGATTGTGATGTACTGACCGGGTAGAGCTGGTGTCCTGCTTGTAAGTTTGGGTCCATTAGCAAGGGTGCAGTGGGGGAAGAACAGTTGGTCCCATCAAAAGAGAATAGAGATGATCCTCCCCACTGGGACACATCAAGACCAACCACCCCACTCTTCTGGCAACATGAAAAAAAAAGTATAAGAGTCCTCTCTGGCTGCCATATGCCAATATTTACCAAAACAGTTTATCTATACAATTGCTTCAGAAAGTATAGTTTACTTCTAAGCTCCAATCCCAGAAATGTGAAAGGGGTCCAGTGTTTATTGGTATATCTCTGTTGCACAGGGCAATTTTATGGGTTTGCATAATGGAATCATGTTTTAATTTGATTTATATGCATACACGCAATCTATTTTGCAGCTGATAATCCTTTAAGCAATATGCAGGTCTTACATTTTTAAAAGGTAGATTAAAAATACGGAAAGGAGGATAACATATGTAAACATTAAAGTTTGTACATTAACGTTTATGCAGTCTTTTAAGCGTTCATAACCCCGCATTGTGACTTTTGCAGAAAGCCATATATAACTGGAAAGCTCGTCTTGGGAAAAATTCATTTAGCAGTGGCGGAATTGGCACGGTTTCCCTCTATTGCTAAGACACATTTCCTGAAAGCAATACCACATTAATCAAAACTATAAACACAAAGCCGAAACCACCAACTCAGTGTTGCAAACCTCAAGCTATTAAGACAAAATTAAACACTGTGTTAAAAAAATGTGCAACTCAAACACAAACCATCAAATACACTGAGCACAATTACACACTCTGAGATCTGTTTACATGAAACAATGGTAAGGACACTCAACTGAAAATAGGGTTGGTTAAGGAAATAGGCCTATGTACATTGAATCTGCAATATCATTCTATATAAACATTTCTAAGAGTACATATACAATATCAAGAATTTTCAGGTTTACAGTCGTGGTTGTGTTTTTATATAGTTTATTGTATTACTATTGAGAAAACAAAATATGCACATGGCAACTAGTCACTTTAAGCCAGACACACAAATGGCCAAGAAGAATAAAGATCTGATTTATGAAGACAGAGAATACTATAAGTGTCAGATATTTTCAGGTAAGAAAAACATTTAAACATTTACAATGTCTTCACATGGATTTTCCAGTTGTAAAAGTATGTCAAAAATAAGCCCAGTAGTTTCTCTTCATTGTACTTTACTAACAGATTTTAAAAAGCCTTTCCATTGGTCAAAAAGGTTTGCAGTGATTTATGTGAAACACTGTCCAAATTTGTGCCATGTATAGTCTTTAAAGCAATGCTGTTTTGACCTTTGTGAAAAATTGGACCAATAAAGGTAACTGTTTTCCTTTCTTTTTCAGAAGCGTTTCCAGAAGAACATCTGTGCTTTCAGCACTAATCCAATGAGAGTAGCTTTAAAAAACAAACTTTTAAATAGGCGCTCTCTTTTTTAATAAACCGCAGATTTGTGTTTTAAACAACTACATTCTAGCCTGAAATACTCTTCAAACTGCATTTCATGGCACTATAACAGCAAATGTAACGGTCGGTATTGTTTTTTTTTTTTTTTTTTTTTTTGGTCGGTGTTAAATCTGTGGCGGTCGGAATTTAATATGTGGTGCACCGCCACAGATTCGTTTATGTGTGGGAAACACTGGAATTAAATAAAGTACTGCATGTACACCAAGTAAACAAGACTTTTGTTTTGTAGCCAGTTTCTGACAGGACTTACCGTGCTAACTGAAGAGATTGACAGCTTTAGTGATTATAAAGGAAGCACTCTTTATGTTTTTCTTACTACTAACAGAATCAGCGGCCATCATGTCCTGTTCAAAGTGTAGACAGTGATACTTTGATACTGTTACCTCTTGCACTGTACATGCAAATGCAAAAATGTATTGCAAAATTTGCTACAGCAATAATGAAATTCAAAAGTTTTATTGTGAGATTTATAATTATTACTTGGGTAATAATTCACTTTATTTTGACAGTTACTTTATTTGCTAAATATTTGACTGGTAGGGTTAGGGTTAGAATAAGTTTTCATGTACTTGCAAAGTTATTTATACAACCCTGGTTTCACAGACAGAGCTTAAATTTTAGTTCACCCAAAAAAGAAAATTATATCATTAATTACTCACCTTCGTTCATCTTTGTAACACAAATTAAGATATTTTTGATTATATTAGAGAGCCATCAGACCCTCCATAGACAGCAGCACAACTGAAATAATTCCAGATCAAAAAAGTGTGACATCAGTGGATCAACTACAGTTTTGTGATGATAGGAGAATGCTTTTTCTTGTGTGAAGAAAACTAAAATAACATTATATACTCCACCCTTCGTCTCCTATGAACAAACAGCTGCAGATTACGCACATGCGTGTGCTTTCACCCAGATGTAAACAAGGCTGATTACGTCAAATATGTTAAAGCTTGCGTATACGGCGTGTTGAGGATGGCTTAAAGTAACGGGAGAAAAGTACATGATGTTATTCTTGTTTGATTTGCGCAAAAACATATTCTCGTAGCATTGCAAAAGTGAGGTTGAACCATTGTTGTCACATGGACTGTTTACCGGTGTTTTTGCTAAGTTTCTGGATCTGAATTTCTTTCAGTTGTATTGCTGTCTATGGAGGGTCTGATGCCTCTCTGATATCATCAAAAATATCTTAATTTGTATTCTGATTTGTATTATGAGGTCTTATAGATTTGGAACGACATGGGGGTGAGTAATTAATGACAGAGTTTTCATTTTTGGGTGAACTAACTCTAAATGTAACTCTAAGCTGTTTCAACTGAAACAAACTTGCACTGACTGATTTTAAATATTCTTAATATGCATGCTGTTAATGATTTTTCTAATATATGTTTATAAAAATCACTTAAATGTTCTTATTTAACTATGGCCTAATCTTTTAAAACCTAATACCCATGAAACCAGACCATAGTCTTTAGAATGTCTGCAGGGAGACACAATACAGATTTAGCAAACAGTTTACTACTGCAGGCAACGATATTTATTTTCAAAAGGGACCATCAAATAAAGTGTTACTGTTATTTGTAATTATGTAGATGTGTAATAGTTAAATCATTTTGTCACAGATATAATTTAAAAATGAAAGAAAAATAAGTAGGCATAATCTAACTACCTTGAAGGGTTAGTTGACCTAAAAATGAAAGTTACCCTGTCTTTTACTTACCTTTGAAGCATCTTAGGTGTATGTGAATTAAGGCCCCCTGTAACGAATCCATGTGTTTTTGTAAGATAATTATCTGTATTTCAGATGTGATAAACACTTTTCTCTCACATCTGCTGAGTGTGTGTCACGAAGACTCTGTAGTGTGGTGAACCTCCCAGTGAGGCAAAGGAGTCGCGGACACGAGGAATAACAATTCAAAAGTA
>JAUCMT010000039.1:7777808-7802617 GCA_032357475.1 Enteromius thamalakanensis | reverse complement strand
AAGGCAGAGATGATGTCGACTTTTGCGAGCCGTGCGCCTCTGCCTACTTTTTTGATCATTTCTATTGCTTGGTCGACATTGTGGTAGAGAAGAGAAAATTCCTCAAGGGGAATTATGCTGTTTATGCTGGGAATGGGGGAATTATGCAGGGAAGGAGAGGTCTATGATTAGCCTCTTTTTGCCACAATATTTGCGGGTAGCAATGCCAATTGGGCTGACCCAAAAGGTGCTGAAGGGGAGGGGGGAAGAAAAGGGGCCCATCATGAATGTGGCATCTAATTCTTTTTTTGATTAGGATGTCCACGGTGTCAGGTTCGGTTGTTGCAGATAATACATTGGGGCAGAGATATGATTGGGTGGGAATGCAAGGAACTTCGGGGTGAAATCCCTGCTTTAGTCCTGAGGATAAATAGAGAGAGAAGTTAGGGTCAGGGTGATTTGATAATTCAGCAGTCAGGTGAGAAACATGGACAGGAGTCGATAAATACTTTCTGGTATTTTTATTGAGGCATGAACAAATGAGTTTTGAGAAAAAAGATCAATGTCATTACCGGCAAGAATCTGGCTGCGGAGGAGAGGTGAAATGATGGTGGGTTGGAGGCTTAAGCATTAGATGGAACAGGAGGGAGCTTGACAGTTGAAAAAGAGAAGGGGGAACGGGAGACAGAGGGGGGAAGGAAGGGGTTAGAGGTAAGGGGGAAGATCGTAGAGGGTAGAGGAGGAAGAGGGAATCTGGGAAGTGAAAGTGAAGTCCATGCAGGAGGGACCGGGCTGGTTATAGTCAGTGGGAAGAGAGAGTGAAATGTTAGTTGCGGTAGGGTTATTTTGCTGGGGAGCTTGGGGCCATCTGGAGAAGAAATCTGCGATGGCTTGATGAAGCTGGGAGGCGGAGATTCCGGAGGAAGGACCGGGCTGGCTGGTGGATGGCTGTGATTGGCTGGTGGATGACTGAGCTGCGCCGGGTTGGCTGGAGAGAAGCAGCGGAGAAAAGCCATCATCCCTTCACCGATCAAGCCGCCTCGCTACTCCATCAGAAACCGATCCAGCCATGGCTTGATCGGTGAAGGGATGATGGCGGGGCTGGAGTCGAGTGGGAAGCTGTCTTGTGTGTCCTCTTTCTTGGTGGCGTGGCGGAGGAACGGCGTCTGGTAAGTGTTTGTTGATAAGGCTGAGCAGTTCGATTTTGGTGGCTTTGCAGGAATATGATATCCCGGCAGCGGTGAGAGTTTGTCGGAGAGTAATGATAGTCCATTTAGATGTGGTGGAGCAGTCAGGAGCTTAAGAAGAGGCAGGTGACGGCTGTTGAGTTCTTGCTGGTGGTGGATAGACTCTCTGATAGCCCCCGCGGACTCTCGTGGAGTTGGTGGCGGGGCTGCAGCTTGACATATCCCAGAGTTCAACGCTTTATCGTGTCATCAAACTTCGCCTCTGTTGTTGTTTTGAAAATGCGACCTCTAGTGGCCTAAACTTACATATTGTACCTTTAAAAGTTAACAAACCTGTTTCTTACAGTATTTGAACTTTTTCATTCAAAACTTATAAAGAAAGAAAATTACCTCTGCTCGTCAGGAGAAAGCCAACAACAACCAATCAACAGCAGCTAATGAAAACAGGGTTTGGCCAGCAGCCAAAAGCATTTTTAAACAACAAGCACATATTTGGTGCCCCGTCCCCCGACTGTCCAAAACCTCCTGTGTGGGCGGAAATTACTGGTGCGTGTGTTCTGGGTTCTGCATGCATTTTTGTTGTTTGTCCTCGCAGCTTTTATATGTGTGCACACAATCAGATTTTTTTGTGCTTGAATTCTTCATGCGCTTGTGCGGTTTTGTCCCACCTTTGACGGCATAGAAAATGTTCTAAATAGTCCTATATGAGGCAATTCATGCATCACGTTTTACCCTCAGGTCAACAGACAAGGGAACAAAATGTTTGCATTGCCATCACAGTGGCAAAACACAACCTAGTTCTGTTTTACACAAACATCTGCAAGATGTATGCAGCACTTGTTTATTTCTGCATCAATATGAACAGATTACAGAATTGGCTGCTGTGTAGAGAAACCACCAAGTAAAGTTTTACACATCACATGCAGAATTTAGAAAACAAAATTAAAATACAATATAAACTATACAACAATGTAAATTGCTAAAGTTTTATGACATAAAATAATAGACCTGTCCACAGGCAGACAAACAGCTATTAGGTAAATCTTAGTAAATCCAGATAATTAGGAAGTAGTTTATTTGTGGTTTTGGTAAAATATTTTGGATACAAATGTGGTTGCATTTCTCATATACAGTGAATTAGACCCCTTTCCCTGTCTCATGTTATCAAATACATGAAATTATCAGACCAATTTCGGAATCACCCGGTAATGGTCTTCAATGTAAAATCGGCATCGACTGGAGATGAACAAGAGCCTAGTTTTTGCCTTTTTTGAACAAGATATTGCGTAGTTCGCCAGTGATCTACGGCTCTGTGTATCAACTGATGCTCATGTGTACAGCGGATGGAGATTTAACGCTAATCAAAGAGCTGGCTTTACTGACAAAATGCGCATGAATAAATAGACCATAAACCCAAAATATAATTTATTCCTGTGATGCAAGGTGAATTATCAGCAGCCATTACTTCAGTTTTAAGTGTCAGAAATGAGTTTAATATGCTGTTCTATTATTAGAATTATCTACAGTATGTTGGCAATAGTTGTTATAAAACGTTTTTCAGGATTCTTTTATAAATAAGAAGTTAAAAAGAACAGCATTTATTTAAGTATAAACATTTTCTAACAATGTCTTCTCTTAAATACATTTCTTATAAATAAATTAATAAATAAAAATCCCAATTTTTGAACGATAGTGTGACATCCAAACCAAACACTAAAGAGACAGGAGGAAGTTCAACAATCCAAATTTATTGAAAAGGTAAAGATTGGGTTAGAATTGAAAAGTGCATGGGGAATAAACTGAACTTAGGTGAGCACCGGCTATCTCACTTTTCTCATTCCCCCTCTTTCTCGTAGATACTGTATGTTGAGCTTAGGGGAGAAGTGTGAGTGATTCAATCTCTGAACTTTGGTTGGTGGTTTCCTCTCCCTTGTCCTCTTAGACACCTCTTCATCTCCTGAACACAATGAACGGATGCAGTTTAGTATAACAGGTAACACTTATCTCATGATCCCATGACCCGAGGATTCTCCTTTCCGTCGTGCTGGTGGTGAGCCAACAGGTGAGTATTGCAGGTGAGAAAATAGGTGCACATTAAAACATGGTTAGTCACTATCTTCAACTTCCTTTCAGGCTTAGCGTTTCAGGTAATTAATACAGATATGTCATGTTGGTAAGTAATGCAGACAGGCAATGAGGCTTGAATATCTTACACTTCCTGTTGAACTTGGGTTGGATAGAGCTCGGTGTAGGTGAGTATGGCTTTGCTTACATGATGTCAGCGGAGATAGGCACACTCTGGATCTGCAGGATCATCGGTAGCTGAGGTGAGTAGAACAAGAGGTTTAAAGTATTTAGCTTGAGCTCTGGCAGATGAGGTTTTTATCTGGTGCAAGTGATCATGAGACTGTGACTGCTGTGACTGTGCTGAGATCAGTGCACAAAAACATCACCACCCCCTCCCGGAATGTGTGTCCTCGCACCTCAAAACGTCCCATATGGGGTGGGGAGGTGGGTGTCCTGGAGGCTGCGTGGGGCAGACGGGTAGACTGGACTTCTGGGGCTCGAGATCGGCGTCCCTGGTCGAAATCAAGCAACTAGCAACAAATCTGGAGACTTTTCGCGAGCGCGAGTTCTTGTTCTCCTAGCGCGCACACCTCTCTCTGCGTCTGTTCTGTTCGGCTGAGCGGGGTAGGGCTTTCAGTTAATATAGATATTATGTTGTTTCTAACTCTATTTTACATGCAAATTGAGCCAAAATCACAGCATAGGCATTGTCTATATCTTATGTGTACTTGGTTTCATTATTATGAATTATAAATATAATTATATAATTATAAATGATTATTAATAAGGATATTTTAAATCTAGATTAAAATCTTGTAAGGTAGAGCTAGTTCAGTAGGCCTTATAATGGCGTGCATTTCAGTCACTATTTTATATTCTTTGAAATAGTGGTGCATTGGGTAATAGGGTGCATTGAATAACATTATGTGACCCTAGTGAGGCAAGATAACATAACGCACTGACATAATGAATATGCAAATTGATATATGACGTCATCTAGCAATCTAAAGCAGGTTTTAAATCGGATGTGTGGAAGGTTTAATAATTTTTTGTTATTAAAGCTGAAGTTCCTGTTTCAAAGTTTACAGATAGATGGCTAATGTGTGTGCCCTTGATATGTTCAGTGTTCATGTAAACTGTTTAATAAACACCTCTGGCACTTTTTTGAGCCTCCTTATTAGTTTTGTTTTTTATGTAAATGATTCAATAAATACTGTACCATGCCATTCATACCGAGGTATTACCATACCGTGAAATTTTGATACCGCTAAATCTCTAGTAGACAGTGGTAAAGTAATTGAACAGGAGTTAATTGAAACATAACTTCAACTCAGGATCGGGGCAGGTAATCGGGGTAAGGAATCCTCTCAAGGTTAACTCAGTTTTGTGGACGATCTCCAGATCGGGTGAAAGTGACTGAGCTGGGGTATATGCTAGGTTCGGGCGTGATAGCACCCAACAGACATCTTCCCTTTTTGGCCAAAAGTAGCCTCTAGCTGGGCCATGGGGATGCAAAAAAATTGTGAATCCGAGTCAGTTTTCCTGAAGAGAGTTCAGTTGGCAAAAATATGGATGACTATAAATAATTCCAACCGACTCAACCTGCACTGAACTGGCCCAAGTGTGTGCTTCGGAAACCCCAACTTAAGTGGCCATTCCATTGCACTTTCCCGAGGTGGAGGTCGGACTGGAGTCCCGAGCACAATGCAATGCTGCATTATAGCATTAATTTATGAGTTCAAAATAGCTGGTGAGTTCAAAATAGCTGGTACTAGCTGGTACTAGAGTAGTTGTGAATGTCACACAACAATTTGTTTTTACATTATTATAGAAAAATTAGGCAACACTGCATCACAATTGAGAAAATTGAGGTTTCTATGGACATCTGAAAACCCTTAAAGTAATAGTCTCAAAGAAAAGTAGAGGGCCAGCATTCAGGTGTAAATTCAGTAACAATGCTGGGACTGAACTTTCGGTCTGACTATAGTCACTCTGACTGTGATGCCAAAACTTTTGTTTTTGGTAAAATTAGACTGTAAATAATTTTTTCATCTTTTTGACAGCTAACTATCTCCAATAAAAATTCAGGTTTCAAAATGCATGTCCAAAGAAATATTCAGTGCCATTTTGAAAAGTGCAAAGCAGTTAAAATGTGGGAAAAAGAGAAGAAAGACTAAGGTGCAGTATAAGATTTAGTGATGCTGCACACACTTGTGGCATCTTTAAACAAATGATGCATTTCTCAGAAATATCTACTTTTTCCTGAGTCATTTAAACAAAATGTTTCTAGTTACAAGGCTTCAAATCACTTTGGAGACACTGTAGGGTCTTAAACTTTCAAGAAAATGTAATTGAATTCATGGAAGTATGAAAAAAAGAAGTAGTCCGTCTGGAGGATATTGCTGACTGACACAAGAATGTTTTTCCAGGATATTTTTCCCATGTTGTCAATTTGTCCCACAGTTTTTTTTCTAGAAATCATCTTCTTTTTATGTGGTCTGAATTGGTTTGACAACAGCCATGCACACAATGTGTCTCCCAGATTATGATCCACTTATTTGTCAGCAGTGCACCAGCAGGGGTACTGGAACGGATCTGGTTTTATGTCGCTCCGTTGGGAGCTTGAAATAGCATGAGGATGTTTGTGCTTAAGTGCTTCTTTCTTTTCTTATCCCTTCAAGTACATACTTTCTAAAAGAATGCTATAACAGCTTAAAGCTTGAAATATTTATATAATATAAAGACAGATTAAGCAGTTATTAGTGTGTTTCTGAGTATGTAGTATATTTGTTATAGAGAGAGCAGAGTAGAATTTATTTTTTATTTTTTTGTACATTTGGTTTTGTCTCCACCCTGTGGCCAAGAATGTTGTCGCTCTGTGTCGCGTTAATTTCTATAGATAGAGTCTCTGTAGTTGTACATCACAAAATATTTTGCAGAAATTGGAATTTTGATTATATATTGATGTTTAAATCTTATTAGTAGACTACAGGCTAATTAAGAATTTTTATGTTGAAATGTTACCCATTTCTTCACATCCTAAATAAAATTAAAGTTGTGTTCACTTAAAATGGTTTTCCATGAAATGTAGTCAGTATTAAATCCATGCATTCTAGTTTGATTAGATTACCTGCTGCAGGCAGCTATAATGTCATATTTTCATGTTCGTAATTATTTGTGTAAGGAATTCATAGAACAAGTTACTGTTTTGTTTAGGAAAAAATATAAAATAACTTTTAAACCAGATAAGGGTATAGAGCATAAACTGTATTCATAAATGCCAGATGTGAGCTGTCTTTGACTCAAATTTATTTTTCCTGTCATTTTAAAAAACAAGCTTACAACGTCTACATAGCAATATATTCATAAACAAATCGAAAAGATTCTGCATGGTGACCGTGATAAAATTACGAGAGACAAGTTTTTGTTTGTTTTTGTCACAAGTCACAAGTGTACAAAATAAAGGTATTAATTATATATAACAAAAAAACTTTCTGGTTAAACATTAAAACAGTGAGTTATGCACAAATAATTTTAATTTTACCATAAAAACGATGATGAGTGTATGAGCTCAGATCAATCTCATATAAAACAAAACGCTTTCCGCGAAAATCGCTGTTTTGTCCTCCGCCTCAAGGAGGCGCTGTGATTTATCCGCGCAGCACTAAGCGGAGGTCACGCATGCGCACAAGCGTCTGTGTCTAGACAGTTCGACAGTGGAAGAGAGCAGTTATCATTTATCCCTTCCCATCTTTAAAGTTTTTCATATAGAGCTACGGTGACGTTACAATGGATTTGGAAGGTGGCACGTATGAACCCGGTTTTGTGGGCATCCGGTTCTGTCAGGAGTGGTGAGTTTAGATGAGTTTGGGGGATTGTGTCGCTAATCTGATGTGTGTGCTTGTTTTGATGGCAGTAGATGCTCTTATATAAACCTCTCTCTTTACAGTAACAACATGTTGTATCCTAAAGAGGATAAAGAAAACCGCATCCTTCTCTATGCTGTAAGTTATATTTCGACAAGTTTTGCGTGTTTATACGTTATAGTTTACTGATGACATGGACATATGCGATCTAGCAAATAGATATGACTTGTTATGAGTAAAGTTAAAGCTAACTTAAAAGATGCTGATGTTTGTTAAAAGTGGTTTAACAGAGATCTTGATTCTTATAATGGAACAGAAGACTTACTTGTGTTTATGTATGTTTTCAGTGTAGAAACTGCGACTATCAACAAGAAGCCGACAACAGCTGCATCTATGTGAACAAAATCACCCATGAAGTTGAGTGAGTATTTCACCGTGCAGAGAGAGCTGGGTCTGTTGATCCTGAGTCACAAGCTCTGGATTTTATTCCATATCAGTCAGTTACAATTGATCCATTTCAGCAACCTCTCAACTAATGCAACAGAGAACCCTGTGACTTGGTACATTATTATTATAATAGAGTCTATTTTCAGTTAATAATAAGTAAGTGTTGTAGAATTAAGCATATTTAAATAAAGGCAGTCGTAACTTTTTATAACAAATTTATTCAAACGTTCAGTGAATAATACATCACTAACAAGTGAAGTAAATATATAATGAATATGTAATATGGTGCACGGATTTAGTTAACTGCTAGAATTTTTATTTTCTATTTGACTAGAATGAGATATGCACCTTGAATGAGGTATATGTAGCATTAAGTAACATTGATTACAAGCTGGTTATTGAATCTTTCTTTGGTTGTGTACGTTTCTTATACTTGTTATACATTTCAGTGAGTTATATATTTTAATTTACCTTTTGATGTTAATCCATTTCTATTTGATAGTGTAGAAAATAGGGTAGAGGACAAAGATAAAGCTCTCTGTCGTGCCAGAAAGCAAACTGAAGAACGTTGAAACATTTATTGTTTGATGACATTGACTATATTTGTAACCTGATGCTTTGATTTATAATTAAAGTACAAAGCATTAAGCTGATTGCTATTATTGGTTGATAGGTGTGCTGCAAGTAATGTTTAGTGAACTTTTGTTCACGAATCAACAAAAAAAAACGCACGGATTGAATTAAAAGTCTGTCAGGATATATTAAAATTGGTTTGGCAACTCGGTTCTAATTCTAAAAACATTCTTAAAAAAACATACATCTTCTATTTACTAAAACTTATTGAAGATTTTTGTAGAAACCTCTAACTTTGAGCCTTTTCTCTGCCAGTGAACTCACTCAGATTATTGCAGATGTTGCTCAAGATCCAACGCTGCCACGGACGGAGGACCATCCTTGCCCAAAGTGAGAGTTAACATGTTTCTTGATGAAGATATAACGCTTGTATTGTAATTTCCATAATTCTCATTTTACAATAAATGTGTGATTCCAGGTGTGGCCACAAGGAGGCGGTGTTCTTCCAGTCTCACAGCATGAAGGCTGAGGTAATAATATCACAGTCACTGTTTGTTTGCTGCGGTTGTTCAGCAGTTTCAGATCCGTATGTATTTCTGCAAAGAAAAATGACTTTTAAGCAGTTTTCAAACAGAACCTGCTAATAAAGTTCACAAATACTTACAAAGAAATAGCAACTAACACGCTGTGTTAAGCATGCTATTTTATGTAGACAGACTTAAATAGTATTTTCTTGTAAAATGCACTCCAGAAATCTGTATTTACTTCAAAACAATTCATAACAAATTCTTTACAGTGTGTTTGTTTGAACAGTGTTTCCTCGACTAACGTTATATGTTTACATGACCCATAAAGTGACTGGTACTGAAAAAAAGAAAGAAATTAAATAAATATGTGATTTTTAATCACAGCAAAATCATAAATGCTATCTAGTATAAAATCAAACGTGTTTTGATTTTCTGAATGCAGGATGCCATGAGGCTTTACTATGTCTGCACTGCGCCACACTGCGGTCACAGATGGACAGAATGAGGAGGATGAAGCTGTGAGGGACAGAAGATGAGGTGTTCTGGGGTCCTGCGTCACTGTTGTTCAAGAACATTATTTCTCAGTTAAGGGGATGTTTGTTGTAGAGTGGACGCATCTTACTGGTGACCCAACTGTAGGTCTCCGATCCATTTGTGAATAAACTGGTGTTTAATTTTAGTTGTGAATTTTAGTGTACGTATACCAGCGACACATCCTTTGTGTTTACAGTTTTTAATACTGCACAGTGTATTTTTTGAAGGTTTGTAATAAAATACTGCAAAAAAAGAAGTTAAAGGTTATAGTTTCAGTTTGGATTCTGGGTACAGATTTAATTTCGTGGTATCTTGGGAGTTAATTGAACTAAATTAGCGCTGTCAAAATGTTTTTTGATTTGCATTGTATGTGTACTGTGTATTATGTAATACACACACATGCATGTTTAAATTTATGAAAAATATTAGGTTGATATATTATAAAGTATATAAATATATACAGAGATACTTGTAAAATTTTTAAAGTATATGCTGTATGTGTGTGTATTTATATCTACAGAATAAATATACACAATACATTACGCACACATATGTTAACAAAAACTATTTTGGATGCAATTCATTTTAATTTGGTTTTAGTCACACACTGAGAGGTTTTTGACTGTCCAAAGACTGTCTCTGTGTGTATAATCACAAGATGTTTAAATATTCTGTAAGTGTAGGAATCACAAAAGATCACAACTGGATTTTTTGTCAGGGGGTAAAACAATTAAGTTACATTTTTCTCAGTTGTTCGGAGAGCATAAAGTGAAAACCCGGAATGGATCGGCATGAAGTGAGTACAGAACGCTCCACTCCAGCGGTTCCTGACCAGCTTTCAGTCTGTTTGACATGCAGAACTTGAGCCCAGAGTTTCCAGCACCCCTGGAAAGTTTGTTTCTCAAAATGTAAGATGCTTTGAATAAATCTTTTGTTACATAAAGCAACATCAGTCAGTCTGTAGTTCTGTAAAATCAGCCCGGGTGCGATGACCACTGTCTCTCGTGCCTCTGGCTGAAACAGTGCAAATTAATTTATCATCAACCTGAGAATAACCACAGGGTTTGACTTTTTCCCATTGTACTTAGAGAAGTGGTTGTGTAATTGTACACAGCGTTAATGCAAATGACTGCCTCTTTTAACGTTACGCAACTCTGCCAAGCTGTCACTTCTGGTATTTTTGCAATGGTAAAATATTGCCTATTCACAGTGGCATTTCCACTATGATCTATAAAAAGCCCGTGCAGTAGAATTTCTTCATATCTGCCTGTAGAACTCACGAACCTGCTCGAGACAGGAAAGTACGCGGAAGCTAAACATGCTTGTCCCTCCCAGTCTTTTATGGCTATTAAACCTGCAGGTCATGTCAATCCCGTTCGCCGGATTTGAAAGAAACGTTGATCGCAGATATGGACGGACGCACACCTGGAGAAGCCCAGGAAATGAACGCAGGTAAAGCAAGCGACCGTGTTCGTAGTATATAGGTTATGCCATTTGTAGCATATGCTCATCTGAACGCATTGCTTTGGCAGTGGTTGTGGTGAGTCGTAGCGGATGGAACGCAGTGGAAGCTCGGGACAGGACGGAGATGAAGAATCCCGCACAGACAGTGATCGTTCACCACACAGCGCTCCGGTACTGCGCGCAGCCGCGCGACAGCGTCTCTGAGCTCGCGCACATCCAGCACATGCACATGCAAGAGAGGGCCTTCGACGATATCGGTTACAAGTAAGATATTATAACAAAAAAATCACATATATCACAGTGGTATTAAGTTATACAATAATACATTACATTCTAAAAAATGAGAAATTGTTGCACTAATGCACTTGGTTTCCCAAAAGAACCTTTCATCGAACATGTTCATTTTGAAAACATTTTAAAAGTATAGAGAACCTTTTTTTTTTTGTAGTCTATTTGAAAGGTTCCGGTTGAGAACCACTGACGTCAGTGAAGAAGCTTGATTTTAAATACAAATGCATAGCTATATAGTCTGTTCTCATTTTATGGAAATGTTGATACATTTTGTTTGGACGTAACAAGGTAATTAAATTGTATTGTCTGGATACATCTTTTGTAATATTTTGAATATCCTTAATTCATTAACAGTCTATGGATCAATGACGTGAACAAACAAATAGGCTGCCATAGGACGTCTGTGAAGATTATTTTTTAATATTTGAATTAAAAAGAGAAACATTTCAGGATTTGCGATTAATCCTGATTAAGGATTTTGATTAATATCGTCCAAAAAGTTTTTTTTTTACATTATATATATGTACGCTGTTATGTAAATAAACGCGCGCACATGTATGCATATTTCAGAAAAATATGTTTAGATATTAATTATATTTATTTAAATTAGAAATAATATGAATATAAATACAGACATGTAAATACATGTAAATATTTTCAAAATATATGCATAGGTGAGTATGCATTTATATACATAATAAATACAGACATTGATTATGCAAATATTTTTGTATGTGTTTAATTGTATTAGGCCTAATTGTGAATATATACTGTATATATTTAAAATATTGAGAATATCAACAATACTCAAAATTGTCCACAGAATGAACGTCTATAGGAAGCCATTTTTCGTTATGTGACAAATAAAAAAAACCTGTACATCATTAAGACCTTTTCTAAAGGGAATTCTTTTTTCTTTTTAAATAATCACATATTTTTAGCTTTTTCCTTTCCAAAAAAATGTTAATATTGCTGCTTGCTTGTGTACTCATCCGCTCTGTCTGTCTTACTCCAGCTTTCTGATCTCTGGGGATGGGATGGTGTATGAAGGGAGAGGATGGGGGATTGTAGGGGCTCACGCAAAGGAACACAACTTCAATTCTGTTGGCATCGCATTCATGGGCAACTTTAACGGTGAGAACGTGACTACTTCTACTATCACATTACATTTCATGTTTTAATTATTGTACTTTGTGGTGCTCACACTACTGTGTTTGTATAACAGTTAAATTGGCAATGAAGTCCTTTAAAGCAAACTATACAATACAAATGAACTAAAATTCACACAATATAAAGCAAATTTCTCTTTGTCTGTAGATGAATTTCCCAGTTCTGCTTCGAAGTCTGCTCTGCTGAGACTGCTGCACGTTGGAGTGCTTCACGGTCATGTGCAGCCCAATTTTGTGCTCGTGGGACACAGAGACGTGGCTAAAACCGAGTGTCCGGGGAAAAATTTATATGCTGTACTACCAAAACTAAACTTTTCTTTGCACAAGTTGCATTCAATCCCTGCTGTGAGTGTAACAACGTGTGAATGTGAAAATGAATGATGCTCTATATCTTCTGGTGCTATATGTTACATTTTAAAGTGTGCCTTGTCAAAATATCCTTTTACTAATGGATATATCAAAATGTGGAACTAATTCTGAAGGACATAATTAACAGTCAAGACCCAGCTGAGAAAAAAACAACAAACTGAAAAATAGGAAATTCTGTTTATCCAGGATTCACCTTGTTTGATGCCTTTAAGATTAATACAAAATCTATTGTAAATCCCATTAGCAGTATTTACATTTGATGAGGAATATTTTACAGATGATTTCTTTGAAGACTATAGACTTGAAATCTCCAAAACCACAATTAAGTTACGTCTCTCATTTCTCCATACCAAAAAAACCTCACAGCTCAGATAAACTGTACAGTAATGTGCAATAAATGAGTACTCTGGTGTGGCCAATAAGGTAAGGGTGTCGAAAAGGTTTGCAAATACACCTTTCTCTATTTTTAAAGTCTTTTTGATCCAGTTACATGCCTGTTTAATGTTGTGCACCATTGCCTTTTTATGAGGTGCAATCATTATTGTGTCTATGATTTTATCATTAAACTCATATTTATTATATAGTTTCCTTAAATTAAACAAATGTCATCATTGTATTTTATCTGTTAGTCACTGATGCAAAGAATGAAACCAAACTAATGGATTCTAAACTACAGATCTATTCTGTTTAATTGATATAATCTGTATTTTAACATGAAGCTGAATGTAATTTCTATATAACTAAACTAGATTTTACGCGCAAAATTAGTTTTATAGTGTTCAACTCAACACATGTAACCACATAAGACTATTCTTGGCACCTGACGTTAATTTAGTTCATAAACAAAACAAAGTTGAAGCAGAAATTATACCAAAGTCTGAAGCAAGAGAAGTTACGGACGTTAAAACCAAACGTGTTTCACCACTACCGAGCTTTGTAGCCTAATAAGTGCACGACAAGCTCCCCTACGGAGCCGAGGGCATCCTCCAGAGATTAGGGTTCATGTCCATCCTCCTAAGCTGTTTGTTTACTCACATCTCCAAGTGTTGTCGCATATCTGAACTCCTCAGCATAACGTCTTCTGGCCTCGTTCGTCTCTGACAGGCGTTCAGTCAGATGAAGGTGTAAACAGAAGGGCGGTCTCAGGTGAGAGGCTTGAGTTTCACCCGCTTCCGAAGTGTTATAATTGAGCCTTCGAGTTCATTGATCAGTCAGCGAGATTGCCTGTTCTGGAAACTTATCAGATCTCTCTTTCGCTTTTATCGAGCGTTTCTGAAGAATGAACGGACACTTTCGAGGGGTTTTGGTGCCACTTTGGTTGAACTTTTAAGTTCTTTCGGAGCGTGTTTGCATCGTTAAACATGGAGGAACTAAAAGCCCCCGTGGGTTTTTTCCACAAGTCTTCATTCAGCATCAGCAGCTTACTGCTCCGACATGAGCGCGCGAGGACTGACGCTAGCGTTACCGACGCGCCGGAATCACCGCGTCCCCGCGCCGCGAAGCCACCCGCGCGCTCCAATCAGCCGAATGACGCGAAGAAAAAACATATGCGAGAGCGGAACGACTTATCGACCAGACCGGATAAAAAAGAGCTAGCTGGAGAGCCAAAGTGTGTGGGAGCTGATGGACAGGAAAAGAAGAGTAAACCCGATAAGCCTCCGTTTAGTTATAACGCGCTTATCATGATGGCCATCCGCCAGAGCCCAGAGCGGCGGCTCACCCTCAACGGCATCTATGAGTTCATCATGGGCAACTTCCCGTACTACCGAGAAAACCGGCAGGGCTGGCAGAACTCCATCCGACACAACCTGAGCCTCAACAAGTGCTTCGTCAAGGTCCCGCGCCACTACGACGACCCTGGAAAAGGCAACTACTGGATGCTGGACCCGTCCAGTGATGACGTGTTCATCGGCGGAACCACCGGGAAACTCAGGCGCCGGTCTACCGCGGCGTCCCGAGCCAAACTGGCCATGAAGAGAGGCGCGCGGCTGTCCTCCACCTCCACCGCCGCCGGACTCGCGTTCGCCGGCTCGTTTTACTGGCCCGTTCCGCCGTTCGTGACGCTCCAGCATCGCCAGCCGAACCCCGCAGCGCACCACAACAACTACGCCGCGTCAGTTCTCTCCCAAAGCTCGCGTCACTTCAGCTCCGTCGGTGCCGCAGCGGAAAGACTTCTTCTCCCGTCCGGCCAAGAGGCAGCTTACTATGGGATGGGTTGTGAACAGATGGCCTCCGCCTCCTCCTTCTCCACATCTGCATCTGTGCCTCTGCCTCTCTCTGCACCCTGCTCTTTTAATTTACTCTCTAATCAGTCCAGTTACTTTTACTCGCATCAGGTGCCTCACACAGCGGGACTGTCACCCTGGTCGCAGGAGGACTCGTACCTCTCCAAAACATCTCCTTCTGGACAGTTTTTCCCGGGAAAGCCATCCCCTTCTTCCGAATATATTGGAGGACTATGTTCAGACATTCCCAATTATTTTCCTCATTTTAACACAGCCACCTCAATGCACTGAAAAACTCACAGTTTTGTTAAAAAGCATTTTATTAAAGTATTATTATTATTACACTTCTGGTTAAAATTTTGGAATATTTAAGGTTCTTGTGTTTTTGAAAGAAGTCTACTCTGCTCAAAATTATAGTAAAAACTGTAATTATATAGTATTACATGATAAATAGTTATTACAATTAACGTTTTTTTTTTATCTTAATATTTATTTTTGGTAAAGTTGCGTTTTTAACATCATAAGCCTACACTCATTTTTCAGTGTGATATAGGCTGTCTTTTAGAAATCATTTTAATATGCTTATTTGGTGGTCAGTTCCATCAATTATTATTGATGCTCAATTGTTAATAATATTTCTTGTTATTATCAATGTTGAAAACATTTAATTTTGGAGTAAAGGCTGATGCAAATTTAGCTTTAATATGAAAGACATAAATTACATTTGAATTGAAATATTTAAATGATATTTAAATTGAAATTATATTGCAGCATTGATGAACATGAGAGACATTTTATTCAAAAACATAACAAAATCTTCTAAATATTCCATTTTTTTTTTACCTGTAATGTATTGTTAACAAGCTGTGAGGCCAAATGTTTGTGGCCAAAAAATTTTTTCTCTTGAAATTTTTATTTGTTAAAATCCAAAATACATTTTACTGAAACAAAACTATGGCAACATGTTGAGTCTAAAAACAGTGCAGGTAAAAAAAAAACACAAAATAGGAAGTAGCTAAAGCAAACAATCGTGTTTTGTTCTGCTGACCGCATATGTCTCATTTTGATGCTGTCTTGTTTGAGAACAGGTTTTTGTTTTGTTTCGTTTTTAAGACGGTGCAGAGTAGTTTAGGTGTCCTGTATGTACAATGCAAAGAGATAAATGCATGATTCTGTCCAGTGCTTTTCATATGTCAGGTGTCTTCGTGTTGTTCAGCATTTACAGCCACTCACATAATCCTGAGCGTGTGAATATTTCATACAATGAATTAACTTTACACAGCCTGCAGGTCTTGGCCTGTAATTTTGTCTCGACCCAAACATGTATCCAGGAAATAAATGTTTTGGACGAACTGTCCTTTGTTATCCGTGACAATTAATTGTTTGTTAAGTGTTTAATAAAATACTTTCCCCTGCATTTGCAAATTACAGACACGTATAATTTTTCCGCAAAAATGTGTATTTTCTGATAAGTTATTATTTCATTGCTTTTATTACTTAGTTTTATTTAATCTTTTTTTACATTTTTTGTTCACATCTGCAAGGCTAAATGACTGAACGTGTTAAAGTTTTACATTTATTTTTCAATTAACATCCAATACACACAAATATATGAAAATAGGTTTATTTAATATCTTTAACCTTTAATGTTTACTTTGTAATATGCTTTGATTTATAAAGGACAGAACTGCTAAAGGCCCTTAAATTGCACAGCAGAGGGTTGGAAAATTGGGAGTTCACATAACACTGCCTTAAAATTTGTCCTGAATGCATAGATCATCAATTTATTGAACAATACAGAAATTTAGTAGGTCATCGGGCTTATGATTTTATAAATGATGTGAAATTTTATAAAATGGTTTCTGTATGTTAAATAATGATAAAATGTGATTAAACAGGTCTAGCTTTATTTTATAGAACAAATCTGAAAACGCAGTAAAAGGCCTTGTTTTTCACATCTTTCTCCCAAGCACACACACAATGTCTGAGGGTCCCCAGAGTGCGATCACAGCCTCAGCTCAGTAATGAAGTGGTTCTCCTTTTTCAAATGGTTGAAGAGGGGAGAGATAAAAAGAGATGATAGAGGAAATTCAAAGAGAAAGAGAGAGAATTCAACCACAGCACACCAGAAAAAAAAAATCACTTTCATCAGATTACACCACTTCAAATAGACACAAGTGGTTTTTCACATTTGTACAAGTTGTGGTAATTGAGTGAGCTCGATGAAATGTGTTGCCCTTGAACCAAGGAAACCAGTTAGTGAGTACAGATTTCACCTCACAAAAAGAGCAGATGAGCAGACCTTACATGCCCTCACCTCGCCACCAATGAGCATTTTCCTAAGATGTTTAAAAATGTAATTCATTCTATCACTTTTTACTTGCTATTAAACTGATGAAACAGTAAATTGAAGTGCTTTTAGAGTTTAATTCTAAGTTCAATTTCACTTAAAAAACATGTTACATGTACCAACTATAGCAGAGGTCATCAAACTAATAAATAGCACGGACCACAACAGAAATGTTTCAGGACCTCAAAAAGTGACGAACCCATTCTTCATGAAGAAACAAATTTAGAGAAATGTTGCATCACTTGCTCACCAGTGGATCCTCTGCAATAAATGGATGATGTAAGAATGAGAGAACAAACAGCTGATAAAAACATCACAGTAATACACAATTAATGTTTTGTGGAGTGAAAACCTCTGACCAAGGAAAAAGTTTGTTGTCTATACTACTTTATCATTTGCAGATTTTTACATGAGAAAGCTATAGGAAACAACTTGAGCAGAAGTTATATGGTTTAAATGTTAAATATTAAAAAAATATTGTAATAATGAATTTGTTAATTACAAACACAGCTTTTTACAGTTCTGACGGAATCCATTCCAGCCCGATCTAATGAACACGTGTGTAAATAGTACTCCAAATAAAAACAAAAACTGATGCAAAAATGGACTTTGGCGTATGACACACGAGTTTGGCATAAATATGTTACACATCTAACCCACAACCCTAATCCTATCCATTTGATTTTTTATTTGCATACAAACTCATCTGCATTTTGCATGGCCTGAGGGTGACTAAATTGTTAGCATTTTTTAATTTCGTGTGAACTATTACTATTATTTGCACTATAACAAAGGCAAAAAAAGCGGAATAGCATATTTTTACATTGAACACTGGTGAACTTCACCTCACCTCTTAATAAGAGGAGGAACACACAGACGTGTAAAGACGCCTCTTACTGAAAAACTGTGGGCAAACTTCAAGCTCTAATGTGAAAGATAACAGTAACATTTGCTGAGTAATTATATAACGTGTCCACAGGGCAATGAGAAGCGGAAATGAAGAGAGACATTGAGAGGTAAACAGACAGGTGTAGAGACTCCCAAAGGCAGCTGTAAGTTGATACTATTTTGCTTTAATTTGTGTCATAAATATCATCCTCCCTTTGACAGGTCTGAATTACGATTTCTACACCCCTCCATCACACTATGCACAGCCTGCAAAAGAAACAGCTGAGCTATAAATCAAAATCTTCTGAGCATGGGCTTCTGTGCATTATGCCCTGAAGCTGGTAAGAGTCCACTGACACATGCGTTAGACCACACACACACACACACACACACATAATAGTGTCTTCAAGCTAACTTCGAGCATTTTGATTTGAATGTTTTGCTGTTTATCTAAATTCTAATGCTTTGGCAAACATTTGAGATACCAGACTCTTAATTTACACTAGAGTTAATTGACTGTTATTATGAATTAACATTTATTATAATGATTTATGCAAATAACCATTTATGTTATTAATAACAAAACATGCTCTTCTTCTTTCAGCATCAGTTCAACGCGACCCTTCCAATATGTTGATTTGGTGCTCAATAAACATTCCTATTTCTGTTAATGTTGAAAGAAAGAAATTAATATTCATGACTCTAACAGAAACAACATTTAAATATTACTATTTTGTTCTTTTGAAATTTCTATTTATTTCACAGTTTCCAAAAAACAACAAACCCCACCCCACAGTTTTTAATATTGTTAATAATTAGTAATTGATAATAACTGAGCACTAAATTATTACATCAGAATAATTTCTGAAGGATCATGTGGCACTAAAGACTACAGTAAAATTTAGCTTTACATCACTGGAATCCTTTTTTTTTCCCAAAAAAAAAAAAAATATATATTTCAAAGAAATTATTCTTTTTTTGATAAAAGAATAGAGCCTTGGTGAGCATAAAAGACTTCTTTGCGTTTGACCAGTAGTGTATATTTGGTATATTTCCCCACTTGGAGACACCCAAAATAGAGGTCTTATCAAATATTAATAACGTGATTGGACATAATGTCTCTAAAATACAGCTAAATAAACCCACACACAGACTGGAGGAGGTTTTAAGCACAGCCGCTCTCCTTGACCAACTTTGATCATGGTTAGATTCCATGCTCTGGTTTCTGTTTGTAAAGAGCGCTTGTAAGAGTCTAAAGATGCTTGGTGGAAGTCGAGAGAGAAACCAGTCCGGGAGGAAGGAAGTGATCTGGAGAGGTGAAAACATAAACCGATGTACCTGAAAGACTCTGGGCTCGGTGTGCATTTCCTGAAGATAGTTAAGCTTTGTAAACCAATTCCACAGACATGATCCTCAAATCTCCACACTATAGGGTGCGATTATCCCGAGCAAACTCACCACCCTGTGAAATCACATGGGTGGGATAGTGGCTCGCGGGCGCCCGCCTGTCTCCAAGCAGTAAGCCAATCCCCGGGAGTTTAAGCGCTGTACAGACACACATCTTTGTCTGTCTCTCAAACTCACCTCATCATACAGCCGTCTTCTCCGTCAGTCATCACACATAACAAAGAGATGTCTGTTTGGTCTACGCACCTGACCCCTGCCCCGTGAATATTACCCCACACCACGGCTAAGAGGCCAGACACATTCTTCTGTTATCGATACATGAATACTTCAATGAGGCAGATCACTAGATCAGGCCGCTCTGCTTCATGACAGCAAAATATTGTAAAAGTAGCAGAATAAATGAAGCATTAAAAGCATAGAGTGTCTCAAAGCACACACACACTTTATGACCAATATTATTAATATTTGTGTGTATATATTGTAGATACAGTTTTAAATATATATAAATATATTAAAAATGAAGTTTCATTTGGAAGACTTACAAACAAATTATTTATTTTAAAAATATATATATTTTTAAATAGAATTGCAATTTAGAAAATACGTTTTCTATTTTAATATACTCATAGCATAGAATTTTTTCCTTTGAAGAAAAATGAAATTTTCAGCATCATTACTTCAATCCCTCAAAAATCATCCTAATATACTAATTTAAATTCAGTTTTGGAAACAGTTGCACTGCTTAATATTTTTTTGGACTTGTAATACTTATTACTGTAATACTGTAATACTGTAATAAATCAGAAGTTAAAATGGTGAGTGTTTATTTTGTGTTACAGTATACACTACTATTCAAAATTTCCTCTTTTTCTTAGTTTTCTTATTTTAATTAATTAATTTATTTTTAGTGTAATAATCTTTTATTCAGCAAGAATGTGTTAAATGGAAAAAACGTGACAGTAAATAATTATTTTGTTGGAAAAGATGTCTAATTTTAATAAATGTTCTTCTTTTCAACTATATTTTCATCAAAGAATAATAGAAAAGTAACATATGCTCCAAGCAGCAACAGTTCTAAACACTAATAATAATAAATCAGCTTATTAGAATGATTTCTGAAGTATCACGTGGCACTGAATACTTGCGTCATGATTCAATTCTATTTTAAAGTATATTAAAATAGGAAACCAACATTTTCAACTCAAGAAAAATAAAATTACCTTATATTAAGGATTATTATTGTTGCAGCTAAATACAAAATATGATAAATTCAGAATTGTATTAAAAGATATTCATTATAATTTACAAAATAAATATCTTTGTAAAAAATAAAAACTAGTTTTAAAATTAACATTGCGGGTGAAAACCGGAACCGGAACTTAATTCCGAGTAAGGCGGCACAGACCCGGAAGTGATTTTAACGTTTTGGAAACGTGAGGCGCTTGTGTGGAGCTGCTCTCCTTTCATTGAAGACAGTTGAAACGCCGATACCTACGAAAACATGTAAGTTAACTCTTCTGCATACAGTATATCATCATAAACGTTTTACAACAAGCCATTAAAGCGCTTTGTAGCTTTATAACCGCCGAATAAGTCATTTATCAACACTAATGCTAATGTTAGCAGCTACAACGACTCTCTTCTATTGTACTCGTTATTAGGATTCTGAGTACACATATACTCTTTATGTGTTTGTTTAGTAAGCGTTGTTTTCGTTTTTCCAAATGATTGGTTATCGGCGGTTCTTCCCATTATTTTCTTCTGTGCACTTTGTGTCGGAATTGTTCTACAGCTAACGTTAATATCTTACTGCTGTGTTTAACGTTCTCTTTCGTAAACACGAAATAACGCTTCTAGATTTGTGCTATTTATACACTCAACACTCAATGTTATGCTTGCACTGTACACTATGATATTTATCACCGCCCCTCATTCCTTATTCTCTTTATTAGGAGTTTGTTAAACAAGCCCAAATCTGAGATGACTCCAGAGGAGCTCCAAAAGCGAGAGGAGGAAGAGTTTAACACAGGTCCACTTTCAGTGCTCACCCAGTCTGTAAAGAACAACACACAGGTTCTGATTAACTGCCGCAACAACAAGAAGCTGCTGGGCAGAGTCAAAGCATTCGACAGGTACCTGCTGTGTGATTTGTGATGCATGTTGTAACTATAAACTAGCTTTAGTTGAATGCACAGATCATCATTACACACTGTTCATATAGGCTACACACACATTATAACGCGCACACACAGACAGCGGGTCTCGTTCAGTAATTATTGACGATTATTACACACAGGAGAATTTATAGCCTATGTACATGCACACAATGTATTTAACCTTGTTCTAATGTTAAAGAATTTGCGTTGTAAATGAGAGGGTGCTCTAGGTTATTAATTTGCATAGTACTTTCATTTAGTTTTTCACCACTTTTAGTAAAGAGATGACAAGCTCTGGCCTACAGTATGCACTGCAAGATTCTCAAGCGATGCCAAGTGTACCATCCTCAAACAAATTTCAATCACAATGATCTTTTATACTGACCCAGATCTCTCCTTAGCAGATGTACATACGCATAGATGCAGAGAACCCTTGCAAACTGAACTATAACAATTTTACTTTTTCATCTGTACATAATAAAATGAGTGCATAAGATGAAATCGCTGTTTCCAGTTTAACCAGTTAATTTCCAGAAATTAACCAGTTAATTTCATTTTAATTTTTTAAAAGTAGTGCATGATTTTTTGCATTCATGTGGTTTTAGTTGTTCCTACGTTTTAAATAAATTGCATCAGTTTTAGTGTGATTGTTAATGGTGAATCAGGATTTGTTTTTGCATATAACAACGTTTATTTTTTACTACATATTAATTTGGTAGAATATTGCAGCTGTTATCATGTGTACATTTGCAGCACAGGACTAAATATCACATATTTCTCAAATCTGATTGTAATTGTACGCTGCAGTTATTCTTTTGTATAACATATATTTCATGATCTTCCAAAAGGATTTGAATTCAGATTTTTCTCTGTCTAAATTCAAATATGCATTCTTTTTATTTAACTGTAGGTGAACGGTTACAGAAAAACGAATGGGGTTGCATCATATTTTGATACAAGTGGTAAAAAAGTTGTTTACATAATTTAGGTACTCACTCTGTTGTTGTTCTCTGGATTTTCAGACATTGTAACATGGTATTAGAGAATGTCAAAGAAATGTGGACGGAGGTGCCCAAGAGTGGCAAGGGCAAGAAGAAGTCAAAGCCAGTGAACAAGGATCGATACATCTCAAAGATGTTCCTGAGAGGCGATTCAGTCATCGTGGTTCTGAGGAACCCGCTCATCTCTGGGAAATAAACCAGCTTTTCAAGTACAGGCGATCTCCTGGACACTCATACAGCTCAGCTCTCATTGATCGTGTTAAAGTGTTTGAGCTTATTAAGTCTCAAGGAACAGTACATGGTTTGCCTTGTGCTGCTATAATTGTATTCTGACGGGAAACGTTTAGCATCATTTTGTGATTGATTGAAAACATGCCATTTGAACCTTTTTTTTTTTGTATAAAAATGTGCTTTTTTTCAAAATAAACATTTGGATATTCAAGTCTCTAAATCTGTTGCATGATTCTTTTGGAAATAACCTACATACAGACAAAGCAGAAAGAGTGTACATCAGACAAAAGTTTCACGTTGCTGTTTGTCCTCTTTCCTCCCCTCTCTCTGTCTGGTGCCCCTCTCATCCTCTCGGTCCCCCTCCCTCCATCCGACTCATTTGGTAGAGTCCCTTGGCAGCAGCTTGGGTGTCAGTGTAGATTTCAGCAGGCAGCACTCAATAAGTGACAAACTGCCGTTTAAAGCTCTCTGCATTATTAATGTGACCAGATGTGCTGACTGTCACTTCACACCCCTGCCCTCCACTGTGGGCTAAGCTGACCCCTCGCTCTAAAACATGCTTTAAACCATTCCTTTTTGTTTGAACTTGTTTCTGATTATTACACGTATGTTTGTTTTGGAAAATCGCAGCGCGTGTTCTCATTCTAAAATAGGCAGTTCGCTATGGTTAAAACTAGATTTAATAGTGTTTTTAAAGTCTGTGTATGAAAGGGTTATCTCAGGACTTGACCTGAGAGGACAGTCTCAGGAAATCACTCAGTCAGGTCACTCAAATATTCAGTGGAACAGTGAAAATCTAACACTGTGTATCAGTTTAGCTTATTGTTATCCACTGGTGTCGTATTTATTAAATTTGTTTATTCGTTTCTTTTAATGTGTTTTAATACAAATCTGGCTAAAACAAATGGAAACTCATGCAGTCTGCTTTTATTTGTTATATCAGGTGCTTAAACGATTTAGATGTTTAGTTAATGTTTGATTAGGCAGTCAACACTGTTTATTGCTCATCATTTTAAGAAAAAGGTTTGCACTGGTGTTCACAAGCTTGGGGTCAGTGTTTTATTTGAATGTATTTGAACTTTTTTGTAAGAAATTATTAAGTAAAGTGACAGTAAAGCATTTCTATTTCAAATAAATGCTGTACTTTTGAGCATTATATTCATCCTTTTTAAATTTTAATCCTTTAAAAAAATGTTCCACATTGTAAAAAAAATATAAAGTTTTCTATGTAAAAAAACGATAGATTAATTTTTCAAGGATCATGTGACACTAAAAACTAAAAGTTAATAAAAGTAATTGCAGCTGCAAATTCAGCTTTAATCACAGGAATAAAATAAATGTATATACTTGTATATATAGACTTGTGTGTGTGTGTGTGTGTGTGTGTGTATGTATACAGCTCTGGAAAAAAATGAGACCACTCCAATTTACTCCTAAATCAGTATCTCTCTGAGTATGACAAGCATTTCATCCCGGTCTTTGTTAACTTTCTACACAAACATACTTCATTCTGTTTATTGAGGGACTTATTTGGTGAGCACCTGAATGCAAATGTATTTAACGGGAAAAGTATAAAAAGCACTGCTGTAATCAACACTATCCTCTTGCAGTGTGATCAGTTGGATGGTAAAAAATGCTAGGCGTCTTTTAAAAGTGAAGTAAAGTAAATTTAAAAATAAACACTAAACATGCCGAAAACAGTGAAAAGAAAGGTTTTAAATCAAGAAAAAAAGGCTAGCTTTACTGGCACAAGCATTCAGTGAGCGTCAAGTTAGGGCTGGGCAATTAATCGAAAAGTAATCAAAATCGACATTCAAAACCTATAATCGCTAAAAAAATTTCCAGGACGATTTTTTCGATTACATTCCCTTTTAAAAACGATACTGTGTGTGGAGTCACGTGACCTGCTCCATTACGCTACCCTGCGTTCACACCAGACACGACTTGCACAAATTAATCACGCTATTCACGCGTAGGACACTTGAACATTTTAAGTTTACTCCACTGATCTATATAGAATGACTGGATAGCTCATGACGTCATAGAAGTGAAGCCACTGCGCCGCCATATTGGTATTC
>JAUCMT010000039.1:7756738-7767783 GCA_032357475.1 Enteromius thamalakanensis | reverse complement strand
GGCCTAAATAAAGGCTGTTTTCGTTTGAATTACAATGCCTATAGTATGTCTATTTAATGTTCGCGGGTGCGGGGCGGAAAAATATATACAGTGGTGTGGGCGGGCTGGGGCGGTCCAAATTTTTTCATAAAAGCGGGACCCGCGGGTTGGAGAAATACCCAACCCGCGCATCACTACTACACAACTATTGCTTTACCATTTATAACACAGGATATGTATTTGACCGGCTATTAGTGGTGCTTAAGGCTTTATTATATCTACACACAGTGACGCAGAAACATTCAGTAATAGGAAAACATAATGTGGGACACTTTCCAAACATATCAGTTTGAGGAAGGTTAATTGTAGTTGTTATGGCGTGAGTTTGGGGCGGTCCTGTCTGTTTTGTCTGAGCAAAGGCAGATTTTTTAAATGGAAAACATACATTTATTATTTTTTTTCGCAGTTGTGTTTGGTGTCCCTAGTGGAACCCGAAATGACTCCCTTCAACTTTGACTGCAAACAGAAGCGCACAGGTGGTTCGCATGCAGCTGGCTTTCGACACTTGCTGTGTAATCAGTCCAGTTTGTTCCTGTGTGTATTTCTGTCACTGAGACACAGCCTGTCGTCCTGGAAGTGCATGTCTGATTAATGGCAGCACTGTGATTCACTGCTGTTATCAGACTGATGACTGTGAGGGACTTGCCCAGCATGTCTTTATCTAAATGACATCCACTCAAGTGCTTCTCCTGGCTAAAGGGCTTCAGGGTGGCACTGGTGTCTTCACGACTCAGGACAAATGCTGCAGTGCGGTCCTTCTGCTGGTATTTAATTTCTTATGATCCTGGGTGGTTACAGACCATTAGATATCAAAATAACAAAAGCGTCAATTAAAATGGGGCTGATAGCAATATATTAGAGAGCAATCTTAATGGGTGATATAACAGTGAGAGCTATTAATGAATAACACATTTTTATGTATTAAATATCTGAAATGTAGCACAAGGCTACTCTGGGAGAAGTGTACAATTTAAGTTCCCTAAACATGAGAATGCGGTTTTGTATAAAGCTCTTCACTTACAAGCATGTAGGCCTAGATTCACAGAGGGAGTTAAACTTATAATTTTTTTCAGATTAATGCGTTACAAATATTTTACGCAATTAACAAAGGGGCATGGCTAGGATTGGTCACCCCACTCACAACTGCTGCTTCTGTCACGTTTTCACTTGACAAGAAGTGCATTTATTGAGTCACAGAACGTCTTCACTACCACATTATAAGGAAGATATTTCAGATGCACGTTCCACTTCACTATAGCGCCAGGCAAACGGTACTCTGTTTGCAGCAAATACATGTACAAAGACACCAGAGCATGCTGTATATATTTTATATCTAACCTCGAAATAAGCTGCATGCATGCAACGTCGTGCTCTGTTAAGTCATGAAGCTTCTTAAAACTGTGCAAGCATGTAATATATTTTATATGAGCCATATTTAAGAATATGTGTTTGAAATGTTCTGGAGCAGCCCAGAGCTGTCTTGCTCCTTTAACACGCCGGACCTGAAGAGGGTAAATACGATTTGTGTCAGAACTGCGTCACATTCAGCAGCGGCAGCTCTTAAAGTGCCTCTGTTACGGCATTTTAAAGGTTGCTAATATTGGTTTATAAGTCTCTTAAAACAGGTTTACATGTATGCAAGGTCAAAAACACTTTAGTTTTCTCCAAAAATAATGAAATTTAATTTTTACCACTCGTTTAGGCGAATGTGACCCGACTTTTTTTTTTTTTTGATAGACAAAAACTTAATTTATCGTGCACTGTCTGCATCACAACTTTGCAGAGTCTATGCTCATGTAAAGCTACATGACACACTGTTAAATAGCTACTTTATGTTGCTTATACATTAATTTCATGTTTAAATGGGAAATTATTGCAATATAAAAGTATATTTAAAAATTTATAACGCGATTAATTTCAGAAAAATATGTGATTTAATTAGTTAACTTTTTTTTTTAATCGATTGACGGCACTAATTTTTATAAAACGTGCCACTAATATACTGTGTTATAAACGGTTCAGCGGGATCTTTACCAGTTGAGACATTTTTGCCGTGCTCTGCTCATTGAACTAACATTTTTGACCAGAATATTTGCATATACATTGTCATCACTAGAGAACCACAATGTAATGGAAGTCATGTTCTTTGCTGTATGGATATGTCATCTGTGGGGAAGGTGTGCCCTCTGGGCCTTCACGTTATTGATTAAACAGTATTGAATGCATTGATATTGATATGTTCAGTATTGAACTCTGACTTGACAGACCTGTTGCCTGCTACTTCTTGGCAGATTACTTCATCACCAGTGTGCCTTACAGGAATGTGCATTAGTTTTTTGTTATGAATACCTCAGCTCCGGGTACAATTCGATTAAAGCAAAACCTTAATGCTTATAAGAACACCGTAATGAATGATAGTGCTGCATAAAAGCAGAGTATTAAGATGAAGGCTGAGAATCTAAAATCGGGAATGGAATATTTTGTTGCTAAATTATATTGATGAGGGTTATGCAGACAAACAAATGGATCATGTTTTTTTTGGATGAACAACAAGAAAGAAACCAGCGACGCATAACAATTGTATGGATTTAGTTTTCATTTTTGGCTGGGAAAAAAAGCTCGTCTCTTCATCAGAACAGATTTGGAGAAAAATAGCTTTGTGTTACTTGCTCACCAATTGATCGATTGCAGTGAATGGGTGCCATTAGGAAACTAATCCACAATATTCAACTCCAGTCCATTGTTTGATGTCTTATGAAGCTTAAAGCTTTCTATTTGCAATAAACAAATGAATCCATGTTTTCAAATTGTTGCTTTCGGCTAAATTTTCCAGTCCTCTATGTATAATATTGCTTTCTTCAATTAAGAAGTTGTCTGAGTCAGTACAGAAATATACACACAGATTAAACACAATCTAAACAAATATGTTGGTAGATTTTGATGTGAGAGGACGACAGGGAATGAGCTTTTTTACTAGAGCAAGATGTTATTTGATGGAATGGAGTATTGTGATGTCTTTATCACAATTAACGTTAACGTTTTTAACTCTCATTCTGACGGCACCCATTCACTGCTGAGGATCCATTGGTGAGAAAGCGATGTAATGCTGAATTCCATTAATTATCTACATTCGGGGTGGAAATGATCATTTTGGGTTGAACTGTTCCTTTAAAAGAGAAAAGAGAGTTTAATTGGTTAACTCCAGTTGATGACGGATGATATTCAGGCATAAATGACCTCGGTTTAAAATTGTTCTCTCCTCACAGCTATGGCTTGTGAGAAGGGGTCAGCTTGAGGTCAACTATTGCACATCATTTGGTCTTCTTCAACCTTAAGTGGTTATCACTGAATGTAAATCTTTGTTGAAGTACATTTACAGGAAATAGTCACTGCCAAGAAAGATGTTGAATGCTAGATGACACGCATGTCTTCTGTAGAGTTGTTTTTATAGCTGAACTGGAAATAGTTTGATAATAACACAGTTATTTCACTGTTTATTACTGGGATACTGCTTAGACACATTTTTTGTGTGTGTAAAGCACTGTATTAATAGATGCTCCTTTGCTTGACAGGCATTCAGAGGTGTTGTTTACTTCATAGTTTCAGGTGTACGTAGTTAATAAATAGTTCTGAACTCCATTAGAAATCTTAAACCCATAGGAGTTTCAAATCACTTTGCCATATTAAGATCTTTACATCATACCACAGAAAGAACTAAAAATATATATACAGAAAGGTAATTCTATATCTCTATATCTTCTATAATATTTTTTTCTCAGAAAAATGTTCTTGCAATTTGATTTTTTTTTTTTTTCATATTTTCAAATTTTTTTAATCAAAATGATAAAATATAAACCTGCATTTGTGGCAACTTGCAATGCCACACAATTCTGACTTGAGTATATATTTATCCAGTGATAGAAAGGACTATTTTGATGTATGAGATTGGTAAAGATTTCTTAGAAACTTGCACACGATTAGTTTCTCCACTGAAAATCTACATGAGCTTTTTCAGTAGTGAGGTAACTTGCTATTTTTGAACTCGCTAGTAACTCAAATATCTTTGCTATTTGTAGAGACTCTGCTGCCCAGTATTGCTGAGAGCCTAATGCACAGTATGCATTAATTTTCAATAATTCAATGGACTGTCATTAATTATTCTGTACCTAAAGGACATCCTATCCAACACCACTTGTGTATCATCATACAGTATTGTGTTATGACTGAGACCTAAAATGGGTGTTTGATTTCAAATGTTGTTCCTCATGAACCAGACTCGGTTGTGTAATTACAGCTTTTCTTGCCTCAACATGTCCTGATTCTCTTAGCTATTTTTCTTTATTAATTTTCGTAAATCTTTGGAATTGCAGCCCTTACGCTAGCCATGAATCACCCATAGGCATTGAAAGCTCAAATGCGTATTGATCTAACTGAGCTTTTACGTATTCAGATGGCTTAAAATACATGAAGTATAACGGTCTTAAATAAAGCAAAGCTATTACAGTCTTGCATGCAGTGCTGTACTTTGATATACAAATCTCATTGCTAATAGTAAATCACAGCATGTTTGGAACAAATCTGAAAAATAATGACAGTATAATGGGTTTGCCTGTATGGCTGGCTAATAGCTATTTTACAGTAAAGCAGCTTGTAACAACTGAGTCGGTTATATAGTCATGTTCTGAGGGGTTAAAATCCCATTTCATTCTTTCACAGAGGAAATAACTAAACCATTTACGAGAGATCTAGATTTAGGTTGTTCAACACAGATATGTGACCCTTGCTGGGGTATACTTATAGCCAAAAATACATTGTATGGGTCAAAATTATTGATTTTTCTTGTATGCCAAAAGTCATTTGGACATTAAGATCATGTACCATTAAGATATTTTTGTAAATTTCCTACCGCAAGTATATCCAAACTATTTCTGATTAGTCATATGCTTGGCTAAGAACTTAATTTTTGAACTCTTTTAGAGGCTCTTCCAGATTTTCAAATAATTGCTTCTTTGCCAGATATTGTCCTTTCCTAACAAACCATATATCAGTGGAAAACGTATTTATTCAGCTTAAATCAGTGGTTTCAAACTCAATTCCTTGAAGGCTGCAAAATGGATGGCTAAAATGTTGTATAAATCTCAGTTTTGATAAATTGACCCTTATGACTGGTTTTGTGGTACAGGGACACGTATATGCTTCTGTACAGGCCAAAAAGAGTTAAACATTTCTTATTTTTGGTAAAGAGCTTCCCTATCCATAATCCTGAAGAAAAAGTCAACAGTCGGGATAAGTCACTTGACTTGGAAATGGGAATTTGCAAGAAATTATCCTTGTGATCTTAAATAACACATTTTTTATATTATATTTATATTATCTAGTTGTATATTACTACTACTGCTAATAATGTATTTAAAATAATATAAATGAATTGTCATCATTTCTAAATTTGATACAAATTTGTATAAATGTAAATGTTGTACGCTTACGTATTGGGCTTTTTTTTGTTTGGTTGTGTTTATGGTGATTTTGGGTCCTAACCCTTTGTTTACAGTATTTATTTATTTTTTTTTATCCCTGTGAAAAAATATTTCTTTAACTAAGGTTTTTTTTTTTTGCACTGCACTTCACTTTTACAGTAATAATGAACCTTTTTTAGATTTGTGCAATTGTGGAAAACCTTGAAAGACTTCCACATTTGCACCACTGTAATAATAATGCTTAAAATTAGTTTGTGTAATCATATCTAATAGGCTGCCTCAGAGGATCTTTGAGATCTCTTTAACATGTTATATCCGTAGCTGTGGTCGCCTTGCACCCTGTGGCGTGTGTATTCGCTCACTGTCATTGGCCTCTGTTCTTTTAGGAGCCTGGCGTTCGGCCAGAGTCACAGCGCTTAGCTTGGCCTCTTTACAAAGCCTCTGTGACGCACTTGCCACTTGCTGATTGGTTCATTATCCACCTCGATTGCTTTTGAATGGCTGGTGAAACAGCCCTCAGACAAGATTAGGTGCTTGAATTGCATACAGAATCCTCTAGCGTTAAAGCTAGCAATATCCATCACTTTCATTCAGTGTTAAATGTTTGTGAGTGTTCAAGTCAAAACAACCACATTACTCGTTTTTTTTTTGCTGTGCGAGTTTACTGTATTCTACAATTATCATGTCTATCAGGACTGAATTATTTGAAAGATATTCTAGTAAAATAGCTCAAATATGGTAAAATGTGTGAAATAAAACTTGGAGTCCTGGACAGTTACAGACTGGACGTACAATCAAGTTAGTCAAACATTTATTAAGCAAATAAAAATGGGTAGGTGACCTTTGTCATTAACAGTAGTTCCATTTTCAACAGAAATCACACACCATCTTTCTAAACTTGTAATGGGAAGTGCTTATATAAGTTCATTTATCTGCAAAAAGGGAAGCTTTCAGGGCTTCCTCGTGGTGGCTTTGAGGGTCACAATAAATAGTATTAATAAATATAATAACAATAGTTATAGTAATAATAATAGTATAATAATAATAGTAATAATAAATGTAATAAAAATAAAAAAATAAAACTACATATGTGTACACTGTGTGTATATGTATGCGGTGAAAATTTTAGTGTTGTAATAATTTTGGCCACCATTGAACATCAAATCATAAATATTTCTATTAGATTTTATATGATATTTTTAGGAAATTGTTGTGTTTTATAAAGATATACACTATATTTGATTGTTGTGAAATTTTGTCAACATTTATTTAAAAAAAAAACAACACTTACATTAATAATGTTTGATTCTACAAATTACGGAAATCCATTAGTAAAAAGATGTTAAGAAACCTGTCTAGAGTTGTGTGTAGGGTTGGGTCAATAGACGATATCATCGTCCATCGCCGATGGCCGATATACATCAGGATGCTGAGCCGGCATCCCGATCCTCCGCCCCCCGCAGAGGCAGCACCAAGCTCGCGAAAAATACACTTAATCTATGGCAACAAATCTATGCCGTTAATAAGCGAGCGCACCACTGATGCTGGCGAGCGCGGTAAATAATTTCCCGCTAGAGGATAACAGATGTACATGCTAAGAAATGGGTCATTTCAAACCCTCGCACGCGCTCTATGTGTCATCCGTGCTCAATTCAAGCACTCACGCGCGAACATTCCTGCGCTCGATCGTCGCTCACCTGCTCTTGCAAACACTGTTATTTTTGTCATTCGTGGGGCAGGGCTTGGTGTTTTAGTTACAACTAAACTACTACAACTACAACCCCAACCACCACCTACGACGACGATTTCATCGTTTATTGCAAAGTTTCACATTAAGACATCACACGATGCCAAATTGGTCAACATCGCCCAACCCTAGTTGTGTGCACAAGCCTTGGTCGGCCTGCTGATGATAAGACATGCTGGTGCATAAACAGGAGTTAAATTCTGTTTTTCTCATATGGCCAAATCATATTAAATTATTGGTAAATGATGAACTTCGAATGGCCAAATATCAGGCCTTTAATCAGAAGCACAATACTAAATATAGAATAAAGGTATGTTTAAATTGACTGAAACTGAATTAATTTGTTGCATTTATTTTGTTTTTGTGGACACCATTGTTAGATTTTAGTAAAAGTCAAATGCGTGTGAACCAAACCCCTCATTTTAAGGAAATGTGTTGCTCTGGGATTAACAAAAAGCATTACAGGCAGATTTACATAGAGACATCCAGGAAACCAACCGACTCCTAATCTATTGAACAGCTGAACATGAAAGCTGATGCCTCATGGTGCCAACAAAGCTCCTGATTGAAACAGTGAAATTTATTCACTGGGGTCTGGTGTGGCTTGTGTCGATTTTTAACAGCAGGAAGTTGTTGTAGGCCCCAAGCGGTTTTTCATGCATAACGCTAACCTTTAAACTGTGGCTTAATTTTTTTTACCGATCATAGTACACTTATTTGTTTGAAGACTGTTTCTTTCAGCATTTGTGTCCATATAACACAACACTGAGACCCATGTGCACAGGCAGTGATGTCATAACCACCAGCTGTTCTGCAGAGAACAACCGTTTTAAACACACTCTCTGTATACTGAGAGAAAGAGAGAGACTGAGCATAATGGGGTTTAATGGACCTGGTGGTAAAGGAGTCCATGATTTAGACTTTATTAGCACAGATCTCATGTCTCTGAGTATGTCTAGACAGATGCGAAGAAATTCAATAGCACTGTATTTGCAAAAAAAAAAAAACCTTGGATGATCTGTCTGGCCTCAATTCCAAAGACAAAGGTTTCCTGGATATGGAAACATAGACATCATATTTTTAAATGGTAAAATTGGCATTTCCAGATCTAGACAAGTCTGTTTGACTCATTGGATGATACAACGGTTGGCCAAAAATAAATAATAATTAGTCCCGACTTTATATGCTACTCCAAAAAAAATAAAAATAAAGAAATGATGAGTGAGACTGATTCAAACGCATGAGTTTTGAATTTAAAGGAATAGGCCACACAAAAATGAACAATCTGGCATGATGTACTCACCATCACGATGTTCCAAACCTGTATGAAATTCATTCCTCTGCTAAACACAAAAGAAGATATTTGAAGAATGTAGGTGACCAATTAGTTTCTGGTATCGATGGACTTCCATAGTGTTTATTTTTATAGTATGGATGTCATTTTTTTGTTTTTTTTGTTTCCCATTTCAATTAAAAAAAGGAAGAAATTACAAGAACAATTTTCTTTTTTGGATTAATTATTTCTTTAAAATATTAGAAAACATTATTGATTTAAAATATTATATGATGTTTTCCTCTATGAAACTATATATATACACATGCATATAAAGAAAGTTGTACATAAACCAAATATTGTTGGAGTTGATCATACCAGAAATTAACATTTCATTAATTCTCATTCAATTTATTTATTAATACCACATACTTTTCTGGGCTGCAATTTCTCAAAAGCATTGTAAGCTAGGGTTGGGTTGATAGACAATGCCATCGTTCATCGCTGATGAATGATAATTCACTTGTAAAAGCTAGTTATTGACTCGCACAGCAGAACCTACTTTATTTTCTTTTCTCTGGTTTGCCTCTTAGGCAAATGAGAATGAATGCTAGACAAGGGTTCTTGTTTGAGGTGGCTGTCGGTTTCTGAGGTTAAGTGCGGCAGTCATATGGGCAGCCTGAGATAAATTGTTCTGGTGTCCTGAGATGTCTGGAGTCTGACCCCAGCGTTGGCCATGAATGCTGTCCAGATCAGACAATTCATCCCCAGCAGATCTCCAGTAATGAATGGCATTTACTGCATTATTAACTCCAGGAATTTCATATTAAATTTGTCTTTCTGGTTCTTTAACTCAGCCCTCTTGATATTAACTGCGAGCACCCCACAGTTGTACCGATGAGCGTGTTAGGACAACAGCGAGCAGAATGATTGGCTGCCTCTTCTCGACTTCCCCTTCCCTTTGAAAGGGTGCTCTCCCAGGAAAAATATCTGCCAGGAAGAGATATGCTCCAACCTGTAAAAGGAATTAAAAAACCTACTGCCGATTTTGATCGGCCAAATATGGCTGTGTGGAGTGCCAGCAAGGGACGTGAAGGAGGAAGAATGTGTTTGTTCTGTCGTTGCTTCAAAGAGCTTTCACTTGATGAGGAGGAAGCAGTGTTAAAAAGGGCTAGATCACTCAATAACGAAAATTCTGTCATCTGTTGCACAGCCTCATATCACTTCAAACCCTTACAAGGTTCTTTCTTCTGTGAAACACAAAAGATACATTTTTTCCAGGATTCCCCTGGCCTTTGTTTTCCATTCAGTTCAGGTAAAAGATGATCAGTGCTAATGTAATGGATTAAATGTAATGACAAAAAGTAGTGCAGTATTATTTTCCAGCGTTCTTCTCTGAACACTGTGCCATGTGCACCTGCTATGCGCTTCTACGCTGCTCTTATATATTTACATGGGGGCCGAAATAAATATGCGCTGCTTGCACCCTGCTGACACGTGCAGTGTGAACCCGGCATAAACTCGTCATGTTCAAGCGTCCAACTACATGCGAATAGCGAGATATATTCGCCCAAGTCACCTCAGATGTGAACTTTTAGCAAAGAGAGATTTGAGAAAATGATTGGCACACTGGACAAGAGATTCCAAGTATATGTTACATCCTGCTAAAATGTTTTCGGGCAACATGTACAAATATAAAAATGGGTATTTGTTTTATTTATCTGTACTTTTGACTTTTTAATTTTATGTTACTGTTATTTAACTTTGTACAATTTAGTTTTAATTGGTTGTTGCTAGATTGCACTGTATTCTGTATCTCAGTTGAGAAATACAGATTTCAGCATTATTTGTAATCTGTGTGTGCATTTTCCTTAATAATAAGCAAGTTATTCCAACCATTTATATATCGTATCGCAATCGCAATTTTGACCTTAATAATCGCAATGTGAGATTTTTCCCAAATCGTGCAGCCTTAACAAAAAGTTAACTTCGAAACAAGTCAAAAATAAGTTTTATTATGGAGTTTCACAGCCCGTTCACTTTCATTAGATCAAAAAACAATAGTAATAGAAGGCATGGGAGGCTTTAAAGATATAGTTAAACTAAAAATGTAAATCCTGCCATAATGTTTTGACCCTTAAAAGCTGACAGGTTTTCGCCTGTGAAATACCAAGATATTTGGAAAAACATGGATTCCTAACAATGCTGGAACCTAGTGAGCTTTAATATATAATTTATAAACTAGGGCCGGGACTTTAATGCGTTCATTTAGATTAATTAATTACACAAAAATAAATTTTTGCACAACAGAACGTTTCTCACTGGATGAGTTTCAGCAGACGGATAATACTGGAACACCAACTACCGTTTCTAATGCTCTGAATGTACATGAAAGTAGGGATGCACGGATCCAGATCGGTGGATATGTTTGTGCATTTTGTCAGTAAACCCGGTCCTGTAATCAGCGGTAAATGCCATCAGGTGCGTGATTTCACATTGAGCCGTATAT
>JAUCMT010000039.1:7725216-7741047 GCA_032357475.1 Enteromius thamalakanensis | reverse complement strand
CCAGTTCTCCTCTGGCCGGACGCCCAGCACCTAATTTCCAGTTCAATTTTAAACACGTTAGATTGTGTAAGGACTTACAGTGTGTGTGTGTGCATCTGGATCCGGCGAGTCACATGCATAACATGATCACAAAGTGTAATAGTTATTGTCTTGTAAACTGGTTTTGCAAATGTACCTGTTTTACTCAACCTGGAAGAATATGTACTTGCATGACTAGAAAATAACAGCCTGGGCTGTTACCAAGATAGCTGTGGGATCGAACTACTTAGTACTGGTAATAACCCTTCTAATGTCTTAATAATGCTTCAATAGCAGCAATGTATAACACTTTCCTGAATTCCTCCTTAAATTAATTCCGCATTACACAAATATTTGCTACATGAGAAGTGTGACTATATGGATGTATTTCTGGTTCTGCATTACTGACATAATTCCTGTAACTGCAGGTGCAGAACTCTATTCTATAGTGTTTTATAACTTCCTGGATTATATCTCTGCATATGTTGCATGTTTTTGAATCTCTCTGTCCAAAAGTGTGCTTTTACTGATCCATAAGACTTTCACTCCTCTTTCAAACACATAAATATTTCTGATTACATTTTTAGCCTACAGTTGAAAGTCCATTCTTCTAAAACTTAAAAAAATGCATATAGACATTGATAGCATACAACTCTAAAGGCTTAATAAAGGGGCTGTCTCTCTTTATTTACATATAAACATTGATGAATAGGTATTTCAAAAGCTTCTGTTTATCATATTTAATGTGCTCTGTATATGTGTACTGTTCTTTTTAGTCCATTAATGTTTAGGTGTAATGAGCTTTCAGTGGAGGGACGAAATTATTATTTATCTAACTGACATCATGCTAGTTATACTGTTTTAGACTTTAAGTAGAACTCTTTGGCTTGTGTGTAAAAATGTGCTGTAAATGGCTGATGTTTTCTGAACTTACTGTTGTTATCGTGTCTGTTGATACAGGAGAAAAGCAGCAGATAAAGGGGAGAAGGCACCCCCCAAAGCAGAGGAGCCCACTAATGTATGAACACTCAATCTTTTAAGGCTCATTATGGATTTGTGCAGTCAAATGATTAATTGCATCCAAAAAGTTGTTGCTAACAAAATGTATCTATGTGTACTGTGTAAATTTATTATGTATCGATAAATACGTACACATGCAGTATTTTGAAAATATTTATAAGTATGTATTTGCATTCATATTATTTAATATATAAACAATCTAAACAACTTGTATATGGATGCGTGTATAAATTTATACATAAATATATTCCGTACACACGTATGTAAACAAAAACTTTTATTTTGGATGCGATTTATAACAATGAATCATTTGACCGCACTTTTGTGGGTAACTGTGAATTCTGCAAACAAAGCATTTGTGTCCAAACCAGTAAGTGCAAAGCAACCCTGCAGCCAATTCTTAAAGGGGTCACACAAAGACAATTTTCCACAAGCTAATGTGATTCCTTAGGATCTTAATGGAAAGTTTGTAATATAGATTGCTTTAAAATTTCTCAAAGATAGTGTAAAAAATGCAAATTTTTTAGAAATCACTCTGTTCTGTGAACACTTCCCCTTTAAATCTTCACGAGCTCCGCTCACCACGCCCCTGTTTTCTGAGGCACTCTCTGGGGATCTTTTTTTTTTAGCTGTATTCATAGTGAAACTTGCTAATTAGCACATTATTAGGAAAGGCGATTTGCAAAAATTCATTAAAAGACATTAGACTCACTGCTTCTGTAGGTGAGGCTGGATCATGAATGATTTACGCAAACATAAACGTATTTCGGTTCATCAACAAAACGTAACGTTAATAATTCGCATCTTCAGTCACTCAGATGTGGGTGGTAAAGAACTACTGCTATGTTCTTTAATACATTCAACAACAAAAAAACACCTCAATCTCTTAGGAGTCTTGCTTGTCTCTGCGTCTCGGCCTGATGACGGCTCACTCAGGGCAGGTCTGAGGTAAGACACACTGCTGTCAATCAGCAATTGTGGGAGTGGCCTCTGTCTGTGTGACATGCATCTGAGAATAGCTTGATTTCAAAAGGGGCAGCTTATTATTCTTTTTATTTAATAAAAATACTTGTGGATCTTTATCATTGTAGGGTGGTTGTGTACACACACTTCAGTCCAAACAGCTTGAAAAAGTGCATGTACCACCATATGACCCCTTTAAGATTTTAATAAATGATATCAGCTGATCACAGCACTGAAACATATTCCAACTTAGTACTTAACCTTAGTGTAGCATTCTAAGATAGAATTATTGTAACTGGATATTATTATATAAATATAAACATTGAGTTAAGCACTGGATTTGGCTGTGGGGTGCTATTTGTTTGTGGGGACAGTCCTGCAAAAATTGCCTGTGTAACTTTCCTGTAAATCAAACTTTTAAAGTGCATGCAAAAGTCTTCAGCTATTTAAAAAGATTGTCTATAGATTTGAGATGGAATATAGCCTCTATTACTGTAAATGTAAACGGCTAAGTACTAAAATTGAGTTAACACGAATGCTGAACGCTGAGGAAACACTCTTTCATTCTCCTTTTGGTCTGTTTCTTTTCTATTGCATGCTGATCCTCAGGATGATTCAGACACTCAAGGCCCAGGCGGTAAGGACACAATGCATTTGTGATTGACATGACATTTAGATGGCCTACTCTTTGAATGTTTTCTCATTCTGTGATTTTTTTTCATTAACAGAATTTAAAAGACCATGGGAAAAATCAGCCACCATGCCCAGGTAAACATTCATTTACAGACTCTAGATGCTTATTAGTTACACAAAGAACTAAAAGCTTTGTTTGTATCAAGTACCAGCACTGTCTCCATTAGTCTTATGTTTGAAGATCTCCAGCTTTGTAGTGTGACTGTCCATAAGGCTATGTAGTTTAAATTTAAAGTTAAGTATACAGTACATGTCTCAAACAGGACTAACTCAGCACCCAAAGGTCTGGAGTCACCCTCTTCCTCTAGCCCATTTACCAGGTATTTTTACTACAGTATGCTCTCATGTGGTTATGGACTAACACCGCTGGCGCCCCCTGGTTCCCCTGCTTTTACACACATTTACCTAAACATGCAATGAAGTATGCAATGGATTACACTGATTTCACATGGTTTAAAAGGATTTTTAACATAGCGCTTTGCATCATGGGGAAGAACACCCTTTAATCTTGTGAAAATCATGTAACATGTGGCCTCTTGGCTTGTAAATATATATCTTCTATATATTTTGTGTGTGTGTGTGTTTGTGTGTTTATATATATATATATATATATATATATATATATATATATCCCTCACACTACTTTTCAACAGTTTCTTAAGGCGGCTCTTAAGCCCCTTAATATCTTGTGAAATATTACTGATTTAATATAACATTTTGTATTTCAATGTATGTAATTAAAAATGTATGTGCATCATGACTCTTTAGAAATTACTTCGGTGTGATGAATTCATACTTAAGAAGCGTTATTAATCATGTTGCTGTGCTACTTGATATTTTTATTTAAACTGTGACCCCTTCTTTCAGCATTCTTTAAATAGAACGCTCAAAAGAACAGTGATTATTTGAAATGGAGACGTTTACACTGTTGCAAAATATTTGCATTTATATTTATACAAAATATTTGTCACTTTTGATCAATTTGTATCCTTGCTTATTAAAACGTGATATATATACATTTATAAAACATCTATATACCCATGGTCTGATATTACAGTTTTATACTGGAAACACATTGCACACACAAACACACACACGCACAGAAACATTCAGGAGCACAGAAACTTGTCAAAGCTGCCCTGTGACGTCTGTTAATAAAATACTATCAATACTAAATTTGTCTAAATTTGGTAACATGACTGTTTTTTAAGTATCATCCAAAAGCAGTGGTGATGTGCACGTATGAAAGGAAAAGTTTACTTTATGGGGCACTGTTTGTCAGATTCAGTTAACGTGTAATTTTTAAGCGGTTCGTTAACAAGTTTGTCATCGGTGTATCGGGATAGATTACAGTATGCATGCACATCATGACCTTGACCTATCATGAATCTACGTTTCTGAGCTTGTTTGGCTTCAACTTGTGGGCTATGGAAAACTCTTTTGCTTTCTGTAGATCTGTGCAGTACTGTCACAGTATTACATGCTTTTTTTTTCAACAGTATTACATGCTTTGTTTGAGGGATCTTGCAGTTGCCTTCAGCCTTGGATTTATTTAATCGATCCTGCTGCTGTTCTCTTATCGTCCACTGGGGGCTCTTTTTACTGACTATCTTTCTTTTGTTCCCAGATATGTGTAGAAGGCCATATTAAATCCACATCCATGACTTTAAACCTCAGTATCACTTGTCCAAAATCAGATAATAAGCCTCCTTAATAGTGTGCAAGCTTAGAATCAAGACCCAAAATTGTTCTTTAATTTTTCAAAATGTATATCCTTAAATTTCTCAACCTGAAATTTCAGATTTGCATTAATATAGAAACGAACTGCGCTCATAGAAGCCTTTTTGCAGTGACATTCCAGTTGAAGCCATGGAAGTGGATGAGACTTTGATGTCGGTCTTCCCTTTGAATAACTCTGCAAGTCCTTTTGGAATTCTTTAGATTGGTTTATTGGTTCTACAGGCCATCGCTTTTGCCTTCCCTTTATTTATTTTTCCCATTCTATTTAATAAATACTTGTCTTCCTGTATTTAGGATGAAACCCAGTAACCAATCAGCAGAGGCTGATAGTGGAGAAGGAGAGTCAGAGATGGAACGAATTAAACAGGTCAGAACTGTTTCAGTAAGCCATCAATTAAAAGTATCCGAGTGCTTCTGATACAAAGTTGATAGGACAATACCTACATACATACAATTCATATGAACATGCATTTGTTTATGTGTCCATTTGATGTTTAGGAATTGCTAGAGGAGGTGAGAAAAGAGCTTCAGAAAGTTAAGAATGAAATCATCGGAGGTGAGAAAATCTATTTTTCATCTGCATTTCTGTTCCTTTTTCAAATGATTATTCATTGCTTACATTTTGTGTTGTTTTTTTACAGCCTTTATTCAGGAGTTACAGAAACGAGGATCTACATAGTCCCACAAAAATTGATGGGAAGGGATCACTTGGTCCTGAGAACCCAGGGATACACACACACATACACACACACACAAGCACCCAGGGACTTAACCCTTAATCATTACCATTCAGCCCAAGATGAGCTTTCTTCTACCTTTACCTGCCACTGTTTTCTATCACATTCATACATTTCCTTTCTCTTCACGTTTAGTTTTACATATTTTGTTTCCCACTTAATGTTTTACATACCGTCACCCTAACGCTTGATTCCTGTAATACACAGTGCATAAATCCTCAGCCATAAACTTGATGCTTGCCTAAAGTTATTGCATTCAGGGAATATAGCATATCAACTATCCCAGTGACTGTAATGGCCATATACAGACCTGCAGAGCTATGAGGAGGCAAAAATCAAGATGGATCTTGAAGAAGACCTGCAGTACACATACTATCTACAACACACACACACACCTCATGACCGGACTGCCATGTCAGGTCCCACTCTTGTGCTTTCAGCTGGGAGATTTTCACATCAGACCTGGTTTAGGGAAAACAATAGCATATTTTTCACTTTGATTTGAAGCTCAGAGCTTTGTTTCACGTGTGTTTGTGGATGCATGTTTGTGTTTATGGCCGTATGGCTGCACTCGCCTCTGTTTATCAGTGCCATCTTGTACGCGGTCACCTGACTGCCACTTTCCAGTGGTGCAACTGTTGTCATAGCTTCAGCCCTCATTTGAGATGTTTTTAAACTTTGGGTTGAGATATGAAATATGGCCACGATCATTTTCGTCTGTTGGCCATGCCAAACTGCCTTGGAAAATACATATAAATATAAATATATAAGGTATATATATTTGTTTTGAGGGAAAAACTTGAGATAATGTTTCTATTTTAATTGAAATGATTGGTGAATGGGGACTTATTGTGATTTATAATGTTTTCTTTTCAGAGATTATTTTCGGATTTCTGTTCATCTTTTGTTTCTTTTTTTTTTCGATAGAATATAGGCTTTTTACACTGAAATATATAAAGAAAAATTGCGTAGAGACACTGGATTAGATGCTTTTATAGTCAAATACAGCTGCTTCTTCTACTGCACTTGTGTCTGCCTGTTTTTTTATTATTATTAATATTATTATCATACAAGAACCTCATTTTATGACCCTGCTACAAACACATTTGGCTTATTCATTAGAATTGATCCTGTTAGAGCTGTTTGAGCTTGAGCGATAGAAACATGTTTGCAGCACATGCATTGTCATCCACACATACTGGACATAATAAAAACAGCCTTGTTATGAAATCCAGGAAACAATTTCTTTGACTATATAAATGTTTATTTAGCCGTGGCTGAGAGAGTAACAGCAGAAGGATAATGAGCTGTTGTTTCCTGTTATGAATGGACCCAAGCAGAGTTGTCAACAGCTACTACTATCTCACTCTGCTTTTAGTAGCCAACCCTGATAAACACATTTGATTTCAGAATAGAGGATTAGAATAACCTCAACAACAGACCAAACCGAACGCTATAACAATACACAAATGTTACAATTCTTCAGATAATATCTGTTCTTTACAAAGAGTTTTCTTTGTCACGCATGTTTTTCACTTTCCACTGGCCCTGTCATATGGAAATAAACACAGTCATAAAAAGAACCGCAAACATGTATTATGTTACAGCAATCATTAAGTACAAACAACCCTATTGCAATGCAGATGCTTTTATGGAACTGGATTTTAGACTAAATTTAGGCAGTCTCTGCATAATTATGGCTGCTATAGTCATAATAGTCTGGATTAAATAATCAGACCAAAAATCAAGTACTTGTATTGGTATACTATTACATTTTATAATGCTCATAATCAGATTACAGATACGTTTATATGGATTGCACATAATTAATACCCTGGAAGTAAAGTAAAGTAGTAGTAAAGGAAGTAAAAATCCTTCCTGGTTCTTTTTTTCTTTTAAAATTGAAAACAAATAAAGCACCTCCTAAGCAACTGCCATGAATTAAATAATTACGCAAGTTACTAAACAGGTGATGAACAGCTGTGAAACTCTCTGTGTTCATCATATCCAGAGTGAGTAACTGTTTATTCTGGAAGTCTTAATTTCTTTTAGTTTAACAGTTTTTTTTTTCCAAGCCATCGTCAGATTCCAGTGTTTACTGTTATAACAAGATTTTTTTTGTCAAAAACTAACTAGCTATTATAACAGATATAACAAAGCAAGTGTGATTTTGTTTAAATTTCTGTTTATAATTAAATTATTATCATCTTAATTCAAGTGATGAAATTACATTAATCAGTGTTGAACACACCTGCAAGAAGTCTGCTATAAATAATCTGAACATTAATAATAGTTAAAAGCATTAGAAATTTAGAAGAGTAATCAATAAGTAATACAAACACAATTATCTGGTACTCAAAGGCACTTCAGTAAGCGTAGTAACATAGATCTTTTTGATTATTTTTAAGACCATTTATGAACATATCCACAAAACACGCTCGCAGTAGATTCTCTTAAAACAGCTAACCTTTATAAGTGCTGCAGAGCAACTGTGGCAGATAACCAGCAGAGGGAGCTTATACAGAGTAAATGTACACGTTACACAATTGAAATAGCAACCGACGCAACAACCTGGCCATGTATAATTTCACCACAAAATCAGAACCTAGCTATCATTTCATAACAAACAGCAACACCAAAAACGGACTTGTTCGAATTTCGGACGTTGGCCGTGACGTCGCTGCGTGAGCTGAGGTCATTTCCTGTTTGTGCTCCCGTTGAGTCGCTAGACGGAGGCCTATCCGCGATACCACCACCACCACCGTAACATCGCTCACGGACCTACAGGACGGCCACGGCGAGCTTTTCAAAAGCATCAAACGCGTCAAATAAGCGTTGTGGGATGAGTTTGGGCGACCGGGTTCGAGTTTCGGGCCACTGAGGGGTGGTTTGCGAGGATATTCGGGCGGTTGGGTGTTGTTATTTTTGGGGCAGCTGAGTGGTCATTGGCAGAGCTCAATACACAGCAGCTCGCGAGAAGAATAAACACATTTCACGTCTCTAAACACCCTCGTTTTACTCCACTTACATGGGCTTTTGAGGATTTTTACATTACAGTTAACCAACACGTCGCACGAGAATAAAAGTGGAGGTAAGAGACCAAAACGTGCATCGATGATTGATGGCTAGCGTGATGTTTAGCCTAGCTCGAGTCTCTATATTGAAATTGCACTTAAATGTTATGTTTTGTTGCGCTTCGGGATACATCTGTTTATCAATGCGTGTTTCTCAGATTTGCATTGTAGATAAACCGCATCTCCCGTCGTAACACATGTTTGTCACTCCGATCTTCTTTACCAAATAGTTTATTAAATACAAGCATGCTTATAGATTAATTTAAACCCATTTGGCGCTTACGCCGATCTCTCCCGCGGGGTCCTTGCTTGCTGATCTATTGTAAGTGCATCATTGTGTCTTGACGGGGATCTCAGTCTATTAAGTTAAAAAAAGAACCGATGAATTGGTGGAAATGAGAGTATATTATCGATCAGGCCCTTTACACGCTTTGCAGATGCATGATGGATGTGGATCTATAGGGTGAACTCACTGTACATGTTGTATGATCGACCAGACTGATGCCACTTTGTCTTTGGTCTTATTAATAGAGCTGCCATGCTGTTCCACGTGGAGTTCAATGCAATTCTGTAGGTGGGTTTTAAATAAGGATACTTTATTCAAAGAAAAAAGTTTGACAGGTAAGAAATAATGCATCTGTCAGGTTTGTGCACGAGGCCTGAAGGTTATTGAGGTTGAGAGGGTTCAGATTCAGGACATCTCACTCTGGAATTATTCCACTCGGTACAGAAAGTGTGTAATCATTAGTTTGTTGAAATGGTCACGGCTCTTGTTTGTCTTTCTACTGTGGACTTCAAAGTGCGTGTGTGTGCGAGAGAGTTGTTGTTGAAAAAGAGGAACAGGCAGACCACTGACCGACTGATACACGCACACAGCAATAGAGATGGACGGTCAGTGTGTTTTTAATGCCAGTGCTGTGTGTTAAGCAGTTGGGTAACGGAGTAGCAGGGGCGTCACAAGGTGGGGATTTTATTTTGCAGGGATAATCCACTGTTGTGCCCATGGTGATAGGACAACATGCCAGATTTGTGCCAGAGGCACCGCTATGCCAGGAAGCTCTTCTGGCACAGACTGATCGTATACTCACAAGAACCCAAAAAAAGCAGCTTTTTTGTGCTGTTTGCTAAGGCAAAGATGACTTTTGCTATTGTATAGGTTTAACTTCAAGTCATGTTTCTTTGTTAAGGAGAAGTTTTTAACTTTTATTAAGAGATCAATGTTAGAAAATGATATGGAAAATGCCACAGAATAATGTTAAAGACCGAAGCCATATCAAGGTGCCGGAAAATTAAATCAAGTTGAAACTGGACTGCTATACCAAAAATAAACAAGAAATACTTAAAAAAATTTTTTGTTCACACACACACACACACACACAAAAGTTTAAAGAAGCTGAAACGTTCATCTTGGATGAATTGGGTTAAGATGATTTGTTCATTAATTTTTATTTAGAAAACTAAAAAGGAAACATTATTTGGTAAAAATTTATCCTTTACGTTAATTTACAGTTGTTTAAAGGAGCAAGAAAAATAAATGTATTTTGGGACTGGAATTAACTCATCGTTGTCATCGTTGATGTTTTGCACAGTGTCGCTTTTGAGATATAAGCAGTTATTATTTTAATGTTATGGTCAATAATATAAGAGGGAAATATTTTGAAAGCTGTTATTCACCCTCATGTTGTTCCAAACCTGTTCTATCGGATGTGTAACACACAAGAAGATATTTTGATAAAGTTTCAGCTGCTTTTTGGCCATGCAATGAATGTGAAAACTGGTGCAAAACAACACTGGAGCCCACCGACTTGAATTATTAGCAAAAATGTTTGTTTGTTAAAGCTGATATCGTTGTGGGCATGGTATGATGAAAGATTTATTATATTTTGGGGGGTAAAAAATGTTTTTAGACTGTTTTTATATTTATAATGAATTGCCATGCTTAAGAACTTCCCAGAAATGCCTTGCCAACCGCCCTGAACATCAGCTGATACATGTACTATGCTCACGTTTTCTTTAGGTGAATGCACATTCTGTCCCCAGTTATCAAGTATTGTTTTTTGCAGAAGAAGCTTGTGCTTTCTAATGTCGCCTCTGAAAACAGCAGGTGTCTTGTCTTGTTCACCGTACAATGTGGCACATTCACCTGTGGCGCAGACTGGCTTTACTGCAGTCTAATTGGCATCTCCATGGTGATAGAACAGTGCTCTCTCATTTCCCGTCAAAAATGGTTTAAGAACACTTTGTGGTAAAAGAGGCTCTTCCCTGTCTCTTGTTCATTAAGTGTGTGTTGTTCTCTTCTAGTATTAGAGAACAGGGAATGCAGGTTTTGGTAATTTAACGTACTGGCACACACTTTATCGTAGCACAGTGCATGAAATAAACATGTTTGTAAATTTAAATTAAGTTCCACAGGAACATAAAAAAATTTGTATTTGTTCCTTTTTGTAGCTGATGTCAGTCTAAACACATGCAAATCTATTGAGGTAAATGGTTTTTGAACAAACACAGCATAAGCATAATCATCATAAAGGTAATACATTTAACAAAATCAGTATAATTTCCTATTTAGATTTCAATATGGATACATGCATACAAAGAATGAGCTATTTTTTGAAAGATAATGTATTAGTCTTTTTTGATTGCTTGTGTTTTGACTCCCAACATGAGATTAATATCTGCATTGTTCACTTATCTCATTTTATAATAAGTGGTCCACTCATAGACTGCACGCTGATGTAGTCCAAGACAAAAAAATGAACATGGATCATGTCCATCAGCATCGAGACTCTGATCCTTCATCAGCACTTTTATCCCCCATATAAAGAGACTTGTTTGTGAATAATGACTCAGCACTTTAGATTCATTCATGCAGTGTATAATAGCGCTGAAATTTTCCATAGTGCATCTTGCACTCACCTCTTCGCCATGATCTGTTCATTCTTTGCTTTCCTCCTGCCCCTTGTTAGAGCCCGATATTGGATCGTGCATGGGACTCTGTTTTATTCAGTATGATAACAAATGAATTTCAGCTGTCCCTCATCTGTTAAATGTGACATTGAGGCTTATCTGTTGCAGAGTGCTGAATGCTGCATTTGTCAAGTTTACATTAAAAACATTTCTAAACAGGTGGCATTCCTGCAGCTTTAGTCAGGTGACCATTTGTGCAAAATCTTTCAGTTGTCGCGTTCAGATGTTGAATGCAGTAATGATTAAATTCACACACACTGTGTTTTTTTTTTTTTTTTTTAAAGGATTCATGCACCAGCCAATATAAATATTTTGTCGCTTATTCTCCCACTGTCCAAAACTTTTATTTGACTCTGTGGATCACTTAAAAGATATTATGAAAAATGCCTTTTTTTAACTCATTGAAAGTCTGTAGGGGACTAGGCGTTGTTCTTGTTTTGTTCCTAAATACTGTTTGTTAAAAATGAGCAACAGAAATGTAAAACTCCTTAGTCTGAGGTGCTTCCTGTTTTTTACTTTATTGTGGTTAACCTTGGTTTATTTGCATGGTCCCAGGTGAGTCTGGCTCTTGGTACTGAACGTCTGCCTGACCCGAGACTCAACTCTCCCCTCCCCCGACCTCCCTGCCACCCTGCCCTACGCCCCACACACCCCTAACCCAGCATGAACGAGGTCAGCATCGTCAGAGAGGGCTGGCTCCACAAGAGAGGTTAGAATCACTTACTCATTCTTTGTAACAGTCCATGTCATATTTTGTATTGTAAACATTAAGTTGTTGTCTTCCTTGTCTCTGCCTTTTTTGTTTTTTCCTTGCTTTCTTCCTCCTGCCGTCTACTTCCTTGTATCTGTTCCTCCTTCTGTTTTGCAGGTGAATACATTAAGACTTGGAGGCCTCGATATTTCATCTTAAAGAGTGATGGCTCTTTCATTGGCTACAAGGAGAAGCCAGAGACGTCAGACCACAATCAGCCCCCTCTCAATAACTTCTCTGTTGCAGGTCTGCCACACTTTACCACCTCTCTTATTTCATTTCTTACCAATTTATCATTTACAGAACGTAAGGCTAACGATGCATGATAAAGATAATTGCACCAAATATAAACTTGGACAATATCAACAGAGTATTTTTGTTTGTCTGTTTGTATACATTGATGTTTATCTGCCAAAATTGAAATTTTTGTTGTTTTAGCTTTTTTGAGATTTTAAGTATGACTTTTCCTGTCTATGTACCTGAATTTGTAGTGTTTAATTATGGCAAAAACTTTTTTTCTGAACATCTGTAGTGTTTGAGAAAGCCTTTTAATACATTAAAGCATGAAAACACTGAAACTATAACATGCTAAATCAACAAAAACAAAAGAATTTGACTTGAGTGTGTGTGTGTGTTTCAATTAATGTTTGTTTAAAAACTCCTAAACCTAGACCCCCTAAATGTATTTGGTTAAGAAGAATCACCCAATTAATAAAGCAAGAAGCCATCTAATCAATATTAATTAGCAGAGGCTTTTAATATATCAGGTTTGGAAGCTTCTTTCATATTTAACAGATTAAAATCAAACTTTAATATCTTTCACAGAGTGTCAGCTGATGAAGACTGAACGGCCTCGGCCGAACACTTTTGTCATCCGCTGCTTGCAGTGGACCACTGTTATTGAACGGACCTTCCACGTGGACAGTAATGGTGAAAGGTGAGAATATAAGATGGAAGGTCCTGCTGGAATCGGTGTCCTCGTTGTGAATTAATGAGTGGTAGACTGTGCTTAAACTGCACCTACTATGTCATTTTAAAGGTTGCTAATATTGTTTTATGAGTCTCTTAAACAGGTTTACATGCATTCAAGGTTACAAAACAATTTAGTTTTCTCCAAAAATAGATTTAATTTGACCTTATTTCTCAATGATTTGTAAACAACTCGTGTGAAGCAGTTAGAAGAATCAGTCTGTCTAAACCCCTCCTTCAAGTGAGCCCTCACTGCTGTGATTGGTCAGATGGGCAGTCCTTTATGATTGGTCTACCGCTACAGCGCTCCACAGAGCAGTGCAGGGTTACACAACATAAAGTGCACAAATACATATTTTTAATAATCGCTAGAAAATACAATCATCAATTATTAATCTTACTTGCAGGTAGAAGTTCAGAGGTGCAAGCAGGTCCAAATAAACTGGGCACTGATCCAACTTTTAAGACCAAGCAGTTGGTGAATATCGTGTTGTACTCCAAGATTGGAAAAGCTGTCATCAGTAAAATGACGTGAACACAAGAAGAGACTGTACTGCTGAGATGTTGTTGAAAAAATGAATGTTAATCACTCATTCTTTGTAGATTAATCTTTCAGAAGGGCATATAAAACAAATTAACTCTCACAGGATCCAGTGACTTCTTAACATGATGTAATTATGCAAATATGTTACTTAGTGATGTGGCTCCGTAATGGAAAAATATTCTAATTGTTGACGACTCGATTAGGCGCATGTGAGCAGACTGGTGTTTTTTTTTTGATAGACAGTATTTATTGTGCAGTGTCACAACTTTGCAGATAGTTTATGTTCACATCAGGGTTGGGGTCAATTCAGGAATGAACTCAACAATTCCAATTCAAAGAAGGAAATGGAATTGGAATTAAACAACAATTAAAGGAAACAGAATTGGAATTGAATTGGAATTACAGGAAGTGGAATTCAATTCAGGAAGAATTCCACTGAATTCTGTTTATTGCTGAGCATTCATTTGTCATTGCATTTAAAGACATACATTTGAACTTTATTTATGATGATTTACAAACATCAAGCAATGTAAGAAATAGAGTTTATCAAATGCAAGTAAATAAAAATGAGAGCAGTACATTATGAATTAATAATTTAATGACAGTGGTGATACATTTCTGAATACATTCAATATAATAATCAACTTAATGTGATTCAAATGCATCAGTCGTGTGTGAATAAAACAGGTACGATCAAAAGTCTCCACACCCCTCAGTGTTCATGTGTTTCTACACTGATGCTTTTGAATAACATTAAGTGTATTTGATTTGTTCATGTTAAAGATATGTAATCAAAATTCACCATGTAATTGAATTACATAAAGTTTAAATCAAGACCAAAACATTTGGTAATCATATATTGAATATATTTCGAAATGTATCACCACTGTCATTCAATTATTAATTCATAATGTACTGTTCTCATTTTTATGTACTTGCATTTGATCAACTCTATTTCTTACATTGCTTGATATTTGTTAATGCAATGACAAATGAATGCTCAGCAATAAACAGAATTCAGTGGAATTCTTCCTGAATTGAATTCCCTTCCTCTAATTCCAATTCAATTCCAATTCCATTTCCTGTCAGCTGCATGCAGTTCCATTCCAGGAAGTGAATTGGAATTTGCCATTCATTCTCAATTCAATTCTTGAATGGCCCCAACCCTGATATAAACACAGTTCCTGCTGTTCATTGGTGTTGTTACGAAGGGGTCTGAGACATGCGGATCTATTTGCAAGCTTTATTGAAAGACGTGGTCAAAAACAACCCTGTGTGACAATACAGAAGTATTTTGTGTGAGTTTAGCAATTTGTGATTACTTTACTTTACTTTTGTGACTGAAACTTCAGAAAATATCAGAGTTAGTGATGTCTGACAGTAAACTAATGTAATGTGTCTGTGTGTCTGTAGGTTATCAGGCTGTATGGTGACGGAGGAAGGCTGTGGTTATTTGTCGTCAGCTCTGAGTTCAAACCCTTCACACCTGAGAGAGCTGGATCTGAGCTACAATCACCCAGGACCATCAGGAGAACAGCGGCTCAAACACATACAGGAGGATCCAGGCTATAAACTGCAGATACTCAAGTATGTAAAACACTGACCGTGTGTGATGCAGGAAAAATTAAATTGTGCACATGATTTATTAAACATACACACAATTATTTAATTCCCTCGATTAACTAAATCATGCACACAATTTACTAATTTGTAACATTGGGTTAGGGTTAGACAGGAAACAAACATGGTTTAGCAAATCAAGGGAACAAATTAATAAAAAGAAATAGTAAATCGTGCGCTTGTTTTAGTCTACTATTTTTCTCCTCATGTGCAGGCACTGCAGTTTTGTACATGGTGTACCTTTAAAAGCTGATTCACGAGTTCACGCTTGCATCCAATTTGTATTTTAGTGTGCTGTCCTGCAGGAGGGCTTAGAGACCGGAATAAAGCCCAAACCCAGAGAACCATAGCCCGACCTAAGTTTAACCATCTTTAGCCTGGTCTTATCAGGTCTAACTACAGCAAACAGTAAATCAAAGAAAAGATAATAACCACAACACCTTTTTTTCAACAAGGGTCACAACACCCTAAAACACTTTTTTGAGTTGTTTACAGATATATCCATGTTGTACATTGTTTAAAACAGTAATATATGTCACTAAAAATGTTACAAAGTGGTAATTGTTCATTTTTGCGCTTTTCGCGACCATCTCGAGCGCGTGACGTAGATGCAGGTTGTCTTTAGCGCTCATTGGCTGTGTGGCTTGTACAGTACATGTCTACGTCATCGGCTTGACGGCCCTATTAATGCATTATTAATGAGCAGTGTAACATTATTCATGACAAAGGACTCGT
>JAUCMT010000039.1:7699655-7721214 GCA_032357475.1 Enteromius thamalakanensis | reverse complement strand
TTCCGGTGGCTTCACTGGCTGACGGCAGTTTAGAACGCAATGAGCGATCCAGTCATTATATATAGATCAGTGGTTTACTCGCTTCATTCGCGCGTGAAATTCGCTTCACAGCAAACGCAAGGTTACGTCATGGGAGGAGCTTCTGCCAGGCGCTTCCAGTCTGTACATCGCAAAGGATATGACTCCTTTGGATAGAGTGGAGCAAAGCTAGTTTAAACACCTCGTTAAAACTCTCGACAGAAGGTACACTGTGCCCTCGCGATCACATTTTTCCTGCGCTGCCAGACTTGTACAAGACATAAACTGAAAAGGTTAGCATGCTCGTGTTTCTTAAGAACTTAAATTCATGTTCATACAGTGACATGACAAGATCACTAAGAACACCTCATGCAACCGTGTTTAAGAGAGTTCTATTTTCTTTACTACAATCTGTAGTTTACATTGATACATTGCACATGAAAATTTTGGTTTACAGAAGATGCAAGAAATGCACCGTTTAAAATATTATTTAGAGGATTTACAAGAGTTATTTTATTTAGAAGAGATACTGCTTATTTTCTACTTTTAATAAGAAAAACATATAAAAAAAGCAAAAATAAATAAATTATTTTCAAAGAACAAAGTGACTGTTAGTTTTAGGCTATGTGTGCTTTAATTTCAGTTGTTCAACACTGATGTTTAATAAAAAATCATAGATAAAAGTGCGTGTTTCCTTCAATTATTCTAAAATCAAGTAATGCACTCTTTGTTCAAAAATCTCTCACTTGAGCATATTTACTGCACAAGATTTGTCAGTGAATTAGGAGAGCAAAAAATAAATAAAATAATCATTCATTGATCATAATCGAGTTAAAATGTTCAATTAATCGAGATTTGGATTTTGGGCTAAATCGCCCAGCCCTACGTCAAGTTGCTTCTATCCTTAATATTTCAAAGATGACAGTTCACAAAAAATGAAACAAACGTGCATTGTTTTGTATTGGTCAGATTAACAGGTCTGATTGGTCTGATTTTTCTGCAGTGGTCTCTTATTTTTTCCCGAGCTGTATATCGTCAATGTGAACTAAAATAAAACTAAACTAAAACCAAATTAAAATGGTTTACAATGTTTTTTTTTTATTTTTTTATTTTTTTTTAAATCATGTGTTATTTAAGCTACTCTACTTTTTTTATTTTTTATTTATTGGTATCTCTAAACGGACTACTTAATTTTCCATCTTCTCCTTGATCTTTGCTGTAGGTATTAGAAGACAACGATTATGGCCGTGCAGTGGATTGGTGGGGTCTGGGAGTGGTCATGTATGAAATGATGTGTGGCCGGCTGCCGTTTTATAACCAGGACCATGAACGTCTGTTTGAACTCATTTTAATGGAGGAGATTCGCTTCCCCAGAAACCTCTCGCCCGAGGCAAAGGCATTGCTGGCTGGCCTGCTCAAGAAAGACCCCAAACAGAGGTAAAAAGAGTGTCTATTTTTACTTTTATTATGAAAGAGGATCTTGACTGTTTTAATAACAAGTTTTGGTGTTTTTAAGACTTGGAGGAGGTCCTGAGGATGCCAAAGAAGTGATGACACACAAGTTCTTCAGTTCCATGAACTGGCAAGATGTCCTTCAAAAGAAGGTAAGAGTTTAAGGCAGTGGGAACAGATTCATCGGATGTTATCCTCACATAAATTAGAGAATATACATTGTTAATCACTTTGACAGATGCCAGCAAATCTCGTTTACTTTCATGTTCCAATATCCGGAAGACATTATCCTCAAACCCAGCATATTTTTTAACGTTATTAGACGTTTAACAATAAAGAGTAATTTGTGCTGTTCTCTGCATGAGCGATGTGTGAAAACCAAATGTTTTCTAGAGCTTTTTTTCTTAGACTAAACCTTCACCCTCTTGTTGTTTTCTGTAGCTCGTCCCACCCTTCAAGCCGCAAGTGACCTCAGAGACAGACACACGCTACTTTGACGACGAGTTCACTGCACAGACCATTACTGTCACGCCACCTGACCAATGTGAGTACCTCAGTTCTTCCTCCTTGGTCTGTCTGTTTTTGACATGTCACGACTCAGCAAATATTTTAGCCCTCAAAAATGTTCCAAATACACAATAAAAAATTCACACAATATTGAGTCAAAAAGGTGGGTAGGGTGCATGTGTCCAGCTCATCCATCCCCACTTATCTGCGTTTGAGTATCTGTATCTGTAACGATCACAAAGTTTTTGTATCTGTATTTGGATAAAACGAAGTCGGCGTAACTTGAAACAAAACCTTGTGCAGTTACTTTATAAGACCGTTATTTCTGTTTCCTTTAATTAAAACAGTAAGGGTTCCTATACAGTTTAGAAATCTGGAAATACAATAAAACTACAATACTGCTATTCTATATGCATTTAGCCAATTTAATTCATAGCGTTAACACTCATTGACTTCACACGCTTGTTACCGCGTAGTAATTTTAGAAGTTTATTTACAGAACATGCTTTGCAGTTAAACCCTGAAAGTTTAACTGGACCTTATTCGTAACACAAGTTAAGATATTTTAGCTTTCTGACCCTGCATAGACAGCAACGTCACTAACATGTTCAAGGCCCAGAAAGGTAGCAAGGACATGGTTTAAAAACTCCCATGTGACAGATTTAAAATTTTTAAGGTGAACTCTCCCTTCACGAGGAATAAATGACTAAATGAGACGATTTGGTTTTCCATTGTTTGCAGATGACAGTCTCGACGCGGAGGACCCAGACACACGCACACACTTCTCGCAGTTCTCCTACTCAGCCAGTGTGCGGGAGTGACCACACCCCTCCCCACTCTCTCACCCTTACCAGCAAACCGGACGCCCCTCACATACACAAACTCATACAAGGACACGCGTGCACCAGCAACCCAAGCCTTCTGAGGAGCGGGTTCTAAGGCGAGAATACGGCATCTGTGAACGATCCTGAACAGGTGGTACCCTCTGGTCAGTCCTGGTTTCCGATTGGCCTTTCATCCAGCCAGTCGTAGCCTGACACTACACACTGCAACGCAATCCATCAACGAATCGCTGTATAAATCTCAAACCAATCAGGTACCATCGAAAACACAGCTCAGCACCAGCAGGTTTCGGGACACACGCTCTCACACTGGACTACGCGACTAAAGCCTCTTGTAAACACCAATATCGAACACGCTCTAAATCATCGTGTGGGGATCAAGAGAAATCAATTTGGACTTATTTCCCACTGATTGTTACAGTTTTAAAGCCATATTTCTGCAATTGTACAAGTGCTCTTTCTGGAACTAGCTGTTACCAATAGTGTTTTTACAGCAGGAGGAGCAACGATGGGGTAACGCAGAAAGGAATAGTGCTGTTTCTCTGCCTGGGTAGCGTACCGAATGCTGTGCGTGCGTCGACGGATGCGTGTTCTCAGTCTACATCTTCAACTGTGTGTCTTTTTGTGTTTCCATTTTGTACATGGGCATAACATGTTAAGGAGTTGAGCGGGGGTGGGATTGATAGGGGTTTGGAGACTCACACACTATAGATGTGAAAATGTTTGTGCTTTAAAGGGAAAGAGAGGAAGACGGCTCTAGCATGTTAACAGAGAGAGGGTCTGGTTACCTCTACATCCAGGAACCTTGTAACCGGATTTCTGGAGAGGTTTTTCCAGTTTTTATCTGCAAGCCCCCAGAGGCTCGGTGTTTCCAAGGTTAGTGTATCATAGAAACTGTCCATCATGTTGTTTTCAGTCTCTCGAACGTTTTACAGGCATTGATGTTCAAATTTTGAGACAAACGGACAGGCAACAACCATAATGAAATACATGTCCTGTTATTTAACTGCAAGAGCTACTGCATCAGCATGAGCTACTGGTTAAAGTAGCAAACAGTGTAACACGTACCTGCGTGCTACGCCATTGTTGTCGCAGCCTTGACACTTTTCATTTCTCCTTTTTTTAGTAGTGTAGTTTAAAAAAAAAAACAAAATGGTTAGGATGTTTGAAAGAAAATGTTCAAGTTCATCTCCAGACGTAGGTGCGCTTCCCCAGACAGAAGCTGTCAGAACGCACCGCTTAGATGTGTGAGGTGTTTTCTTCTTTTGCTTTTTTTAAAGATGCTTCATGTGCAAGAAACATCAAACTATTTTTTTTGTTGTTGTTGTTTTATTCCTTATTTTATTTGGATCGTATTTCTTTTTCTTTATTCGCCCACTCCCTGAAATTAAATTGTCTTGATAAAATATATATATATAAAAATATATATTACAATAGTAACGTTTTTTTGTTTCTTTCTTTGGTCCATTTTTCCATCGGTGTGAATGTGTGGTTCACCTGTACATGTGTGGGTCTGTAATGAGGTAGTCACGGTTTATATTTGCAAGGGGAAATGAAAAGCTTCCTTTGTTGAGATATGACGAGCTTTCGTGTTTAAACGTGATATATTACCATCCCTCCTCCATAAACTTGCTCATACATAAAGGCCGAACTGAAGTGCATCGAGCCCAAAACTAAAGGCAACTCGCTAGTTTTTGAAACGGCACTTATTGCCTTGACTGAGAGAGACCGCTAGATGGTGCCATTTACCAGTGTCATTAAATTATACATAGCTCCGGACATGCCTAGCACATGTGCACTCTAGTTCACACCATGATGCTCAAATATAGTTTTTAAAAGAAACTTTTGGATGGGGAAATTAAGGGCGGAGATCTAAAATTGCCTGCTGTAGTGCTTTCACCCATTTTTCTTGTGTGTGTGTATATACCTACCTGTAGGACAAATCAGCTTTGAAATGAAATTACTTTGCAACTTTAACCATCGACTGTTCTGTTCTGAATGTGATGAACAATCACGAATGTCATCATTGATGCTCGGTTTGCTTTTTTAGTGCAGGGGATGCAAACGTTGGGGGAAACTTGAAATACTTCAGCAAACTCTTATTTTTTTTTTGCTACAGAGTGCTATGGGATATGCTTTGCTATTAGGGCATACATGCAAGTAAATTCTTTTATCAAAAACTGTATGATGTCTGCCTCCTTTACTAACCCAACAGTATGTCAAGTGGATAGCAGGTTTTGAGACACAAATATTCTTCGGCCAGGGCTTAACGAGTAAAAGAGGTTCAGTTTTTGTTTCTTTTAAGACATACTTTAAACAATTAATTGTTCAAAAAGCTTTGAAATGTCTGTATATATGTTACTTCAGCAGTTGCAAGGATAATAACGTACATGTAATTTTATTTGTGAATGAGGGTTTAGCTTTGTTATCTTACAGCTGAAGTACCATGAAAAATCACTTTTATGATATCTGACAGTGGAGAGAACCAGCTGCTGTTGATTCATAACCAAATAATTTTTGGGCACATCAGTTGCAGTTATGATTAGCTATACAACAATCCCCTGAACTCTACTGCTTTACTAACGCCCAACATTACTAACACTAACCCTAAAGTGACAGTTCAACAAAAATGAAGCTTATTTAATCATTTTCGTCACAAACACAGGTTATGTAATGTCTTTCATGCCTGTGTGTGTGTGTCTGGAAAATAGCAGATGTTATATATGTGGTCTATTCTCACCAAAACGTTTTGGTTACCAACATTAATTAAAATATACTCTAATGTGGGCTGTAGGAGAAAGCAAATCATACAGGTTTGGGAGAATGCAAGGTTGAGACAATTACTTTTTTTTATTATTATTAAGAGTAACCACTTTCTTTAGTGTCTTAAACAATGGGGGGAATTTTTTTTACACATTTTAGAAGTGCTTTGTTTTAGCTACCTTTGAATTAAACAAATTTAGTTGACTAACTTTCAACATACACTGAAAAATAATTTTTTTTTTATTGTTTTTGGTTGCAAACTATTCATTTTGGCTGCATTAAAAAAATTATATACACAGAGTTAGTCAACTAAATTTATTTAAATGTTGTTAAAATTATTAGCACCCACTTACACATCTTGCAACACATCTTGGTAGTTATAGATCTGACAATAAGGAAAACACTTCCAGGAAAACACAGAATATTGTATCTTTCAGCATTATATGGAGAACCGAAAGAGAACATGTAGCATACTGCTTCCAAAAAATATTGAGCCATGTCCTCTGTTGGCCAAAAACCACTTAGCTTTTCCACAACACTTCTGGAAGAATAATCTCAGAACCTGAATGCTTTGTAGTCATTGAAAAAACAATGAATTTTATAGTGAATGAAGATATTTTACAGGAGGATGTCAGAACCATGCATATCTTGTCTTCAAGCTTTAGATCGGGTTGGGTGGTGCAACAACACTAATGATCAAAAACACAGATACATCTACTTATGGATGAATTTAAAGTTAGGAAACATGCATTTGTCTGTGTACTGACCCTTATTCTGCTGTGGCATGAATGGACGGTGCTATCAAGACAAAACTGGTACCAGATCTATGAAAGGAAGCATAATGTTAGATTAGAACTAGAAGCGTTTACGGCACTGTGTGTGTGATATTAAGTCAAATTATGTTTGCCTATATTTTGAGTATTCAATGCATATATCCAGGCATTACCATTAGATTCATAAACATGCTTGGTGTTGAAATTAACTTGAAATCAATGATATTTTGTATATGATATATTGCACACTTTTAAACATCAACATAATAAAATCTTTGAAATAGTAGCTAGAGACATAGATAAATTAAGATTTTAAATAAATTACTAATTTATATAATTTATTCTTAATTTATGTGTTCATTTAGGAATAAGACTTGCTCTTGTTTTAGAAATATGATATTTGGGTCTCCTCACAGAACCTTCAGCCAACTTGTGGCACAGGGTGGAGCTTAGTGAAGGGTCAATTAGTAAGCTTTATTAGTGCCACTGGTGTTAATTAGCTGATGGTACATGCCAGTGTACACCTGTAGAGTCAGTGTGTGCAGGTAGCTGCAGTGTCCAGGTCAATCATGGCTCGGACTGGGTTTTGTGATTCCAGGCAACTGTTGGACCTCCATATGGTGAGGATATCTTCACTTTAGTTCCAAGATCTGCTGTGTGATTTGAATACTGACCAAAATATAACCAATAAATCAGTCACGAGAAAATGTTTGTGTAAGTTCACCAGTATCTGCTTCATAATTATGGATGACTTCATGAGATTAGTTTGAATGCTGACCTTGAAGGCGAACTCTCATGATTTTTCTTTCCGAACATCAGAGTATGGGTTTTATTTGTGATGCCACCAATGCTGTAATGCTATAATAACTGTATGGCTTGTCTTGCACTGAAAGACTGCTGCTCTGTGACGTGTTAGTGCTTAACAACCTTGTTGTAAATAAATGAAACCGTTTTGCGCCCCGAAAGACTGACGACAGACTAGCACCACTGCGGACGTGGGCAAACTCCTGTGTTCTGAGGGAGCGCAGAGTGTTTGCTGAAGGAGAGGAGGTGGGCCCTGGGCAACAATACAAGCCCACACAGGAGAGTCGATGGGTAATTGCTGCTCTTATGTCATTATGTGCCATGGTGTGATTGTTGCTGCCATTTGTAAATGGATAAAAAATTGGACTATACAAATGCTTTCAAAATTTTGCCGTCACATGATCTCATTTCTGTTTTTTCCTAAGGCTCGAAGGGTTCCCATATCTGCAGAGGATGGGATCATTATGGACTACGCTCCACAGGATGAGTCAGGACCTTCAGGTAACCAGAGATGGCGGAGCTGATCGAGTAGTCCATTTGGTACATCATTCCTGAAGTATATTTAAGTGTAACCCAAGTTACTGTATTCTAACTGCGCTACTACAATACTTCGGGCAATGTGCTAGATGTTTAGTTAATGCATATGCAATGACTGCATGTCTTTTGCGATGTTTATGTGAGCTTACAGCTAATGTTTTTCTGACTGTTTTTTACCTTTTGTAGATCTTGCCACCTATGGTGTCGCTGTTCTGGGTATAGTTATAATAGTGCTGTAGCTATGGATTCCTTGGAGATTTTCAGATGGGTTTTTCTTGATTTAAAAATGGAAAAATTGAAAACACCCAGGAAGATCTCAAGGGAACCAATGGTAAATTAGTCTTCAGGGTTTGACGTCAATGCTCCAGCAATCTATATTCTGGTCCCCAAATATAACTTGGGTCCCTCCAATTTAAGATTCTTCCCTGACTTTTTTTTTCTCCAATTAATGCTCAATTCATGCTTATAGCACAAGGTTCCCTGAAGTTTAACTACTACTCTGCAAGGTGGTGTGATGGATTAACAACATACTCTCTACTAATGCTCTAATGACTGCTGGTTGACTAATTGTGAAGTTGCTTACTCTTAGTAGAATGTCTGAAGTGGATTAACGAAACTGTGTTACTGGCATTTATTCTTTTGCAACAATCCTAGATGCCTATGAAGAGGAGGCTTTGCTGAAGTATCTGAACAGGTTGCCAGGTCCACCTAGTCTGCGAGAACTGATGCCAGAGCTTCTGCGTAGAGAAGTGGAAGTAGCCATCAGTAAACTTGGGCTCCTCTATGACAAGACCTACGCATGGGACATCTTCTCAGACATGATGGTAAGGATGACATGCAAAGTACTCTCAATTATCATCTTCTCCTTTTTCTCCCCATCATTGTGGTTGTTTCTCCTCTGTTTGCAGAGAAGTCAGCTACTATGCACTCTCCCAAACGCTGACCTGCCCAAGCATTTCAGTGACACCACGAGAGCTATCTTGGTGGACTGGCTGATTCAAGTCCATGTAAGTGCAATTTTTTAGATGTGACCTGTTTTCCCTTCTGATTGTAAATGGCTATGAATAAAGGGTAAGCCAAGCTATGCTAATGCGTTTTGGTTTCAAAATCTTACTAACTTTTGACCACAGTAATGTATATTATGCTAAATTATGTATAATATAATTTAATTCAAATGCAGCTTTCTTTGAGTGATTTTATTGATGTTTTGACCTCAGGAAGTGTTCCAGTTCTCAGAGGAAACGCTGTATCTGGCGGTACACCTGTTGAATCGAGCTCTAAGGCTCATCAAAGTGTCCATCTCTGGCCTGCAGTTAGTGGGTGTGGTTTGCCTCTTTCTGGCAGCTAAAAAAGAGGAATGCCTGTTACCAGAGGTACTTGAGTATTTTAACCAATTTTAAATGGAAACTTGACACTCTTAACATGGTAATGTCTGTCAGGTGTCAGAGCTCTGCTATCTGATGGAAAACGCCTACAGTAAGAAACAACTGCTGCGAATGGAGAGGAGGGTTTTAACCGCGCTCAAGTTTGATCTCTATTACTGTCCCCCTCTTCATTTTCTTCTCATCTCTGCTTCCGTCGCACGCTGCAGTGACAAGGTCAATTAACTTCACTTGTGTATACTTTAGGGCTGTCCAAACTCGTAGAGGGCCGGTGTCCGAGTTTAGCTACAACTTGTCTCAACACGCCTGCATGGAAGTTTCTAACATGCCTAGTAAGAGCTTGACTTGCTGCTTTCAGGTGTTTAATTAGGGGCGGAGCTAAACTCTGCAGGACACCGGCCATTCAGGACTGAGTTTGGACAACTCTGATGTGTGGTATTTATAGTCTTGAATCGCGTTTTTTCAGGTGGTCTGGATGGCAAGATACCTACTGGAGCTGGCTTTGTTGGAGGGTCAGTGTGTGGTGTATTTGCCCGCTCAGCTGGCAGGTGCTGCCCTCCGTCTGGCCCGCAGGATCCTGCAGGAAGCTCCCTCTCCTGAAGGAGAGATGGCCTGGTGCATTGCCTCTAGTATCCACATAGGAAGGTCAGAACAAACTCTTTTAGTACTGCTCTCAAGAAGTGTTACTTAATTCTTGTGTCAAAGTAAACCCCATTGATCACTCAGTCAGAAGTTCACGTTTCGTTTAAATGCATCATGACTGCACTTATTTGATATTGAATAGTATTGATTTTAGAATAACCCAAATGTTATCATTTTAAGTTTCTTAAAACTAGTTTAAAAAGCAGAAATGAAGTTGATTTTGAAATGACTCAATCTTTTTATTCCATTATCTCTGATGCAGTGAAGCAACTCTTCTTAGTATAATGCAGATCATGGCCATGGCAGCAGCGAGAGCACATGCTCGTGAGACCCGTGCCACTTTCATCAAGTTCTCCACTATACAAACCCTTCATATCAGCATGCATCCTGCGCTAAAAGCCGCCCCTGGCCTACTGGGCCTGTCGTGCCCTCAGACATGATGCTCTCTCAACACCAGTAGAAGGCCAAATGGGGCTGCAGTAGCACTGCTACTCTAGAGAGGGGAAGAAATGCTAAATCTGACCAGTCAAGAGGATTGTTTCACTGGACATCAGTGAACATCAAAATGCCTCTGTTGGAGAGCTGGTTACTCTTTTGTACTGGATTGTTTTCTGTATCTTTTTATAGTAGTCTTAAGTCATTGATGTAAAATGGAAAAAGAAAAGTGTGTATTTAAGTCTTTTGTAACTTTTAAGTGTTTAACAATGCTATGGTGAAAAAAATTGTGTACTGGAATATGGTGTCTTATAAAATGAAAGCACTTTGAAACATTTACTGTTTTTAAGTGTTTTTGCAGATTTGAGATTTCCAAGAATGTTTTAAGATTGTGAAAAATAAAAAATGATCTGTCTGCTTCACTAAACTGCAGTTGAAATTCTATTCCTTTCCACAGATGCAATTGTATTTTTGGTCCCCTCATGCACGTTTTAATGCACTCCACTTGTCACATGACACCCTCTCAGCAGGGGCTTTGTGTAAGGCTGTCAAATCTATATGCTGATGTTGGATTAAATGGAATGTTAGAAGTGTTGAGTTGTGGTAGTATTACATAAGATGCATGACACGCCTAAATCAGTTATAGCAATATGAAAAGAAGAGCCACAGAAAATACGGACTTGCCAACTCTACTCCATACGTATTTCGACGTTTATAACGTCACCAGAAAAGAGCAATTTTTGATTGAGCGTCTGTGCACAGTACCGAACATGTGCGTGCGGCTCCTTTGCTCTTCTCCTCACATGTCCGCGCACACCCGAGCTGACGATTGGCTGACGGGAGCGCGCTGCGTCATTCAGCGTTGCGAGAACCACGTGGCGCTGTAGTAGAACAGCTGACCTCGCGAGCGCTGGCACATTTCACAGGCGCGTGTGAGAGAAGATTTTACGGAGCGAAGCGCAGCGATGATTTCTCCAGAGTTTTGCTTCATAGTTTAGTCTGAATCCCATATTTCTATGACTGCCACTGTTTCACACTTTGCACTTTTAACATATTCATCAGTTCCATGCCCCACTTATGCATTTTTAATTTGCTGAAATGGTAATTAGTAATATATACACTCATAAATGATAGTCAATAGTTGAAAAAATATGACTTTGTATTGGTTCTTGGCAGCAACAACCAGACAGCCTGTTGCTATGGATATTGTTGCTATATCTATATATATCTACATTATGCTTAACTGTTAATGTACAATCTTTGTAGAATTATTGTACATTTTGATTAGCCTACATTGTTTGAATCAGATTAAGCAAATATGATTATTAAACACGTGCAATAAAGATAACGGCAACCCACCCCCCAAACTAAATATAATAAATAATTATTACACTGCAAGCAGGAGGGTCAGATGGTAAAAGTGGCACTGAGTAACACTGGCCCTTTGTGAGGGGTACATATTGATTATTAATATGATTAATATATTGTTGTTAGCAGCCCACCCCCTGGGCCCAAGATTTGGCATGAGTCATTTATGTGGCCAAAGCTGAAACTTCTGCTCAGTACAAGGTTGATGGTGTTTTGGGGTTCAAATCTAAAACATTTTGGTCTCCCCTCTCCTTTGTCTTTGGTCCATCACCATATCTGACAGTCCTTTGTGATTTGACTGACAACGACATAAAACATAACAGATGTAATATGACACTTTGACCTGCAGCGAAAAGTCTTAACTGGACATATGCTTTCTGTATTTGATTCAACAGATAGCGGTCAGGATTGCAAAACAGCTAACACATGGACAGCCAAATGAAGTCACACTAACGCCTGGTTTCTTCGCCACTCCTCTTGTTATGTTTCGTGTCCGTTCAGTCGCGTCCTGTCATACCGTCTCGTTCCTCCTCTCCACGTGCCTGATCACAGGATTGGCCATGCCACTTATTCCCTTGCGTCACTCGTGTTTGGGGTGGGATTACGTGGAATCCCTTCACCGCTATTGGTCCGGCGGCGTTCCAACCACGTAAATGGGCGTGGCCCTAGCGCAAGGGCGGGGCTTGCTGCAGGTGGAGTTGTCAGTCTGCAGTTTTAAAGTAGGGGCTGGAGGAGGCTGAACAACCCGAGCTGGAAACGATCAGAGAAAGTACAAGCAAAGGTAATGTGGCTTGGTCACGCTGGGTGGTCATCCTTGTCGGCGAGATGACGGGAGGTGCAGATTGCCCCTGGATAGGTAGTTAGGAGTGTGTGCTCCCCTGGACGGAGAAGAGCCGAACAGTGGTACCCGGATCAGTGTTGTTTAAAACTAAGGTAGGCAATGTTGATGTGATATTCAAATTTGACTTGCCCTGTGAGCAAATGCTGTCTTGTGCTCAGTAGCTGCTTATATTTGCCCGTTTGCACTCATATGTTATCTGTCTGACGGGATATCGTTAGGTTTATCTTTATTTGCAAGTAAAGTTTGGTATATCACGTAATTTTGACGGTAAATGTGGCGTGAACAGGAGGAAGTGTAGACTGAGCTCGGCTGTTGTTGTAGTATTACATAACAGTCAAGGAAGGGAGGGCTCCGAGTGTGTGTGTAAGTTTGTGTCTAAATAGATATCCTCCCTCCTGGCAGGATGATTCATGTCACAGACCTACCAAGGTCTAGGAAATATTTGGTGAGACTTTTTGTGCTCACTATTCTTTATTTGTACTTATATTTTCCAAGAACAGCTGACAGTGTAATATATTCGGAGACATGAGATACAATAAGGAGAAAATAAAAGCTTCTTTGCGACTTTAAAATTTAGAAAAAGTTGTTGTCGAATGAAGAAAAAAAAAAAAAGCAAAACGAGCGGCTAAAATCACTGTAGCATATGGGATCTTGTGGCTTATTGCTTTTATTAAACATAATAGCATGATAAAGCACAATTAAATAATATTTAAATTGATTTTTCTGCCTTTGTCAAAAGATCACATGGCAAAAGTTTAAAAGTTCATGAGCGTTCAAAAGAAACGATGGCAGGATTTATTGGCATCTGTCAGCAGCAAGCACATTTAATCCAAGCATAAAAGCATAGAATGGCAATAAACAGTTGTGTAATCGAAGTGATTTCAGTGTGTACATATATAAAAAATGTGAAGTCACTTTTATAGTCACTTAATGTTCAGGCATGGTTTTTTCACTTAGTGTCATACAGTCATTTATTTGTACAGTAGCTCTGAATACACTAATTCTAACGACAGAAAAATCTTGATTCATTCCAAAAAAATTACTAGTAACAATGCGTGCCTTGCGTTTTGAATTTACATGCATTTTTTTTTAGAATAAGTATTCTTATATACAATAACTTTTTTACTTGGATTTGTTAATATGACTTGGCTAAAAAAAATATTCCCCCAAATATTTAAGGATAATTTCAATGTTCACCCTTTCTTGGCATAAATATAGTATTTTGCAATTAAACATTTCAGTTTATCAGTGCTACTGATCAAACATATTTGTATACAGGGACCTTGAAAACTAGCTCCATGCGCCATTTTAGAAAAGGGTAAATATAATGTGCATGAGGCCACTGTCTGCCCAGCAATATCTCTCTGCTTTCAGGGCAAGGGATGCCCAAGGAACCAAGAGGAGATTCCCAAGGGTGTGTAGGGGAGAGGGAACACACCTCCCGTACAGCAAGTAAAAATTCTAAAGACAAAAGCAACAGTGCCGCTCTTTTGGCCTCAAGAGCAAGAGCACAGGAAACAAATGGACTTGACTCGCGCTGCTCTGAGAAAGACTCTGGTTACTCAGGTGAGTATTGATTGACAGTTCTACTGTTACATTCACTACCTAAGAGACTCAGTTCACACTATGAGTTTTTACTGTTAAAACAAACAATACAGTTTGCTCAAAAAGTCAAAAGATCTGGCGTCTGGAAGGACTCCTGTAGCGAATTCTCTTTAAAGAAAATCCATACAAAATATATACAAGAAGGATAATTCTATACCAGTGGTGAGAGTAATCCAATAGGGTCCGGGTATAATTGTTTTTCCGTGTTATGGTCCATTTTGCAAACGGCTTTGTCCTCCCAGCCTTCAAAGTGAAGTGCGGAGGGACAAGTTTGACACGTATGCATTACCACCTAGTAAGTATACTTTGGTCTTCCTTGTTGCGGGACGGTCCTTGCACTGTGTGACATAATTTTGGATGATGTCAGGATGACGCGCTCATGTCGTTCCGAACCCATAAGCCCTTCATTTCTCTTCAGAAGACAAAATTAGGATTTTTTTTTCTGATGAAATCTGAGAGCTTTCTAACCCTAATTTCTGTAATTTCCATTTTTATGACTAGATTCCACGGTTCCGTCTATATGGAAATCATAGGGCACTAATGTAGCATATTAATAAGATAAGCTCAAAGTTCAATTTGTTTGTTTACATTATAGAATAGAATGCCACCAACTAGTTGACAATATAGCATGAAATCACAACTCAAGAGACTCAAGCCACCACCGCACTGCCGTCTATTGGACTGCAGAAGGATACTAGCTTTTCAATCTGCTACGTTACTGACTGCATCGACAGACGATCTGATTTAGGAAATGTGACGTGAACAATATGGTAAGCAGGAGTACCAGTTTTAAGGGATGAGGTTAACGTTGTATTTAACTTGCGTTGAAAAAGGAAGCATTTCAGTTAATCCAAAAGGTGTTTATTAGATCACATCAAACGAAAAAAAAACTTGCATTTTTTGACAGTGGCATGTTGCTTGGAGTCCTTTGATTTGCATTATTCATCCGTTAGTATAAGGATATTTATTGGCCATATGCTTGCAGTTTAAGTGTACATCTGACCATAAAATGTAGTTTTATGAAGCTTATGTAACATCCGTGCCAAACCTTTAAGGTTTCGGCATTGAATGGTCCTTCGTTTGAGTCTGCCGACCCTTCTTGCTCTTGTATTTCTCTTTTTTTTTTTTGGTTTCCTATCCATTCTCTTGCCATTTCATCTCTTTTTTTTTCTGTTCTATCCAATGCTCTTTCTCCTACTGCCCTGTTTCTTTCTCAGACACCGGCTCAGACTCATTGCAGACTGATGCAGATGACCAGCAGAGCAGTGTGAATGAGCCCCAGGCCCGCAAGGGTTTGGGTGGGGTGAAGCAGGGAAATCATATTCTGGTGTCCGGGACACCTGAACTCACCCCTATATTCATTATTAAGAATGTGGTGTTGAAGCAGGTAAGTCAATCTTGAGACAGCCAAGTTTCCTTTTTGATGTATGTTGATAACAAGGTAGCCCATTATATTTTAAAGTGTTCCTATAATGGATTTTTTTGAAAATGACCTTTCATGCAGTGTGTAACACAGCTCACAGTGAAGGAGAACATTTTGCAAGTTTTAAATCTGAAAGTGTGCCATGTGTGCTCATAAGATAGAGTCGGCTTTGAAACTTTTAAAAAAAGTTGTTTTTAAAATGAATCCAAAGACGTTTCATGTTGAGGTCAACATATTTACTACTGGACGTCAGACCTGGGAAAACCTGGGAGGTTTTTAGCTGCACTAAAATAGTGGTTTCCTTGTTAACACAAAGCAGCACTGCGCTTACAAAGGCACTACAGGAATGATGAAATGTTACTGAGACCAGTCAAACCAATCACCACAGACAAGCGTCAAGCAAAGATTTGGAAAAATGAATCGTTGAGCAAATTGTTTGGGAGTCATTGAACGTATAAGGTAAAATAAGTGTTTTTTGACTTTGCATGCAGGTCAACCTGTTTTTGGGGACCCTTGAAACCCATAATAGGGGCATTTTAAACCAGATCCAAAGATAAAATGAATTAGGCAGAGGTATAAAAATGTATAAAGGAAGCAGAATGATGTGTGGCGGTGAAACGCATGGTAAGAGGTGTCCGAAGAACCTAAGTGCTTGTGATGAATGGAGTACAAAAAAACAATATATCAAATAAGACATTGCCATGAAATGTTCTACAAAGGCAAACCATGTACTTTTGATTTCTTGACGTTAAACTGCACTGTACAAGAAAGGAATTCTGTCTCTTCTCTTTTTCTTTCTCCCAAGCCTGGGCAGTCTGGTCAGGACCACATCCTTCCTTCATCTCTTTCATGGGATGGAGGTGCTTCAAGCAGTCAAGGTCCCACCCATGTCCTCTTGCTACAACAGCCTGGTATCAATCAAAGAGCCTCATCGCACATCCTCAAACCTCAGCGACAGAGATCTGAAAGCAAGGGTGTAAAGAAGAGTAAAAACACTTACCTCCCCATCCTAAACTCCTACCCTCGAATCGCACCTCACCCGAGTAAGAAAACCCTAGAGAAACCAACAGCCAGTAGAGGGAATAACACAGAGGAGCACAGCCTGAGTAAGAGAGTATGCACTGAGGAGAAAAGAGACGAGGTGTCCACAACCACGCAAGCGGCCAAGCAGCATCTGCACAAACAGCCAGAGAACAACTTGCTGTTGCAGTCTCATTCCCTCTCACATTCTCTGTCTGCAGGCCGTGAGACACTTTCTGGCTCTCACCAGCACCAGAGCCAATGCCGCCCATCTAGTCCCTTTGCTTCCCTCAACGTGAGCTCTCCGTCCATCTCAAGCACTCAGACGCTTTCCCCACCCTCTTCCAATGACCTCATCCAAGGCAGAAAAGAGCCACATAAGCATTGCCCAGAAGCGAATAATGGCTCTGGCAAAGGTTTAAACAACCTTAAAGGGGCAGCACGGCATCGTAGTTTCCTCAACACAGTTGAGATTCTGAGCCAGCTGGGACTACTAGACATCACCTTAAGGACGCAGGATCTGCTGAGGCAAAACGCGGCCACCGAACAAGACATAGCCCAGCTCCGCCAACATGCCCAACTGCTTTTCCAGGCTGCCCAAGCAGACGCTGATGCTCCAGCTGCCTGGGAGAAACTCCAACAGGTCATGGCTGAGTCTGGACACTATCCCAGCCTCAAGTGCCTACCTACAGACAGCAGCAATGGAGGATCTCAATCAAAAGTAGAAGTCGAGGCGGCCACCAGCACCAAACCTGATCCACCTGTGGTGTACAGATATAGACTTAATGGCACTGAAGAGGTGGCGCCCCCATCTCCTCTTCTAGCTCCGGATCCAGACACAGAATGGCAGTCAGCCGTTCAATATGAGTTTATCAGTGATAACAACCCCACTTCTGAACAAATCAGAGCCCATAGAGGAACCATGAGTCCACCAGATGATCCTATAATGCCTCCAGACAGCTCTACGCATGGAAACCTGCTTTAGACTGCTCACAGTAACCCTGAGCACTGGGCTTTTACAGCTCAGAGACTTTCTCAAACATCTCAAACATGATTTTAGAGATATAATCATTGCCCCAATATTCCCTCAGGGCTGTGCTCAAGGACAGTGTCTTTGACAGCGCTGTGTGCCATCTTCTCGTCTGTCACATTTCTACTCATCCTCATCAGCAATCACCCAAAGTGTCTGATGAGAGCTATACAGCACATGCTACAGACTGCCACTCATCTATCTCCATCAGCTATCCTGTCCCATAATGGAATCAAGAGGCAACTTCAGGTTTTCAATGGCCATTTGAAAATGTTTTTGATAGCAAGACTTCATTCATAGTTGATCACAGAGTATTCAAAAATGATCACCTGTTTCTGACTTTGTTGATTTATATTAGAAACTAGTTGGATAATAGTGTGTAGCATGTAGCGTTTCTGATGTACATGACTGGGAATGGCATTTTGGAAAAATGTGGTAGTAATTAGGGACGAGTTCTCCTCTGTGAGGCCTTGTCCGCTTAAAGAAAGAAAGGATGGTGGATGACGGACTCGAAAAGTCCACACATGCAAAAACAGTAAGAACTGTAAGAATTATTACCGTGGTGATCTTGCTAAAGTCCATGGAGCTTTTGTTCTTCTATGCAGCCCGCACTTCATTAATCTCATTGCATTGATCTTCTTGCTTTATGTCTTCATCTTTGACCATGGACCAAGACACCCACTACTCAAGCCTTTTGAATTGGGTTGGCTGAGATGAAGGGTCAGATTCGAGTGTTTAAATGAGCTGTATTTCCTATTCATTTGATCACCAATCATGACTTCTTTGTGAGTTTTTTTGCGTTAAGTGTTTTGTGCCAGCCTTAATGTATTCTGCAACACATTTACGTTTCTTTTCCAATTCTCTACTAAAGCACCAAGCTTTTTGGCACATTTTTTGATACTCTGGAGTCTTGACATGGCACTTATGTATTATTTTTTTGTTGTTGTGGTATATTTCCTTTTATTTAGTATTTTTTAGTAACGGAAGGTGTATACGAATTGGTTTGTCTCTAAAGAACCCGTCAGACCCACACACAGAATTTCGTCACTCACAAAATAGTGCTTATTCGTTTATGAAATATTTGAGCTAATTTGATTAGGCTTTCAGAGTTTAGTACTTTATACGTTAAGTGTTATGTTTCAGTATAGCAGATATTTGTCCCTCAGAAAATTAGAAAAGGTCTGCAGATTCCACTTGTGTAAGATTGTTTAGAGCTCTTCTTTGTGACTTTATTCTTTTTTTATAGATATTGATAGTGTGATTTGTACACAGCAATGATCTTAACTCCTATGGCAGTACAGGAGGGATGTTATGAGCTGTGTGTGTGTGTGTGTGTGTGTGTGTGTGTCTGTTTGATGGCCTGGTGAAGCGAATAATGAGTTTGTGTTTGAAATGAATGGCATGGTCGATATTTGATCAATATCTGCCCATGTACTGTAGCAGCACAAGTACAGTATGTGATGCAATTATAATGCATTTTAAGAATGTTTGCTATATTTTTACGCAAGTGATATCAAACAGAAGATGAAAGTGTATGATACGCTATAGACTGCATCACCACAAAGGTTACAATACATGCAGATGCAAATAAAAATCTTCATTAAAAGACCTTCGATTTGTTTGTACATACATTTAATGTCACATTTATTGAAAATGAATACATTTGGTCCTGCTGTGATCCTGCCTGGTCCTTTTCTGAACAGAGACAGAGCTGCCTGAGTTTTCAGGATCACATAACTTTTTTTCTGCGTGAAGAGCATTGTTGTGGTCCTAGATAAAAGAAACAATAATACTGTGCATTTAACTTGCATTAATAGTTTAAAGCTGTTGTATCTGCATGAGCAGTTAAAATGATGAATCTATTGACATTCTACTAGACTTACTGTAGGACCTAAGATTTTAAAAAGCATCACTATGGCGAGAAAATGGCAAAATATTTAGTTTAAAAATATCGTTTGTCTTGAATAGCTTGTCTTCTCCTCAACTGCTCTTCATGTCTCTTTTCCTCAAACACAGTTTGAAGTGTTTGAATCCTGTGAACTGTTTCCAAGGCAACTCTCAAGGGTCACCATAGCACAGAATATAACAACAGACAGATTTAGCTATAAAGCTTTGTTTACTTTTCTTCATTTGCTTAAACATTTAATTATTTTTATGCACAGTGCATCAACCATACCCTGGTCTTCACATAATAAATCATGCAGGAGGAAGTTATGCACACCTGGTCAGACTGAAAGGAAACTACACAAGCCACAGAATCATGTTAAAATTAAGTATTGAATTTATTTGGTGAATGATAATTTGGCAAGCGCATATATGTTATATGATATATGTTGCCAAATAGTCATCTGGTCTATGTATCTCAGTAGCTATAACATTAGCAGTGTTGTTTTACTAATATAACCCCAGACCCCCAGAATATCTCTGTTAAACAATTGTATGTTCTCAACACATGTATATTTTGTAAGGTTTTAATTTCTGTCTTCCACCCCTGTGGTGAAAGTTTCTTCCTGGATTTCAGGTCTTTGCTTACAGGTGAAAGGAAGGTTTGTGTCAGGAATACACAAAAGGTGCCAACGCTGTCAGGGAAACACAAAAATAAAAACATTACAATTTAAGGTAGATTTCTTTTTGGTCCGTGTTTTTAGCTTGCTTTGGTTACATTGTAAAGGGAAATGCATGAACTGATTAATGCCTCAAATGCAATGCAAATAGCTTTGGACGATGGAGGATGCATTGATGTAATGGATGAATGTAACCTCATCCTCACCTGTTTCAGGCTTCCTTTCCCAGCACACATTCGGCCTAGCGCCCATCCAGGCACCATGAAAATGGATGACAGGGCCAGTAACCAGCCTAGCGCATACGCCCAGTCCGGGTACACATACCAGCGGTTAAAAGTGAGGGGTTTGTACGCCACCATAGAATACACAAAAGACACCTGAGAATGAGCAGAAAAGAAGTTTGGGAGGTGGGAAAGATCACTGGCTCAGTGTGGTAAAGAATAATTACCTGTTTCCCAAAACTGTTTTTACACATTGTTCGCCAAAACACCCATATTTGTCCAAAATATACTGCTATAATCGTCTATATGGAACATAACATTACTAATTATTACAAAAAATGTTCAGATGTTTATTTTTTACCCACAACAATAGATGGCGCCAAATACGTGTAAAACGAGTGTGTGCTGAAATGGGGAAATCGTAATGTGTGTGTTTTTTTGTGTGTAGTGTGTTGAAAGATCGAGAGTGAAAAGAAAAGCTTGCAGCGGCATAAATCGTGATTATCATGTAAACCTGATGTGACCAAACAAAACACAGATTTGAAGACAAGAAGAAAGATTTAACTTTTGATGTTAATTCCACTTTTGGTAGGCTACTATAGAGATGGATAGAATATACAATTCACATGGGCTACCTTTTATTTTTGTTTTTTACGGTATATTAAGTGTATATTTTTTTCATGTTATTGTTGGTACATTATTACGGAAGAGGATTAGGGCCAAGCAATAAAAAAAAAAAAAAATAATATATAATATAAAATAATTTCGAGATTAAAGTCGTTAAATTTCGAGAAAAAAAAGTTAAATTAGGGGGGGAAAAGTCAAAATGTTGAGAATGAAGTCGTTAAATTGCGAGATTAAAGTTATTAAATTTCTAGAAAAAAAGTCGTTAAATTAAAAACAAACAAAAACAAACAAAAAAACAAACAAACTCGAGAGGTGAAAGTGCAGAACAAAGACTTTTTTGGAGCGTGCCCGTCAGCATCTCCAGAGGCATAGTTCATAGAGTAATACGCTTGAGTAAAACCCAATTGCCCAATTGATTGAAACCATTTCTTGCCGAACTCTCTCGAATGGATCAGAAGTTTATTCTCAACATTTTATTTAGACTTTTTTTCTCATAATTTAACGAGTTTTTTTCTCGCAATTTAATCTCAAAATTATGTAATTTTTTTTATTATTGCTTGGCCCTAATCCTCATTTGTAAGGTAATGAGAAGCTTGATGAATTATTTTTTGGGGGGATATTTCATTGTTTTCATGGTGGCAGTCGCACCAAGCATTAAAAAAAAAAAAAAAAAAAAAAAACATTTAAATAAATTAATTATATTAA
>JAUCMT010000039.1:7676625-7691918 GCA_032357475.1 Enteromius thamalakanensis | reverse complement strand
AGTAAGGCATAATTCATGCATTAATTTATGCATGAATTCATGTTAATTCATGTACCCTTACCGTAAAGTGTTACCTATTTCATTCATGAAACTCTGGAACACGGCTGGTGAGTTGGCTAGCCCATACGGCATAACCTGGTACTGATAGTGCACGGATGGAGTGATGAATGCTGTTTTCCACTCGTCCCCTTCTTTTATTCTCACCAGATTGTAAGCACTTCGTAGATCTAACTTACTGTACACCGTGGCATCTCTTAATTCCTCCAATGCAGCTGGTACGAGAGGCAGGGGATATGCAAATTTCTCAGTTTGTTGGTTTAATACTCGATAGTTTATACAAGGTCGAAGTCCTCCGTCCTTCTTTGCAACGAAAAAGAAGCTGGATGCAGCTGGTGAGGTAGAAGGGGTGATAAATCCTTGTTGAAGTGCTTCTTGAATGTATTCCTTCATTGCTTGTGTCTCTGGAAGAGATAAGGGATAGATTCGGCCCTTAGGCAGTTTAGCATTAGGTATTAGCTTAATTTCGCAGTCCCAATCACGGTGAGGTGGCAACTGAGTTGTAGCTTGTTTGCTAAAAACATCTAAGTACTGGTGATACTCACGAGGTATGTTGGTTTCACGGGAGACTTCAGGGCTCTCAATGGTTGTGGAACAGCATTCAACTTGTGGTTGCTGTGGACGATTGATAGTAGTTAGACAGTGTTGCAAACACATTTTACTCCATTGTAGGATCTCACCAGTTTTCCAGTTGACAACAGGCTGATGCTGAGCTAGCCATGGTCGACCCAACACCACATCTACAGTGGCATCGTGCAGTACCAATAAAGACATGGTTTCTTGATGCAACATTCCAATCTTTACAATGATGGGTGTGGTGCATTTACTGACCGGTCTGCTATCCAACAGCGTTCCTTGAATCGTCGCTATTTTGTAACTGGTAGTGCCTTTTACACAAGAGATATGCATACCATCCACACACTTTGAAGAAATGAAGTTCCCTGAAGCTCCTGAATCAATCATAGCTTTAACAAGGTATTCACCAGTCGAAGTTATTAGTGTCACAGTGATAAGTGGTATTTTGTGGTGCATTGGTTCATTAAAATCAGGACTCACCCTTTTGTTAGAAGGTCTGATGGGACAGTCGCGTTGGTAGTGATCTGGGTTTCCACAGTAGAAACAGCATCGTTCATCCTTCCGCCTCTGTCTTTTGGTAGGTCTTAATCGATAGGTATCCACTTGCATGACTTCACAATCTTTGGTTTCCAAAGCCCTTGGTGCATGAAATGCAGTAGGTGTGAGGTTCCTTGAAACAGTGATAACTCTTTTAAGAAATGCTTCCAGGCTTACTGAGTCATCGTAAATGGCCATTTGGTTTTGAATATCAAATCTGAGTCCTCTCCGGAACACAGCTAACAATGCTGGATCGTTCCATCCACTGGTGGCTGCTAAAGTTCGGAATTTCAGAATATATTCATGGATGGTCAGTTTGCCTTGACTCAGTCTCCGTAAATCCTCTTGTAAAGCGATAGGATTAGGATCATGACCAAAAACTTCTTCGAAGTGTTCTTTGAATTTTTAGATATGAAGACAAATGTGAACTCTCACCTGCCCATAATGCTTCCGCCCACTGCAGCGCTCTTCTGGTAAGCAATGTCATAATAAAAGCGATTTCTGTAGGAAAATTCAGCAGGACCATTTCAAAATGTAGAGCACACTGCATTAAGAAGCCTTTGCATGAGGATTTCTCACTAGAGTAGAGCGGCGGGCGATTCACAGCTTGTGGAGCAGCCGATGAAACATGTAAGTTGTCGATGGCCTGTTTGATTGCATTGAAGTTCGTTTGCTGAAACAGTGATTTCGTCCTCCATGTTGAGCGTAGATTGGAGAGTTTAGTTTGAAGGGCTGTGGTTCTGTAACGCTCAGGGAAGGAGGAGGAGACTTCAAGGTAAGTAGAATAACAATGTTTATTATAATAAAGATCGTGTCCTCGTGTATCAAGGCTGTAAGAAGATCCTGGCAGATGGTTGGAGCAGCGCAGCAGATCCCAGAAGTCACTTGAAGCACATAAACTTGATCTCAGGTAAGTAGACAGGTAAATACAATGAACGTGATATCAGGAGGCATAAGGTAAGCATAATAAGTATTACCTTGACCACAGCCGACAAGCAGTGAGTGAAGTGAGCATATATAGTCTCTGCTGATTGCACTACAGGTGATGGCAATCAGAACTCAGGTGATTGAGAACGTGTGTAAGCGGCTGCGTTGGGAGAGTTCGGAGGTGTGTTTGTATGTGCGTCATCAGCTGTGTTGTGAGTCACACAGCTCGCTGGCGTGACACCTACATTGTTTTCCAAGCTACCCTTATATAATTATATTAAGTGTTTGGAGTGTGCATGTTGGTTTTTACAGCATGGACACTTTTGGCCCTTGGTCTTGCTCCTGGCCTGCATACTTTTGAGTCATCAGGAAAAATGTAATAATGTAATAATTTGTGGTTCATTGAGTAACTGCTTAAACTGGTTTAATTTTTTAACAGTGAATCATTTTTTTGCTTTACATTGGATGTGAAGTATGTTTTGAGTCATTTATGTGGTCTGGTCATTCTGAATCACAACCTTCCCCTAGAGGAGCCTTCAATGTTTGCAAAAAAAAAATTAATTTAGTTGTGAATTAGTTGCATGTATTAATTAAATAATTAGGCTAAATACAAGGCTAAATTTATATTTCTAAATTTATCATGCAAACCTAATCAATGTCACATCCCTGTATTTTTTTGTAACTTGGAAAAGCTTTATTAGCTTTGATTAAGTTTGAAGTTAAACTCTGGAGGACAGTGAACCTCCATGGTCAGATTTGAGGAACCCTGATACAATTCCTGAACACCTGGTTGATTACCCCAAACCTCTATGGTCTAGAGCCTACCCAGGTAAGTACCTTGTAATATCTACCTGTAAATGTGATGACATTCTCAAGTGTGATTTTTTTTCTCTGGGCCATGCCACATTATGTTCTACTAATGCCCAAAGGGTACGAACAGACATATAATATGCCAGTTTTGTAAAAACAGAGAAGATTTATGTCAGCTAAAATAAAAAGTGGATTGCACACACCACTCATGACAGCTTGAATCATTAAATTAAATTTCCTTTATTAAGTTTTTGTACACACAAAAATTCCAAAATAATAATACAAAAATCCTGTGAAGACCTTAACCTTCATAGAATATACCATCCCTGAGTAACATGTCTTGTTTTCTGTGTACTAGTATTAAAAGGTATAGGTGTACTCAACCTCATGTCATTCCAAACTCATAAGACCTTCGGTTATCTTCAGAACACAAAAGATACTTTTGATAAAATGTGAGAGCTTTCAGATCAGACATAGATAGCAACACAATTATTATGTTCAAGGCTCAGAAAGGACATTGCTAAAATAGTCTGTGTGACATCAGTGGTTCAACATTAATTTTACAAAGCTACAAAAATACTTTTTATGTGCAAGGAAAATTGACAGTTCTCATTTAATTTTTGTGAGAACTAACACTTTAGACATGCTAGGTACTAAAGACTAGTAATGTGTACACAAAGAGTTACATTAAAAGAGAAGCTAATGAAACTAATTTAATTTGTTGTCATAGATAAAGATCAATGTTAAGTGGCACCACAACATGAAAACTAGCCATGAAGTGGATTCCCCACTGTGCACACTATTTTTTTCTTGCAATGCCCTTTCCTGTCTGGCTTTGAGATGGCAGCGTCTCATATTTCCCGCTCTATCCCACAGCAATATCTCTGCATGAGGGGCACAGCAGCCTGAGGAATAATGCATCATTACATATTTCCCCCTAGTCCATCCACTAATGTTCACTGGATTATCCCCCTTCAATAACTGGACTTCATCCAGCTTTTGTTCAGGTTCTGTTCCAAAGTGCTGTTCTGATGTGTCCTTTTGTGGCTGTAGCAATTGAAGATGGACTCTTCCAGTGGTCTCTTCACGAACCTGTGGGAAATGTTCTTGACGTCTCTGCATAGACACTTCTGACAAAATAAGAGTGCCTTCTCCTTGTGCCAGCTGTATAGATGCCAGTCCAGAGTGACCTCTGTCTTTTGCTAGAAGTGAGACTTTCCAGCTGCTCTGAGAGCACAGAGAGGGGCAGGAGGACTCCACGTCCAGGGAAGAACATGCTGGAGGTTTTTTGTCTGGCTCCTGGAATTGTTACATGATTACAATTAAACATTTCTAATGTCATATTCACATATGAGACAGTAAATCCATAAATTAAGAGTCACACTTAAAACAGTGTCCACCAATTCTAGGGTGGGCTTCCAGCCTGTGTCTGTTCTCATGTGCAAGAACTGTTTACACACACACACACACACACACACACACATATGGTGTTCTTACCTCTGGTATCACTGCCAGATGTACCACAGCATAATTCTGTGGTAAGTCTTCTGCCTGAACAGTCAGAGTCAGGGTAATGGCTGTCCCTGCCTGGGCTGTATTAGGGGTCCTTAGTTCAACCTCCCCCTTCACAGAGTCCTTTGCACTGATAAACAGTCTAAAATAACACATGACATATATAACCTGTCTTGCTCAAATATAAAAGTATATCAATCTTTAACCAAACTGGTGATAAACATTCAGTTTTAGGTAGATGTGTTTTATATACAGTTAGTAAATGCTGGCGTCATTTAGATTTCCTTTTGATGTTCTCACCTTTGTTGTTCTGGGTGGGATAGATACCCATGGTCATCTTTTGCTGAAAGACTAAAATGACGATTGGGACCATGATTAATAATCTCAAACAAAACAGTTGAGCTGTGACCTGGGAGAAGCTGTGGAGCTGAATGCACCTAGGGATAAGGGAAACGTTTTATTTGACTGTTTTACAGTTTTGCACATAATTTTTTGCACATAACATTCCATTCATACCTGTATCTGTACATGTGTTGGTTGAATCATCTCAGTGGAAACTCTTTCAAGCAAGTTGCCCATTCTATCTTTTCCAGAGAGACGCATGCTGAATGGCATCCTGGGAACTGAGTCAATGTACCCCACTAGCTCCTCTTCAGACCAATGAGAATATGTGGAGTTTAGCAATACCTTCTGTAGGCTCTCCCCATTAGGCCCTAACAGGGTCACATGACTGAATGAGGCCTCCTCATTGGGTGACATGCCTGTCACTGCAACCACTAAAAACAATGGTACTCCTATGAAGAAATGTGGTAGTGAGAACTCACACAATCAGTGGTGAATAGATCACAACAACAGTGAAATTATCAGTGAAATGATTAACAGTGAATTATATTAATTTAGCATTACACAAATGGTTCAGAGAACAAAGAGAAAGACCTGCTATTGGGCTGCCTTCCATTTTCCTCAGTCCTGGATGCGTCTCATTGGCTTCTCTTGCAAAATAGTACAGGAAGTCCAAGCTGCTATCACCTAAGAGGGTTAAACACATGACTTAAACATACTTTTATTACTTACTTAATTATATTAGACTGGGTGCTTTTATAAGCCTCTTTACCTAGTACGTTGAATGTCATTGGCCCAGTGGTTTTGACTGTAAGCTGCCATATACCTATCTGTAATGGAGGCAGCAGGCTTATTCTATTTAGACCCTTAGATAAGTCTAGCACTGCCAGAGGGCCATTAGTGCCAGGAAGAGATTGTTGAACACCTGAGAAATAAAGATTAAGAAATCTAAAATCTACAGTAAGTGATTCACCTGTAACATGTAGTGCCAGAATAAGAAGTTCAACATCTCCACATTCCAAAAAGGTATAGTATAGAGATACCATTTGAGCAATGTAATTTTTATATGGTTCTGAAGATCGAGTACCAAGCAGACATCAAAGAACTAATGGTGAGGAAAGCAACTGTTGTGCATAGGTACAGTAGGTGGATGAATTGTATGCTTAGTAAAAGTTCTCTGAGTAAGTATGGGTACCTGAGGGACTGACAAGCTCACAGTGTGTCAGCTGACCAGTGATGTGCAGTATCACTTTTGTCACAGCTTTGTCCACTCTGAAGGAGTTTGATGAATTTGATTTACTTTCTGCATGAAGTAGGATTACCTATTTAAAGAAAAAAAAGGTTATGCAGAATCCTGTATTCACTGTCCAGACAAGAACCCAAAAATGAAAATTTGGTGTATACTGTATCTGCTTACCCCCGGGCATCCAAGATGTAGGTGACTTCAGTAGAACACAAACATCTGGCCCGTGACCAGTGTTGCTAATTGATTTCAATTGAAAGTAGCTAGCTAAATGTCACTTGATGACATCATAATGGCAAATTCACTGATCTTTATAGATAAATAGTTCAGTTGGCAAGATGACCAGTTATATAAGGTTTGTCCAAGAGGTTGCTATATTTGTCCCCTAAACTAAAAAAGTCTCAAAAGTATATTAAAGTATATATAAGAATATTATCTATATGCCAGATGTGCCGGATGTTGTGATTGAGGCAGAGATCGTGGTTTATATGAGGTAAAAAGTGACATAAAAACTGTACGTTTTTTTTGTAAATACTGATCGTTTAGTTTCTTAACAACTCAATGTATCGTCATAAGTGGTAGGGTTTAATGTGGTTTTGTCTTTGTAGGTTTTTTTGTCAAAATCTTAGTTTGTGTTCTACTGATGTCACAAAGTACTGTACATCTTAGGGGGTAAGCAGATAAACAAAAAAAAGTATAAAATGGGTGAACTATGCCTTAAAATGATTAGTTTACATACAGTAAATAATCAACTTACAGCAAATAAATTTTCCCTAATTTATTTATTTCATTGTCTTCAAATGCCTTTCATTCTTCAGTTAAAAAGAAATTAATGTTTTTGATTGTTTTTGGACTTCAATAGCAATCAACAGGTTAAAGGTTCACATGATCCCAGCTAAGGTTTTATCTAAGGACATAAAAACAATAAAACTCATATTTAAGTATAAAAGTATATGCATTTTAATTTTTTTAATTATTATTATTTTTTTTTAAATGAGTACTTCACTAAATAAAACCCTTAATTTTTAGCTAGGATTGTGCAGAGCTTTTTGAAGCTGCACTGAAAAAAACGCAGTTTGGACCTTGATCCCTTCAGCCCGTTGATCCTAAGTTTATTACAGAGAAAGATCCTGCAATGTTTTCCTCAAAAATCTTAATTTCTTTTCAACTGAAGAAAGAAAGAGATGAACATCTTCTTGAGTGAGTTTTAATTCATTTTAACACTTTAATTCTTAAAACAGATATTTCGGTCCTCTTGAGTTGACTGTACCTTGCTGGAGGTGGTGGTGTCTTCTACAATGGCTGACACGTTGCGGATGTCTGTTTTTGTAGTGAAGACAGTCATTCCTCCAGACAAAGAAGAAAGTGAGGAATACAGAGAGAATCTATCAGGAGATAAAGATTCTCTTCTTTTCCTTTTTCTAACCCCTTTTCCTCTTCCTTTGAGGTTTAGATCTTCGGTGAGCAAAAAGTTCACCTAGCATGGACCAAGATTAGATGCATGAAAACAATGCCACTGTTCCAAAACTATAAGTTGTGTAAAAAGTGTGTGTTTGTGGTTTACCTTTGTTTGCTTCTCCAGTATGAGAGACTGGACTGCACTCTGCAGATGATGGTCTTTAGGAGAAGCGTCTGTGAATACAAATATCTCTGACAGCGGAGGGCTATGGGTCAGAGCCAACTGACCCACAGACACATTCACACACATAAGACACAAAGACAGAGACACACTTAGAATGTAAAACATTGTAATTTGTACAATTTATCTCTTAAAAATATGTTTCATATTAAAGCTAAAGCATATTAAAAATATGTTCTCAGTTAGCACTTTCAAATGCAACCATCAAGTACACTTTAGGGAACAGACCTCACTGAGGTATGAATTCTTACAATTTTTGCTAGATCTTACATATTTTATGAGTTGCCAATTCAGATAAATAAATGCTGAAATTGTTAAAAATATAAACAGGAGCATTGTTTAAGAATTATGAAATTTTGATTCATGGACAAAATTTTGGTGAGTGAGACCGGGGTGACCAAATTTTCATTTAAACAAATATGTAACAGACTTGTCACAATAATATTATTTTCTAGTAAAATAGGACAGGAAAATAATTTGTTTTCTGTGTTTTGTATTCAACTTTCTTTGTAAAGAAAAGGTTATCATAGAATGTGGAACTGCTACAGACAGGATTTATTAAATAGAGACATTGAAAGTGACAAAAACTAGCTGATTGCTCAAAGACAATTGTGGTTGGGGATTACCAAAATTCAATTCTTATTGTTCAGATTTTAGATGTGGTCAGATAGTTCTGGAGCAGCCGTCTTGACAAATGATGGCAAATAGACTGGAGTCTGCTTAACAAGTGGAAGAGAAGCAGAAACACGACTGCAGAGAGAAGAGGAAGTGGCTTTGTGGGCACGTGTGTTGCATTTTCAGTTATCACCAAACTTCAGCACTTCTCATGAAAAAGTTCTTTCACTTTAGAGAACATCCTACCATTTAAAATGGTGGTAGATCGATCAAAAGTCTTATTGAAGATTTTCTTTTAAATCTGAGATGGATATGGCATAATGAGAGCTACAGTATTACTTTAACCAACTAGAGGTAAAGACACCGGGATATGATATGGGAATGTGGCCGTGGATCCAAGATCGTGAGGAGATCTCCAATCTTATTTTGAGAAGTTCTTGAGCAACAACCACAAATGGTTTGAACATTCAAATCACACAATGAATGACAAATTGGATTTGAGAAACTGAAATTGGCTCTCTCAACTGTAGACAAAAAGTTCCGTTTATGTTATAAAACCAAGGCGATTGGCATCAAATGACTGCAATCAATATCCTAACATCTAAAACAGTTTAAATCAGTTAAAAGTTAGCATTCTGAGGGTGCCTTGAAATTGAACACAGTTATAGACATGGGGAGACTAAAAAGATTGCTCACTCTCAAGATTTTTATTAGTTGTTCACAAATATGTTGGTTTCCTGTTGATTTTATCAATGACAAGTCTGCTATAATTTTGTTTAAGTGTGTTCATTGTTTATTGAGAATGTCAAATGTCATGGTTACCTGAAGGGCAGAGAGACACATCTCTGGTTCATCCCCACCTCCAAGAGCCGTCAGATCCTCCATGTATTGCATAAATTGATGAGGGTCATCTGTTTCCATCACTGGCCCAAAACCTGAGATATCATTAATGTGCTCAATGTAGAACTAATTAAACATCTAAATGCAACCAATTTTGCATCAACAGAAATCTTAAAGTGCTTTTCAGTGTAGGCATAAGATTTCTAACCAGGGTCATGAAAAGGCACTAGAATGAAGGTGCCAGGCAGACTAGTGGGTTGGCTCTTTTCTCGGGCCTGTATAATGGAGAGGGCTCTGAGTCGGGCTGCTGTGATTTCCTCAAACATGCTGCCAGTTGTGTCCATTACGAAGACCAATGCTGGGGGCTGCTGGACACTGAAGAGCCTGAAGAGGTTTGAACATACTACATCACTTGTGTGTTTTTTATCATTGGATAAAGGTGTCACACATGGTGTCTTAATTAAAACAGGAATTCCACACTTCCCTTGTAGATCACTGTAAGCAGTATTGATGTTGACTTAAATTGACCTCTGACCTGAGGAAGCTTTTGGGCCCCACCTCATTGCGGAGGTCTTGGAGCACTTTGAGGGTTGCTGTGGTAGCTAGATGGGCAGCTTCTTTATGGAGGTAGTGATGAGGAGAGAACAGCGGAGATGTGCTGTCCTTGTTGATTCCTCCCTCAGCTCCCTGGTGACGACTGCTGTCCAGAATTCCACCGTGACTACACTTTCCTTTAAAAGACAAGACATTATCATACTACATCATCAAAATGGATAATAACTCAGGTTATCTTTATTAATTTAAAATATATAATTCTTTAAGATGACTTACAAATAAAGAGGTAAATCTCATGAAATCTGAACATTTTCAGGTTTCATTTCACCCCAAACTCAAGGTAATACATATATATATATATATATATATATATATAAAGAAGTACAAGTAAATGAAGATTTTACCTTTGTAACAATTAAGCCCCTTACACTTAACGTATCTAACATTTGACCATTAACACACTTTCAAGATCTTAAAAAATGGCTAAAATTGATTTAGTAAAAAACAGTTTAACCCTTTATTGAAGTATTATTATACTTTGTGATTATCATTTAAATAAAAATAATTTATAATATTATTAACAATAATAACAATTTATAACAATAAATTGTTCGTCATAAAGTAACATCTCATGAAAACGTTAAATAATAATAGGATAGTAGCAGTGGAATCACTCAAAACAGGATGAGATGAACTTGTTTTTAATTATGCATTATTGTTTGTTGGATGAGTTAGGTTAAATGAAAATATTGCAAGAAATTCTTTGTCATTCACTGATGTTCATGACAGCTGCAGGTGGCAGATCTATAAACTATTTTGCGCCATTAAAGCATGTTTAATTTAGATTGCCACAAATTGTTAATTAATACATTAACTAACATGCAGTAACTAACACGTAATTAAGGTGCAGTGATTCATGTGAGTCATGTTGTAGTTAAGTTAGTTCTTGATTAATAGATGTATTAACTCATCATTAGTTTATCATTAGTTTATCAAGTAATTGTTTATTCATGTATTAGTACATGATAATTCATGTATTGTTATTGTAAAGTGTTACCTAATTTAAAAAAAAGTTAGTGTTCTAGAATAAACAAAGACATGGAATAAATAAATATAAAATAAAATAAATAAATAAATAATTTTGGGTGAAATGTGAGCATTACACTTAAGTTACTTAAGTTACATCATGATGCCTATACCTTGGGGTTTGAGATGGTAAGTGCTGAAATAACCAGTAGTCAGTAGCGGTTCTGTCTGATGAATCATTTTCTCCAGCAGATTATTGTAACAACTATATCTGTAGCAGTCGGCACAGGTTGGGGTTTCCTCTGAAAACAACAAAAACATTATGGTGAACGTTAAGTGGTTAATGACTTATTGCAAAATGCTTTGTGAGGCACTCACCTGAAGCTACAGGAACTGACGGCTCTTCTGGGTGCAGAAGGTGGAGGTAGACTGCTTGCTGACCCATCTCCACCCAGTTACTGTGGCTGTAAAAGTCCTACAAACATATGCATATGACGGTCAGTTTTTGTTTTGCTAACAATATTCCATTCAAAAACAATAAGACTACAATGCTACAAACATCTAATGGCCAATTAAGTGTGATTGTAATATCATTCATCAAGTAATATTGGCAGACAACCCTGTTGCAAAAAGACAGCATATGCTGGTTTCAAGCATTGGTCATGTGCTGGTCCTAAAAAATAGCTCCTGTTTAGACCAGCTCACAACCATCTTACAACCAGTTCAGAACCAGCTTAAACCAGTTTAAACCATGTGCAATGCTTCTAAAAAAATACCTAACCAGGGGTGCGTTTCCCAAAGGCATAGTTAGCCTACTATGGTCGGAAGTTCCGTACGCTGTTTTCGAAAAGTGCGCATGCGCAAAAAAGACTAAGGGAATCTCGGAGTATGACGTATGAGGGAACCCGCGATGATTCAAAGATCAAATAAAGCAAAATGACAGTGAACAAAAATAATAAATGAGTCAATATGTGTCATGTTCAATACAGCAGCATCTTGGAGATCTCTAATCAGTTTAATAGCAGAAGGTATTTGTTCACGACATCGATGGAGATGTGACCGTGTTCGGGAAACAGTCGTGTTTAGCTAGTTCGTTTCTAAAACAATGCACCGTACTATGGTGGTTTATCAGTGAGTTACATCGTTGTTCGGGAAACGCACCCCAGGGTGTGTTGCTTTTTTCAAAAAGGAAATAAATATAACTTTGTCAGAATAATAAATAAAATAAGCCAACCTGTAAGGAGTGGAAAAGCTGGCCCAGGCTACGTCTGGCCCCCTGGTACTCTTTAGCCCGGGTCTGCAGTACCGTCTGACCCCAGAACTCTCGTAGAATCTGGGTGGCTCCTTCCACTTTCTCAGAGTCAAAGTGGTAGACTGGATCAGAGCATGTGGAGCTCAAGAAATCCATTTCAGCGTTAGCACTTGCTACCTCACCCATAGCATGCCAAAACCCTCGACCTAGCCCGGTATACTGGAACAAACAAATCAGTGAGACTAAATCTTTAAGTCATCACTATTCTTGAAACATTTTAAATGAAAACATTCATAAGTAAAAAGCAGCAACTGGAAATATTCACTTGCGTGAAACCTACCAGCGCTTTATTATCTACATCATGATGACGTTCCATCATTTTGCTCAGCGTTTCCATTGTGATGTTCAGTATAGCTTGCTCTGTCATGTACTGGTGTGTGTATGAATCCCAGGACAATGTTAGTACGCGTGACCAGAAGTTGGGAAGAAAAGCTTGGCTCATTGGCATACAGTAGATAAACAGCACCAAGACACACCGGTGGGTCAAAATCCAGGAGCTCATTCCTTCACACATCATTCCACTCCAGTTAAAACACCTGAGCTTTTATAGAAAGATGCATCACACCTGCAAAGGAATACATGTGAGACAGATGTGTGGGTAACAATTTTTATGAAGCATTTATTTATTATACATTATGAGGGTATTCTTAAAACATTATAACGAATGCACATTAATAAACACAATAATAAATCTACTTCATTTATAATGGACTATATCATATCTTGACATTGATTATTTACGATCTGCACATTACCTTACAACATCTTGTGAGTGGCTAGGTTTTCAGCGTTATTTGAATGATTCTTGTGAGGCTTATGTAAGCTAGGCAATACTTTTAATAAAATAAAATGCATTGTTTATTATATAAATAGGGTAGAATGTTGACATACTTGCAAAGAATCCTATACTTTTCGAGGAACCATACTATACTTTTAGCAGAAACACTACTAATACTCTAATAAGGACTAGGTGGCATGCAGAGTTACTGATCAACAGCTGTGTAAAACATACTATCAAAATAATCAAACTGATATCATCAAAACTGATATCTTTGAGAATTTATTATTATTTTTTTTTAATTATTATTACATATAAGTGGTGTTTGTCCACTTTCAGTAACGAGCAAAATGGCATATCCATGAGCTGATACAACATATTATGAAATTATTTATAATGCATTAATTATAATGATAATAACAGTACCCTTCTAATGTATTATAAATACAGGATTCGTAGAAAGTGTTACCAGCTGTTTTGTTATATACACAGAGCAGCACACACACCCACGCTACGTCTGCTAGACATAAACATTGATTTTTACCTTTCAAAATAAAGTCCGTTTTTTAGTTTCAGTTCATTGTAATGCTAAAGATATAGTCCTTAATATGATAAGCATCATAGAAACATTAATATATTACCAATATTTAGTGGCATACATTGTTTTATGAAAGCTTTTGTTTAGAAGATTTATCTTTCAGCTCCAGCTTCAGTGTTAATATTCTCAATGTTAAAACAATGCAATTAAATTCTATATATTTTTAATGACAGATTTTAGCGTAACTTTGATCCACCTGTCTTTTCAACTACTAATTAATTAAATGTTTTCGTTATAATGCATCTAGAGTTTCTGTTTTTTATAAAGTGTGTAAACCAATACACATTATACAGTATGTGAGCACAAAAGAGGTATAAAAAAACGGGTCTTTCTCTTACCTCTACTAGCTTATTTCCTTTTGTGGTCTCATTCTAGATTGTTTTCAGCTTGTATTTTCGTGGGTTTTATCATTTGACACATCCAAACTCCAATCAGCATTTTGAAAATCACATGGTGTGGTTTTCACCCCAGACAAAGATGCTATCAGCAACTTGTCTCCTCAGCACATTATGTGCAGTCTTTTGAAAACAGAACGTTTTAATGCTCTTGTTTTTGCAAATATTTCTGGAGGTGCTTCTAAGCTAAGTAAGAGACAGAAACATGCCTGCAACCTGCTAAGATGGATGTCCATGAGACACATATCCTCAAATCCTCATGACCCCACCGTTGCATGTGATTCCCTCCTTGTCTTCTTTCTCCTCACTTCTCTCTCTCACTTGCCCCATTTTATCATGCTGCATTGACTCCAGACAATAGTTCTGCATACATTAAGGGCCAGTATGTCCCCCTTCCCTGCTCTTCAGTTCTGTCTTTTGCCCAACATGAAAACACACACCATGCTCACTTCCCCCAGTGCTTCTATTGTGGATTCATGGTGAAAGACTTCAGACATGTTGCTAACCAACCCCTTTCCTGGAATTAGGCTTTAGACCTATAAGCTTTAGAAAGGCTTGGAGGATAAAACTGCATTGTAGTGTGGGTCTTTTGTAGTTTGAGAATTCTGCCTATAGAGAATCAATGGCTGAATGTTTACTTATAGTTTGCTTCTTAAATGCAGTTTGGTCTATAGAAAATAGTGAAATTTACTATTAAATTAAATAATTAATAATAATTCAAACATAATTGTTACATAATCTCATCACATTGCACATTCGGTTAAATTACAAATGTGTTACATGCTTCCTTTCAAATGCTATAGATAGGTGAAACTGTGAAATTTTAATATGTGCTGAAGTTGCGCTTGGTCTCGTACTCTTTCACATACCTCTGTCATGCAATTACTTAGCCCTTTGTTGAAATGAACAGTAAATTGTGTTTAGCTGAATTCAATTTCTGTTTTGTCAAATGGGTATAAAAAGGTTAGTATACCACGGTAGCCTTCATGTGAAGACCGAAGAGTGCTATTTCACTGGACAGGGACACTGGCAAGCATTGCTTTTTGTTTATCCTCTTTCCTACTGCTTGTTTCACTTGTGTTTCAGTTTATTTTTATAACCAATTCTATGTGTTTTTTAGACCCCTACTACTACTACCACTCGCCTACGTCTGCTAATACACACCTTTATTTCTGTTTGTCTCTGGAATTATCAGTCTGAAGTAAAGAAAACAGATTTCATTACATCTTTTTCTAGTCATTCAAGACTACATCCCATGGTGCTGAAAGAGACATGGATCAAATGAGAGGTACCAATAATTACTTATTTTACCACTCTCCCCGTCTGACTGTGCATTTGAATAACCAGTGCTCTCTCCACCTTCCTTACCAAGACTAAGGGGAGACCCTTGGCGAGGCACCGTTTCCCAGTGGTGTAGTCTACTTTTTTGCAGTGGGTATACTGTCATACTTGTTCTCATCCATCCTAGAGCGAATTAACCTTGAGTTGCCGTTTTTTGTTGTCAAAGTTGCTGCTGCACAATGATGCCCCA
>JAUCMT010000039.1:7656066-7676525 GCA_032357475.1 Enteromius thamalakanensis | reverse complement strand
ATAAATTTGAATTGAATTGAATTGAATTGAATGAGTCTTGACTCTTAGCATCGGTGGGAGAACTCATAAGCAGTATTAACGGCATCCACAATAGCTTCTTCTAGCTGGGCTCCCTGGAGGGAGGAGGACTGAAGGCTTGCAGTACAATCGGCCAGGCCAGAATGGTGCTACAACTAGTAGACCTCTACTAGAATTACTAGCACAACAGTCCACCTCTGGCAAGACTTGGAGTCAGGGTCCCTCTCAGGGTAGACTCAGGAACCGCTTCTATAGAGGGAATATAGAGGAGCTTTGGAATGGCCTCCATGGCCATGAAAACAGAAACTGCCTTTCCCAGAAAAGCCTCCATGGACACAACAAGACCGACTAGAGTGAGTGAAACTAATCCTAAGGACATGACAAGACATATTGCTTGACTTTGACCAGGAGCTAGAGCTGACACTGTAGCAAACTCTTCTATCAAACCTATGGTATTCTGCAGGCACCACTTAGACACCCAGCCATTGAGTCTGCCATGTATCTCCTCACCAGGGCGTCGCTAGTCGGGAACAAAGGTGACAGAATACATAGGGCCCATACCTCTGAGGGGTCTGCCATCTACATATTTGACATTCCATTCAAGTAGTGGACAGATATGGATCTCTGTTTGACAGAAACCTTGCTGAAACAAGGTAATAACATAACTTTAAATCGGGGATTTAAAGGCACAAATCTGCCTTCATTTGGTAATTTCCTGATTATGCTGAGTTAGATGTGTTCTTAGGTCAACATATTTTGTTGACCCTGGAGCAACATTTGAATCCAAAAATGTAGTCTTGGCCATATCCTTACACCTAAACCTAACCCTTACAGGTTTCCAAAATGGGAGGAAATTATAGATTAATTATACTGATGCAAAGCATCAAACACTGATTCTAAGCCTGCATTTAACAAAAACTAAACTGTTTAATCACAATGTTGTTCCTGGGTCAACAAATATATAGATCCAGGAACATATCACACTCAGAAAAAAATCAGGTTCTGCATTACTATTAAGTAAAGATGAGCCATTTGTAAAAGGTAAATGGGGAAGTGGTGCTACAATTTATAGCAATGTTTTTAGTATATCTCAGAGGTTTCAAGAATAATTCATTTGAATGGCACTTAATTTGATTTTATTCAGAGAAACAGATGTTAATGATAAATAAAATCAGTTGAGATGTTTGTGCTGGCTAGTGTTATACAGGCCATCAGAGCGTCACACAGACTTTATTAAATAATTTGCTGATTTTATATTTGCTTAAGTGCTGGCTGCAAATAAAGTCCTAATTTTTGTTGATTTTAATATCCATTTTGATAATGAAACTACTTATTGTCAAAATCATACTTTAAATTTAATCCCGCTAATCCCTCAGGGCACTGCTAAATCTTTTGGAAGACTGTGAAGCATCCCTAAGACAGGTGACCCAGAGAAGACAGGAGTTCTTCTTCCGGGGACACTGACATCTGTGCTCCCATCCCTGGAGGCTTTCTCCAAAACAATCCCCACCTTCTCAGTAAAAGAGCAATTCCCTTTATTTTTAAGCCTATCTCATTGGGTTCTGATCGTGAATGATGCTCTGCTTCATCACACTCAGACTCAGGGCAGGCATTCGCCTCACCACTTGGCAGTTGCAGGAAGCACTGCTTCCTTGCACTCTACAGACTTAGACTCTTCACCCACTCTGTTAGTTCTTTTTAGTTCTGTTAGTTGCATTATTTGACCCACCGAACCTAGTTTGCCAACCTCATGCTTTTCATGACAGACACTTTCTCAGGCAATGGACACGATCTATGAAACCTGCACATCTGGCTTCTGGACAGGACACAGCAGACCTCTCTGGCTTTTCCTCCCTAGCTCAGCACAAATGCTGCATTATTTTCCTAGAGTAGTATTACTTCCTCCACTGATGTATCCACTTTTTTTTTCATTCAAAAAAAAGAACCTGCTGAGTCCATTAGCATTTTTATGTTCCCTGCTGCTTGGGTATACAACAATGTATTCATATTCATACATTATTCCTGCCCGTCTTTGGAAAGGACATTTTTTTCCACTTCTCTGAATAAATAGCTTCTTTAGGATAAGTAAACATACAGCAAATTTAGCTGACAATTATTGTTATAATTGATTTCAATAACTGAATTAATAAAACACAGCTCTATGAGCTATATGATTATAATTTACACTTTCGTGAATTTCAACACAGGAAACAGGTGAATAAAGACAATCAAGACAGTCAATCAATTCATAAATTATTATTTCAGAAAATGTTAAGCCTTTTGGCTTGTTTGTGTATCTCAGGGTGAGTGAATGTGTTTTTCATATATTTGTCCAGATTGTTTTATAACTAGGTTATATTGTATAGCTGTGTTTTGTGATCAGGGCCATGGTTGTCAAACTCCAAAATTAGATTATTTAAATTTTAAAAAACTTTCCTGTAGGTCAAATTGTAGAGCATGTTAGCAAAGTCAAGATCTGATAAAACTGTAACTTGAATGCAATCGAAGTTGCTTCGGATAAAAGCAACTGCTAAATGCATAAATGTAAAACACATCTTTATTTTATTTGAAAAAGGTTATTGATGAAATATTTTAGCTTGTCTTGTATGTATTTTTTCCTTAGATCAGAACATTTTAAGCAGTCATATGGTAACGCTACAACATTTCCCTCGCATCTTAAATTTTACTCCACTTATGGGGCATGCTGTCACATTTTATTTTCATTTTTTGAGGTAAATAATGAATTTTTTTTTTATAAAATTACATGTCATTGTAACGTTAAGTCTATCGATGACAAAGGAGATCGCAGGAGACAAAAAGGTAAAATAAACAAAAGTTTTTTAATAAACCAAAATCGTGGAGTAGTATCCAAATATCTTAACCAAGCTTTCACACAGACCATACAGCGTTAATGACAGACAAAGACTGACTAACAGAGGGCAACGTAAGTAGGGAAGACAATTACAGAAAACGAGCTAGACACACCTGAACAGAATACATAATTAACAGAAACTGGGTCACGACAAGCACATGGGAAAACAAAGGGCACACGAGGAAAGAAAACAAACAGCACATGTTACAGTCATGGATAAGAATGAATATGGTTAAAAAAATTATAACCTTTAACCCTTTGTGAATGTGCACTGAGAACAACAAAAAAGGTAAGGTTGTTCCCAGCTCTCCTCTACTACAATAGCTATAACCCAACCACATTATGTGCCTTTCAAATTTCAGCAGTTCAGTCTAGTGAATCTTTAGCTATTTCTTTCTTTTAATATATAGAATATATATAACATACAAAGTGTATACAAAGCAATGCTACAGTACCATTTGTAACATTTTGTGTTGATAAGTAAAGGGAATCCATATTGAATAAATGCATATTGTGTCAAATATTCTTTAAAATGTCTACATATCCATATTTGCACTTTTAAAAATAATTATATACATAATTGTACAGTTCTTTCCACATCTTCCATTCATTGCTTTCAGTCAATGCTAAAGTTGTTAGTTTTCTATGTACACTATTACCTCAAGTCACAAAAAATGAATGAACACATTTACAAAGATTTCTTAGTGGCATGCTTTAAATGTCTTTCTGTTTTAAGTTTTAAATGCAGTTTATTTTATTTATATATTTTTTATTTATTTATTTTTCTTTCTATTATCTAGAAGACTTAATGCGAATGTTAATGTCAAACTTGTAGTTGGAATTTACATTGAACAAAGTGTGGTAGATACTGTTTGTATAAAAAAAAAAAGTACTGAATTTCAACTACTGGTCATTATGGAAATGCAAACAAACTACCATTGCTATGTTTCTATTGTATGGATACATTTCAGTCCTTCTATCTACACATTATCATTTACATATGCCTTAAGGTACTCAATGGCTCCGGTTCCGAGCTACATTTGATTTGATGATTTTTTGCATGCATAAGATTCACTCATTACAAGCAAACTGATATCAAATTAATGAGAGCTTACCAGTCAGTAGTAAAACGGGTAGTAATAAATTGAAAAGTGTCCCCACTATTACATCTTCTGGCATTTCACCCAGACACTGTGCTCTCATGATGGAGTACTGTGACTGCACTGACAGCACGTTTAAATCAATGCTGGACACCACATCATCTTCAGGAAGTCAACACCCACGCATACACAAAACTATAAAAGCATCTATAAACACATGAAAATATTGTGATAAATGGGTATAGATGTTTCAAATGCTGGTCATTTATAGAACATTTTCTAACCTACTGTACACATGAAATGTTCATATTCATACAACATTTACACATTTATGGCTAATTAATTCTGCTATCCAGACCCAATGGAAAGCATGATTTTCATAATGTGAGATTTTCCTTAATACATTATTATTAGTAGTAGTAGTAGTAGTAGCAGATGTTGTTGTAAAATGTAAAACATGTACATTTAGTTATTCAGCAGACACTTTTATTCAAAGTGACTCACAAATGAGAACAATGGAAGTTTAGGTGTAGGGTCAGTGTAGGACAATGCCACATACAGTCTGTACAGTAGAAACATCATTACACCTATGGAGAGACCCCATAAATCACACAAACCAACATGTGTGTGTGTGTGTGTGCACAGAAAGCAGTGCAAGGGAGACGTACACTATTCATAACCAATGACATATTTAATAAGACCTTTAGGGTCATTATGATCAAGTTTTACTTAATTAATGTTGCCCTTCATCTTAGTGAAATAAAATAACATTTTCTGGCTTTTCATCATTCTCCATCTATTTTCACATAAAAAAGAAAAGAAAAAAAGCTGTCTTTTTGGAGGTATGTAATTTTTTTGTTACAAATATGACCGTATGAAAATAAAAGGGAAATGGAAAAAAATCTTTATTTATATTCGTCCAAAAAAATTACTAAACCCAGCATAAATCTGAAAATTTCTGCACAGAAAGAAGATCTAGTACTACAGCACAAATGCAATGTATAAAAAAAACATGCTCACTCACACACACACTTACACACACAAACATGTATGACTGCTCAACTGGATCAACAGAGAGCCTTTTTACAAAATGTGTCGAATCAACCACAGATGCAGAACAAAGATGTGAAGGGGTGGGACCTAATTCACGCACATGGCCACACACAAACATAAAGGCATTCTCACACTTACATACACACACACACTCTTACATATGTCTGTTTGCCACAGACAGCTTTTTCAGAAAAAAATAGACACACTCACACACATACTGTTCTTGTGCTAGATGATTAACTGATTCATGTTCAGAATGTAATTGTAAAAAAATGTTGAAATAAGATGATCACACTTCACTCCAGTTAATTTCTGCATATTTCTGTTGGTTTCATTTACATATTATTTTTTGAATTTTTGGTTACACTTTACTTCAATAGTCTAATAATTATAGTAACTTTGTAACTACATGTCAACTAATTCTCATTAATTCACATTTACATTACTACTAACTCTCAGAGTAAGGATTAGGGTAGGTTTAGGGTTATGGTTAGTAAAGAGAGTTTCTGATAGTCAGTAGTGTGTTGTGGATCCATCAAAATAAAGTGTTAGAAGATATTAAGCAGACAGTCTACTAATGCTATAATGACTGCTAGTTGACATGGAGTTGCAAAGTTACTTACTCAAGATTCCATTTTTGTTTCTCACATCTAGTTATAGCTAGTACAACATACAGTGAAATGTTCTTTCTGGCTGAGAAGCACTCCCCAAACTGTGCTAAAACAAACAAACACACAAATTAAGAGATAAAAAAAGAAAAATAAGTACTAACAGAGGGAGTTATAGAAGTGAGAGCGAGGATTAAAAATTGTAAAAAGAAAGTCTGTATAAAGAAACAGCCATATGTATATGTACATATAAATAACTGAGGTATTGAGGTATTGAATAATTGAGGTATTGCACTGTATGGGTATGTGTAACACAAAAAATTATTATACATAATACACATAAATAAGATGCATTTAGGAAAGTGTCTGTAGAAATAAATAAATGCTGTGTGGCATAAGGTGCAGATAGTATAGAGCAAGGTGCAAATGTGCCATTGGGAACCATATTCTAGATGATTCTAGACATTGTTTAAGGTGGATGTGTGTATGTTTGTCCGTTATGTGCTGTGTGTGCAGGTGTCCATCTGCACACACTGTTAGATGGACTGTACTGTTAGAATGTGTAAAGTGAATCACATTGTTTTTACACTTGATTCATTAAAATGTAAAATACGCAACTACAATCTGACTGTAAGTCTTGTCCTTTAGGTGTGTCTTAAGTGGTATTTTTCTGTCAAATTTCTAAGGTATTTTTGCGCAAACAGACATTTCAGAATGTAAAAAAAAAATTATATAATTTCGAAGGAATATTTATTTTTAATGTCTTTTCTAATGTTAATATATACATAAATTCAGAAAAATATTCACAATAGTTGTGACATGAGGAGTTAATTGTCACGGAGCGCGCTCGCTGGCGTGTGTGTGTGAAAACAGACCGGCAGGACTCGACCAATAGATGCAAACATTTATTAAAGAAAACTCAAAACAAATACAAACAAAAAGCTGACGGGGCAGCAAAACTCACACACATTAGGAGAACACCAGCGGACATGAAGCACACGAGAATTGTAACTTTAACAGGACCTAACTACAAAGGAAAACATGGGTTTTTAAACACTAAGAAATCAAGACTAAAGTGGGGACAGCTGACAAAACACAGGTGAAACGATTAAACTAAACAAGGGGCAAACCAAACAGGACTGGACTAAACCAAATACATGAAAACATGGGGGAACACAAGACAGGACAGGAACAGAGTGTTACACTGCCACTGTCTTCTCAAACTAGTGCAGTGACCCTGTAACAATAAATTGGTTGCAAGCTACGAGAAACTCAATTATCTTGTGGAGTGCAGGAAAAGTCAATGAAATCTTGCTCAGCAGCCATGGTCGGTGTGTTTCTGCTTGCATGTAAGTACTGACTAAATTATTAATGATCAATAGATTAAATAAACACAAATGCTGGTGGTTTTGTTTAATAAATGTTGATTGTTATTTTCAGATATCTCCATGGAATTACTCCTTGAATGTCAAGGTGTGTTCCAGCAACACACTAAATAAACAACTTTTCCAGTAAATGTAATGTTGAATTTATCAGGATTAAAAAGTCTCTTACTTCTTTCCTTCGCAGGTCACACAATTCAACGAGCTAAGATTTTCAGTAAAAATAAAGAAGTACCAGAAGGCAGTAGACTGGAGGTTACTTGCAGCACATTTGGTTTTACAGAAAAGGCAGTTTATTTATATCTGTGTAAAAATGGTAAAGCTATTGATATAAAAAATAGTCGCAATCAAGACAGCATTTTTAAAATAGAGAAAATAGCAATGAACCATACAGGCAACTACAGCTGTTTGTTTTCAGAAGGGCAGTTGCAAATAAATGAAGTGATGGGATATGGTCATAATTACATCTTCATAAATGTGATTGGTAAGGTGCACCACACGTTTGCTTACATTTATGAGTGTTTTTAAATCCTGAGCACAGATGTAATAATGTTAAATTATAGCTATATGCAATTTAACCACAGTACACTCAACATATATTTTAATTGGGATAAATGTTTAATATTGCTTTTGAATTGATTTGAAAAAGAACAGCCTATAAAAAAAAGCCACGTTACAACATTTAACCATAGTGTTTTCTTTCTTGCCACAGAATCTTTTATTTCTACACAGATACATTTGCTTAAGTCTGAGGTGCCAGTGGGAAGTAATGCTGAATTCAAGTGCACAGCATCCAGTCCTTTACACGACAAACAGTCCAGTAACATGATCTTGGTTTATCTAATCAAAAATGGAAAGCCTGTTAAAGTTAATATTTGGGACACCGAGAAGACGATGACAAAATTCACCCTCAGAGAGGTTCAGATGGAAGACGCTGGGACATACAGTTGTGTTATATTGTTAAACATACTTCCTTACCATGAAATGAGACTTCGTCAAAATATTAAAGTTGATCTTCAGATAACTGGTAAGAGTGGGGGGTGGGGTGCTTATTAATTGCAATTATTTGAAACTACATGAAATTTATTTATTGTTTTGAATGTGCCAGAAAGAAAATATTAGGTTTCCAAACATTAATTTTGTCAGTAACACTTTTAATAATTGCACACTATGAATCATTAGGCAAGCATTAGTAAATAGTCAGTTCATCCTTCATAAAGCAATGTCCCAATGTTAATAGTCATTAGTAAGCAGATTATAAATATAGCTATAAATGCCTTTTTCTTGATTTATAAGCAAATAAGCACAGAGGGTTAAAGAAGTCAGAAATATATTCTTCAAAGATGCAAAAAATTAAACTGTACAACTGCACACTTGCAGAGGTTTATTCTTCATTTTGTTTCATTTTTTGCATCTTGAGGTCTCTTGAAGTATCTTGGAAACATTTCCACAGATCGTATAGATTACTAAAATATAAGAATTGAGTAAACTGTCAAAATAAGGCCATTTTGTGTTTCTGTGTTTTCTTTGACAGCGGCATCTAACAGCGCTACTGACATAGTCGTTATTGTCATAATTTGCTCTATAGTGTTACTTCTCAGTCTGCTTCTGGGAATCTGGGCACTAATCCGAAGACGAGGTAGTATTTTCTTTTACAAACACTGCCACATTTCACTTTCTTAATTTGTTTAAATCCTAGAACTCTTTTTTTTGTTTCTAATAGGATGTCATAGAATCGAAAATGAAAGGTAGGTTTAAAAGGTTCTGAGAAACTAAAGTAAATAAGAAATTCATATACCAGATATTAGATTTAGGACAATTCTCATGCATTCTTATTCAACAGATCCTTGAAAAATGAGACGGAGCTCAGAGTAACAGAAGTGTTATATGAAGGTATTCATTGTTCTTGTTTCTTGTCTGATTATTTCCTTCATAAAACAGCAAGCTAGGATTGCTATACATAAAAATTTAGCAATTGGACTTAAGTAACCTTTGTGTTATTTAACCGTTATGTTTAAAAACTTTCATACATTGCAGAGTCGACCTGATCTAATGTCGTGATGCACATATACTATTAAAGTGATAGCTTACCCCCCCCAAAATGGCAATTCTTTCTGAATTCATCTCAAAGTGAGAGTAGAATCGTAGAGTACAAAAAACTTTAAAATATGATTATTTTATATATAGTATGCAATACATAAATTTCTCTACTTTTTCTTATAATTCTATATCTAACATAAAAGATCTTTGTTATAGATATTGGCCAACCAGATCCATCTGGTACTGGTCGCATACAATGTGATGTCTGGTAAGCCAGTTATTTATTATATGCTTTGTGCTGTTTTATTGCTGTACTGTTTATTGTGCTATTTTCATCCTTTATTTAAAATATTTCACATATTTTCTCTTGTCTGTTTCAATATCAGCTTTCACTTAAATAACTGATTTTTTTTTTTTTTCTTATTTATTGTACTGTTTCTACAAAAATGATGTGGTTGCATAAATCAATGTCTATAATGGCTCAGGGCTGCCTCAGAGTCAGATGATTCCTCTTTTAATGGTAAGTCTGCATTAAATGAATGAACGAATTCACTTTGAGAAGTTATCGAAACAATCTTACAACATTGCAAAACACAGTAATATATTCGCGGAAATGTAGTCATTTTGTGCTGTGCAATTACAATGACTAGCTGTGTCTGCATTATGTCTTATATTTTTACAGATGAAGAATAAGGAAGTGCAATGTACAGGACAGCGTCTGCATGTTATACGGCATGATTCAATTATGCTGTCGCAGCTTTGCTGTGTTTTTTTTAATGTAAACATTACTGTAAATGGTTTTTCAAGGCTCGAAGTTAACTCAGAATTTATAATAAAATACAATCATATTGAATTTGTTGTAAAAAAGATACTGTTGTTGGTTTTATTTATTTTACTTTGTGATCTGCATCATGAAGGTTGATTGAACTGTCAAATTCACAAAATGTTGATCTTACATGAAGACTAAATTGAAGTTAATATTACGTCATTTATAATTAAAAGGTTAATATACTCCAAAATTACTAAAATACTCAAAAACATATAAGACTGAGGATACACTTTGTATTTAACAATTGAGCCTTTTTTGGTTCAATGGGGGCTCGTGATTGTAAATATTTGTTATTCAGAATTAGAATATATTTCTAATTCCTACGCGTGCAATGTGAAACCTGCATTACACCTTGACATTTAATAATCTTACCTGATACTGATATTACAATAGCCAGTCTTATAAGTTTACGTGATCTGGCTCTTTGTCTATTCATTTTTTTATTTTATATATCAAACTATATTAAACGAACGCGTGGTACGCATGGCATCTACTCCATATGCTTTGGCTAAAACACACAAGGAAACGCGTTTTAAAAAATAATACCACAGACATTGCATTCGGACTCATCACAGAGGTTGTGAGAGAAAAACACAGACATGGCAGATTCAGATGGGATTAAAAACACCAAGTACGTCTGTAAAACAAAACATTCTCTGACATCCCTGTAAAACTAGTCCTGTCCGAATAGGGCTTTACTTTTAGTCATTATTTAGGTAGAACACATATATTCTGAATGCCTTTGGCAGAATTCAAATGATCCATTTTAATCTAAATTATTCTGCAGAAATACAGATATGCAAAAATACAATTCAGTTTATGTCTGTCTTTGAAGAGGCTAAATTGCTCTAAAACATTGACCATCACTAAAATTAAAATTAGAAATAAGAAAGAATGTTGTTTTGTTTACTTTTTATACTTGTCTATTGAGCACTAATATACATTATATATCACAGGGAGAAGACTTTGTCTGTTTTCTCACTCTGTACAAGATGAAACGGAAGAAATGTAGACTTGTGTTCTCTGCCACTTTAGCAGTGTGTTTAAAATTACACCTGGTGGAAAAATTGCAAATGGTTTCAGTGTTATTGGGTTACGTGGGTGTGATCTTTATGACACACAGTACGCATTTATAATAAGTATAGTACAGAATTGGACTGATGCAACAAAACATGAACTTGCTGGTCAAACTGAGTAAAATACAGTTTACAGACAAGCAAACAGATTTTGGGCTTTATTACAGGTTTTGAACTAACTGGCAAATGCATATGTACACACACACATGCACACACAAGCACCTCGCAGACAGTATTTAACCACTTTCCTATCATACGTCTGAGCAAATACCGCCTCAATAGAGGTGAAACTAGAGCAAAGTTCTGCATCACAAGCCTAGTACTGCATATGTCTTCTCAAATAACAGCTTTAACCACAGTCAAATATACTGCAGTGGAAATTTACACAACGACTTTCTGTAACTCCAGTTCACTGAACTTCATATGACATCAAGCAAAACACACATATTTGCCTGCCCAGCGAGAGCAGTGACTATCTATAAGCTTTGTTCAACCTTTTAATTACTTAATATGAAACTTGATATTTGTATGCATTTTTGGCAAAATATGTCTGTAATCAACCGTTATACTGAGTGTGGATCTGTGCCCCAACAATTAGCTCAGGTAATATGGAAATTTAGCCTGTTCTTGATGAAACACATTTCAACATGACAATGGAAAGTAATCCCCGGTCTTTTAACAGGGTTTCCCAGTGACCGTATTTGCACATTTTGAACATACAGAGGGACTAAAACAGAACCTTGTGGCACTCCTTTTACAGGTATTACATAAACTAGATTTAATTTAAATCATGATCTGTAGTGTGGAACGATCATTTGTATATTTACTGTAGCTAGTGCAGTCCTGTACTATGATTTGGACTGAAACCTGAACTTTTCAAAGATATCATTCAATAGTAAAAAAGGACCATATCAGAGTAGACCAACTTAGGCTCATTGGAAATACATGCCTCTTCGTACATTTCTGCAAAACATTACTGCAAAAAAATAAATAAATGACCTATACATCCAAATCACTGTAGTATTCAGTTGAAATGAACACTAGAAGAAGTAAAACTTCCATAACTTGTATTAGTTTTCACACAAAAACATGCTTTACAGGTACATTTTTGATTAATAAAGGCTTATTTTCACACAATTATTTGCAGGATGTTATAACTTCAAAACTCTTTTAACACCCAGCAAGAATTAAAACTGATACTTTTGAATGTTGTCGTCATATGTACAGATATATATGTGTTCTAGTTTAGTAGGTTTATTTGGTAGCTCATGTTATACGGTGTTGTGCTTGCAGTGAAAAGCTACGGTTTGAACATCAATCAAACTTTGGTTCAACAAAACAGCTCAAATCAGCATAAGGAAGTTAAAATATCTAAGCTTTATCAGCGAATCTGTTTTTACCTACCTTTTTAACAGTATTTGTTAACAGTATCTGGAAGGTTTAGGTTTGGGTTTTAATGTAGGGGATTTTCCAACATGACAAAGCATTAATCATTACCCTGATAGCACACGTACATCTAAGATACAGTATGTCTATTTGACGTCCGCATTTACATCTGCAAGACGTATTAACTAGGTTGTTTCCTCATCTGCAACACGTCTATTGGACGTTTCCTTTTAGATGTCAAATAGACATCTATTAGATGTCTTTAAGATGTTTATGATTTCTAATATATGTAAAACTGACATGTGAAAGACATCTGCCAGACATCTTGCAGATATACGTGTGCTATCTGGGTAGCAACACTCACTGGATAAATGAATTCTGAATGTCCACAAAACGTCAATCGAGCAGCTTGGTTACGTATTAAACGAGGGTTTTAGCACCACTATGGAAATGTATGAAATGTATGTAGAGGCAAGCATTTCCAACGAAGATTGGAAAAAAAAGGTTTAATAATTCACACTTGAAGAATTTTGGTAATTGCCAGTGAAAAAGAGGGGTTAATAATGTTTTGTGAGCTAATTTGCTACACTTAGCATGGAATTATAGGAATTATGCTGTTGGTTTAATTTATTTATTGCTTTCTGTCTCTCTTATAAGTTTTCTGTTCGTTTTTGGGGGGCACTACGGAACTGTTTTTCTGATACTTGTATCATCAAGTTACTTCTAAACTGTGATGAATGTATGGTCAGAATGTCAAAGTCCGATTTTTTTTGTTAATGTTTTGTTTATTGAGACGCTCAGCTCTGACAACTTCTAGAGCCTGTCTATATCTGGACATACTGATTTGTATGCAGTGCTAAAGCTTATTTTTCTTTCCATTTTTTAAAATAGCCTAATAAATCTTTATTTGATTCTTAACATCCCAGTGAACATTGGATACCATCTTATGAGATCAACCAACCTACTGTAATTCTTCTTCTTTCTTCGAAATCTTACGTATTTTATGAGTTGCCAGTGTGTATGAATTTAACGTATGTATCTAACCCTGCCCCTAAACCTACCTGTGACAGGGTTTTGGACAAATCGTACAAAATCGTACAAGTGAGGTTGTACGAATTAGTACAAATTAGAATGAATTGGCACCACGTACGAATATGTACAAATTGGTCGTGAGACTGTGTTGGATCAACTCCTCCTGGACACAGGTGAATGTAATAAAAGCATCTTTTATATGTAATTATTTCAATCAATTATTTTTGTACAGTATGAGAGATCTTCCCAACCAACACCCTTGTGTGGGAATGTTAAGCTATTTGACTTAGCTTAACTTTTATTTTATTTTTTGTTACAAATACATCACTAAGTAATATCAAATATACAATAACAATACAATGTGTACATACAAACAGGTTTTTTTCTTTAGGTTGTTTAATGTTAGACGATTGTAAATAGGGCCAGTTTTCATGTTGACTTTAATATGGTACTATGCATGTTTTATTTATAGTCCAGGCCATTAATCTGTCTATTTTACACATATAATAAAGGGTCACTACTCAGTCTCTCCACCCACCAAAGGGTCATTAGCCTAAAAACGGCTGAAGACCTCTGGTGTTCTCTCATTAACTTGTTTTGAGCAGGAGGGGGCAGACTTTACAAGATAATGGAGGATCCGCATCTGTGATTGGCTGTATTTTCTGTGCGGGAAAATGTGAGGGGGGTGGGCTTGGCTTTCTTGAGGAGGAGGAGGAGACCGTGACGGAGTGTGTATGTGAGAAAGAGAGTAAGCAGCCACACACATGCTGGTTGGCATGGACACACGGCAGGCAAATGGAAAAGAAAAATTCTAAATATTCTGCTTCATTCCAATCCATAATCAGGTAAGGAAAAGAAAATGACAAACAGAAAAAGAAAAGGACAGATAGAGGTACACTGGTTGTTTGCATATTGATGTATGTGTGTAATCTCAACGGACAGGTGAATAAATGTATATTTTGTGTGTGAAGGTCCGCTTACATGTGCATGATGCAGAAACATGGTGGTATTCATATACTGTGACATAACATGTTTTATTTGTGATTTGTGGTCATTTGCACATACATGAAAAATCCCAAAGATTCAGCATGCAGGTCTTCACTGCATATCACATATATGTTTAATGGCTAACAAGCTTGTGAGTGTTCAATAACAGCTCGGACTGCATTTGTGCATTATAAAGTGCTTGCACGTTTATTGCTGCTTGCAGGTTTTCTCTGTGGCTTTGCTGCTCCTGATGGTATCATGGTAACAGCTCGAAACGCTGTCAGATCTTCCCTCCTGCTAGTTTGCTGTGCTGTCCTCTGCTCCTCTATAGGTGAGTGTCTCTGACCTTGGCTCAATGCCCCAACTAACATCTGTGCCTGAGAGAAATCTCATGAGACCTGTCAAGAACATACCCAGGTCACAATTTAACACAAAATTTAAATAAGGAAACTAAAATGTATTTGTACTATTCAGCTAAATAATTTCTATAATTAATTTAGGACCATTAAGAAAAAAAGTGTGCTGAATTTGCTGATGTTGTTTTGTCAGTACAGAAGTCGATTTTCTCTAAAACCATTTGGTTACCAACATTGTTCAAAGTATACAGTTCTCTCTCAGTTGGAAGAATTGTTCAGTGTGCAGACTGCGATATTACCTAAGTAGGTAATTTATTCACATCACATCAATAATCATAACACATTTTGTGTTAATAACTGTCTGATTTACATTGGTTTATAATTCCAATTTATTCAATTGATGCTCACCAAATAATAAACATGTGGAAGTGAAACATTACATGTGTTACAATACAATCGTTGTGTGTTATATTAAAGTTTTTACTAAAAAAGAAAGGTTAACACAGTATAGCTATATTATTCATGTTTCTCTTTAATAATAAAATAAATAATGTAAAATAATATTTTCAGTATTATTTTGGGATGAAATGTGACCTGTGATTGACTTACTTTTCAATCTGTGACCTTTCAATCTCTTTATGTAATTATTATTTCCAGCATTTCTCTTGCTCTCTGACCCTCTCTGTGATGGAGGCTCTCAGTGACAGTGAGGTGTAGATAAGATCACACTCTAAAAAGGGTTGTGTCTTTTATTTTTGTCAGTGAGGGGTAATGAAATCAGGACCAGACAGAAACAAAATCTGGTACATATTATAGAAATATCAGTTAAAACAATAATGCATGTGGTGTGTGCTGTAAGTAGTCTCAAAATTCCCAAATCAAAATGCAAAAACAATAAACCTTTGGATTTAGTTAATTTCAAAATATTGTGTTATGCAGCAAATGGAGAAATATGTAACTCATACATAGCTTTAGCAAAAATTCAAAATGTGTAATAAGCTATTTTTAAACTGAGCTGACCCTTAAAATATCTTGTTGGTGTAACCTAATGTGGTCATGTTGATTTAGTAATATTGTATTCCATAATTTAGTCATTACATTTGTGTGTTAACTGGATAAAACTAAAAAAAAAGAACTTATTTCTGAATTTATTTCTGTTACCAGCAGTATACATTTTGCTGACCACCTAAATCTTTCTTTTTAGCATATGTTTGTAGGCGGTTAGTGGTGCATGGATATTGCATTTGTTACTGTCAGTCTTAATAACTGTCAATCCAGTTCATTAGTTTGTCACTTCTTTTTTTATTCAACAAAAACTATTTTAATAAAATCTAAACAGATGCACATTAAGAGAAGACATTTAGAGCAAAAATTCATTATGCCTGGTGCGATTTAGAGTGTTTTAATAAGTCATGATTTACATGTTCACCCACATTGATTATTACAGTACTTTATAATAGAGTACATGTCCAACAGTGTTGTGACTTGAGGATTAATACATATTCGAATCAGTTAAATATTGATTAAGGGAGAACAGACCACAGATATTGATCGATGGGAAAACAAGCTAAAACCAGAATACCATCTGTGGTTGTCTCTGAAATGAACAGTTAAAGAACATCAAGATTTATAAACCCGAAATTGAGCTTTGGGGATGGAGATAAAATTGCAACATTGAATCAATATCTAAATATGGAGCAGAATAATAGGAACAGAATGCAATCAGTATTTGCTATTTGGGTCGTAATACACTTTTTATAGGATAAATGAAATACCAGTAGCTAACAGCCTCAATTTTAGACAGAAATGAGAAAAGTGACACTCACAGTGTTTTATGGCTTCTGGGTCAAATCATTGCCTTAAGACTTGAGAGTGGGGATAGATGATTGATTCTGTCTTATATTACATCCAGCTTCAGACATCCCAAAAACTCAATTCTAGAATTTATATATATATATATATATATTTATATATGCAGTTTAGCAGGTTTGTGTGCATAAGAATACATATGTTTACACACATATTATTACTTACCATATGGATATGGACTATTCTATATACCATATCACTTGTAGAGTTACAGCAAATAAAGCATTCTTAAATAAGACCCCTCTGAGCTTCCATTTAAGTTAGGAGACTTGCATTAGATATGTAGGCAGCGGACAGCTGGGTTTTGGAACAGAGCTATAGTGTGTGACATTTCACATTAAAGAACATCCCACCCACCAGCAATGGCAACACAACCCAGATCATCTAAATCAATTTGACATTCAGAGATTCATAAATCTGCATTCATAACTCTTACCTGCCCCCACAGAAATGAACACGTGTTCAGCAAATCATGTTGGGTTTCCCTTAGTGATTTAGACTGTGGAGACCCTGAGAGGAAAATCAGATCACACAGGATGTTGGCATGGTAGGAGCAGCTGCTGGAGATCTTATAACAATGCCAAATTAGCTTTATCAGCGTTGATCAAGTTGCACATTACACAAACACTGACATTCAGTGATATTCCATCATTCCAGCAAACATTCATTGTGTGATTTTGAATGTCAATGACAAATACAGCTCTAAATAGATAGCAGTCCAAGTCAGTTCTATTCAATAACTGGGTAAATTTATTTAATTACGCAACAAGTTCAGTTAAGCTATCAGAAGCTCTATAGAAACCAATAGTGTTGTTACTGAGCTCGAGTCAGCTTAATGTTGATTCATTTCAGTTCAATAACAATTCCTAAATTGCAAAAGTAATGAGCTCTGAAACAAAGTTGATTCAGAGATGAAGCAGATTTATTCAACTCAGTTCAGTTCAAATTATATTCTCGTTTAATAGTGTCAGTGCAGTCATATGGATAATAATACTTAATATTATAGGCAAGTTACTAAAAATTAGGGGCAAATTAGAATGACACTTCTAAAACTCCAACTAAGTAACGCAAAGACAACAGTGGTAAGGACCCCAAACAGGTGACAGAAAAAAAAAAAAAAAAAACAAGGCTCTGTTGGAGATTTAATTCTGCTCTGGTGTAAATGATAGATTTAGAGGAGGCAGGTGCAAGGCTGTTACAAAACCCATATGTCTTGGGTGAGCTGTTCATTGTGAGATCAATACGATCAACCCAATTGTCACCCCTTCAATAAACCTGGGTGGTCCTTGTGTGTGGGACTGCTCCCATCTAATTAATTAATTGTTTAGTTTTCCAGTCCCTCCTGATTGGATTTGAAAAATTAACATGAGGTTGTTGTTTTGTTAAAGGGCCTCCTGTGCTGTCTTCCTATGCCAAGACAGAAGACAAGCTGTTTAAACATCTCTTCAGTAACTACCAGAAATGGGTGAGACCAGTGGAGGATCTGAACAGTACGGTACAGGTGAAATTTGGCTTGGCAATCTCGCAGCTCGTGGATGTGGTGAGATGTAGTAAAGCTGAAACAGCATTCTCCTCATAAAAATATTTTCTTACAAAAAAACATCACATTTAAGTAATATACATTAGGAGAATATGTATATATTTTTTGATCAGGATGAGAAAAACCAGCTGATGACAACCAATGTTTGGATGAAACAGGTAAAGGACTACTCCAATATTTTTATTAGCATAATTTTGCTCTTGTCTTTTGTTCTGTTCTGGTGGCGTTTAGTCATTGGTATAAAACTGACTCACATTGGTTTCTTTACTGTTTTATTTGTGTGAGGATCAGCACACTAATCCATGTCTCTCTGCATTCAGGAGTGGACAGACATGAAGCTCCGATGGAATCCGGATCATTATCTGGGCATCACCTCCATCAGAGTTCCCTCAGACTCCATCTGGAAACCCGACATTGTGCTCTATGACAAGTATGTTGTGCCACTTAGTGCCACCTGTATGAGTCAGTAAAGAAACCTCCCACTTTACATATCCCTAAACCTTCCTGTTTCCAACCCCTAGATCTCATTTTGACCCCTAAGCCTACCCATCTCTACATCCTTGATCAAATAGTTCCAATGACTTTTATGCATATTGTTTTTAAAAATAGTTTTATAATTTCTGTTATACAAGTTAGTGATGTAAAAAAAAATTGTTATCCCCAATGTCCTCTTACACACATTTGTACTTACACATACTTTTCTAAGGGTGGTTACATGTGTGTAGTTACACAAATATTACAGCTGTAGACACTGAGGTTACATACCACATACACATCTAGTTACTATGTATGTACACAGGTATTAGGGCCACGTAATATAAAGTGGGATCTAGTAAGGTCAATATTACTTTCCCAATGTCTCCATCTTCCTGCCCCTTTTATTAAAGTACAATTTTTTTTTATTTTCATTTGACTATATGAGTATATTAATTTTGGACCTGCCTGTGTCTCAGCTTGATGACTAAGTGATTATCATCTACAGTGCAGATGGTAATTTCGAGGCCACTGTCACAAAAGCGGTGGTGAGATATGACGGCACTATCTCCTGGACCCCTCCTGCTAACTATAAATCTGCCTGCACCATCGATGTGACGTTCTTCCCCTTTGACCTTCAGAACTGCTCCATGAAGTTTGGCTCCTGGACCTACGATGGTTCCCAAGTATGCTGTTTTCAATTGTTAAGGAAGACATGAAAAACCAATGTTTACATCTAGAAAAGAAGAATTTACCTACAAATGAACCAAAATTTGACCTGATTAGCTATTGATCAAAGTGACCACTTTAATCAGACACAAGAGAAGTAAGTGAAATTACTCATACTGTGTATTCTAGGTCCTCTGAAGCATAGCTTTTTGTGTTTAATATATGTAAATGTATGAAACAACTGCATAATATTGCTTTTTTTTAAGGTGGACATTCTCCTCGAGGATGTACATGTGGACAAACGTGACTACTTTGACAACGGTGAATGGGAGATTGTGAAGGCCACAGGTAGCCGGGGTCTGAGAAGTGATGGGACCTTTTTCTATCCATCCATCACTTACTCCTTTATTATCAGACGTCTTCCTCTTTTCTACACACTCTTCCTCATCATTCCCTGCATTGGATTGTCTTTCCTGACCGTGCTGGTGTTTTATCTCCCATCTAACGGAGGAGAGAAAATCTCACTCTGCACGTCAGTCCTCGTCTCCCTTACTGTCTTCCTTCTGGTGATAGAAGAGATCATCCCTTCCTCCTCAAAGGTGGTACTTCTTAAGAATTTAAAGCTATATTAATTGATTTATATATTTAATTAATGTGTACTGTAAGTCAGTGTGTCACACACATTTTTACTCATATCATTTCACATTATCGTCAGCAATGACAGTGCAGTGTTTTCCACCTATTAGATGTAAGTTCATTCATTTAGGCATTGAAGTGCTTTTCTGTATTTACGTTGAGGGGCATTTTGTCATTCTGCAGTTTTGAATATTTTAGATGTCAAAAACTGAGCCTGCCCTCCAACAAAAAACAACCCTATTCAACTTTTTCTTCAGTGTCCTATGGGTGAGGCTTCTGTTTCTTTAGACACTATAGGAAAATAACGAAGAGAATAACAACATGCACTAAATGAGAAAACTGTTTGCACTACAAACCAGTGTGTTCATAATATAGATAATACATTAAAATAACAACACACACCCATTTTTCAATATAAAGCAGAAAAACGTCTCTAGGTTATGAATATAACCATAGTTCCTTGAAGGAACGAGACGCTGCGTCGACGAGACGCTATGGGAACGCCCTCAGCGTGACGGCTCTGAACAGTGTG
>JAUCMT010000039.1:7632003-7655966 GCA_032357475.1 Enteromius thamalakanensis | reverse complement strand
TACTAATGAGCGTCGATGAGTACCGGCTGTGCAGACACTCAGCGAGCTTCTTCCCGAAACTATGTAAACATCCCTTAGACTAATCTGACGAATTACACACTTAACTGTGAAACATTACTTTAATGCTATGTTAGCTAGAGTTACTCTCAGATGGGTTCGTCACTTTTTGAGGTCCCCCTGAAACATTACCATTGTGGTCCGTGCTAATTGCAGCATGTTTCTGTGTTTGCAGCGCGTTCGTGTGGTTGCAGCCTCTATGGTGTTTTCTTAACGTGTTGTCGTTTTTTTCTGTTTGCACATGTTGTTTTTCCAATTGAGATGGCATACAGGTAAAGTTAGGGGCAGGTTTGATGGTATGGGTAGTTTAAGGGTGGGTTATAAATTTAAGGGATAGGTGAACAGTGTTATAAATGTAATTACATAAATGAATTACAGATTTAACTACATATAGGTATTTGTAAAAATATAAGCACAATGTAAAATACATGTAAGTGCATTGTACCAGATGAGTAAATTAAATGTACATAGTAGTTAAGGCCACCTAATATAAAGTGAAACTACATCATTAATATGTCATTATGTTGTAAAAGTTGCTTTCAAGAAGAACAAAGAAAAATAAAATAATCATTGTAGACAGATGGTGTAGTTATAGCATCTACCAGCAGGGGCAAACTGAGCTATGCTACCCATTAAAACCTTGACTCCTTTTTCTCCAGTAGTATTGGGTTCAAAACATTTTAACATTTATTTGAGATTTATGGTCCTCACACAGATTATTGGTGACTCAGCAAGAGGAAAGGAATGGGTTTGATGTGACAACTGCATTATTAATAGCTCATATTTAAAGCTGCGAGATCCGGGATGTTCTGGTACTTAGCGTCTATTGTTCTCTCCTCACATCCTTGAGCTTGTTTGTGTGTGTTCACAGTCTTAAATGTTTAGGTAAAAATTATGATGAATGTCTAACTCAAGGTGCTTTTGTGCTCATGTTAAACGGAGAGAAATGACTTTTATGTGTGCATGTGTGTACATCTGGAGTGTTTGGTCAGACTCCATTAACCAATGCTTGGTCTGCAGGTACAATGACAACACCATGAATCAAAGCCCACGAGCCTGAGGACTGTGTGTGTGTGTGTGTGTGTGTAAGAGAGATGGCAGTGCTTGTTGAAATATTCCCCCGCTGGCTGATGTAATTACAGTTCACGCAAACCCCTTTTACAAAGAATAGCTGTGATTTCTTACCATTTAACCTATTATTTTATTTCCATTCAAGTGCACTTCTCTAAAATCCTAAAATACTTACAAAATCCGGTACTTGGAAAGGAGCTATGTGGCTGCAGATTAGGGACGTATTTACATTGTTAGCTGGTCATCTGAATTATATTTAATAATCTAATTTTTGTTGTTGTTTTTAAGTGTTATGAATTTGATGAATCTAGAGATGATTGCCTGAAAGCGTTTTAGCATGCTTGGAACATAAATAATCTCAGCCTTAGTTGATGTGGAGAGATTTGGTGTGGCTATCTAGCTTATATTGCAAGGGTATCAGGTATTCTTTATAAAAAATTTTTTATAAAGAATACCTCAAAATGCATATTTTACATTACTTGCTCAACAATTGATCTGCAGTGAATGGGTGCCTTCAGAATGAGAGTCCAAACAGCTGATAAAAACATCACAATAACCCATTAGTAACCCTCATGACTCCAGTTCATTGGTTAAAATCTTGATAAGCTGTGTGTTCGTAAGAAACAAATCCATCATTAAGGCATTTTAACTTTAAACTGTCGCTTCCAGACAAAATGCCTGTACACAATCCATAATTCATTTTTCAAGCTGATCTCCTGTTGACCTCTCAAAATCAACGAACATAGTTGTTCATATCTGTTTTTGATTATAAACAGTGATTGATTTGTGTATATTTGTCTTCTGATTCAGATGAAATGGCTTTTTCACTTTTTTAGCTGGTGACCCAAGTTTAAATTTCATTCAGGGATCCTCTGATGATTCTTTTGCCCGTTTTATGCAACATACTTTCCTGTCTGATCTTTAATGTCCTATCCAATGAAAGCACAAAAAAAAAATATATATATATATAACATGTTTAAGATATGATTATTGTGACTTCATCAGACATTGGACAATCTTTCCCAAGTTTCCACTTTGTTTATCCTAACCATAAGTAAAAGTTCCAAAAAGATAACTTGAAAATTGATTAGGTTATGATTATTGAGATTTAATCAGTTGTTTGGACAAACTTTCTCAGCATTCCACTTCGTGGTTGTTTCTTAACCATAACTATACACATTCGGTGGTAAATTCTTAAATATACCAGCCCAGACCTGTCTGACCTAATCAGACCAAATAATGGCCACTACTAAGAATTCTAGAGAAGTCTCTCATACGATCTTGGATATCTGATGCCTTTCATTGTGTGCTAGCTTAAGCTACAATACACATTCTGTGGTAAATTCTTGAATATACCAGCCCAAACTTGTCCGACCTAATCAGACCAAATATTGGCCACTACTAAGAATTCTAGAGAAGTCTCTCATACTATCTTGGATATCTGATGCCTATCAGTGTGTGCTTGCTTAAGCTTGTTTATGTGACTGTAGTCTGAGCCAGTGGAGCAGATGTTGGGTGCTCAGCTTACAAATGACTTTGGAGGATTTCCCAATGAGATGTGGAATGGCTTATTCTCCACTGAAAGTGGAGTCTATGCAAAGTCTCTCATCAGTGAAGACATCAGTAGTGCAGCTGAGTATTAGCCCACAGACTCAGCATGCTGAAGGATTGTCAGCATGTGTTGGGGTTCATTGTTTATTTGCAAAAAAATAGCATTTCAGAAAATTTGAATTGAAACATTTAAAGAAAGAGTTCACCCAAATATGAAAATTTTATAGAGTGCAGTCATAACAAGTTTGCTATCAGGGTTGGCAAATCCCATGGTTCTTATGTGTCCCATGAGTGCATATTTGTCTTAGAAGTATGTGTTGCAGAGGTATCATTCTTTATTATGAAAGGAGGAAAGAAAACATGTTCTGTGCAGTAATATTTTATTTCATCTATACATGCCGTGTTAAAAAAAGTCAACAAAAATATTCTTAAACAATGACTGTAATTATTTACACTTTCACAGTACAGCTTTACAATATCTACACATTAAAATATTCCAGAAAGGAAAAGCTGTATTTCAACTGCCAATGTTTGCACTGTATTAAAAATAAAAGGTAGACCAGTCTGGTTTCTTTGCACGTAAAGTATTGACCGAACAGTAAAGGCTTGAAGTCAGATTGCAGATTTATATTGCAATATACAAGGCAGCTCAACACAGGACAACTTGTACCAGAGCACAGGATCAACTCTCTCTCCTTTAATAAAACTGATCTTTAGCAAGTGATGATGCACCAGCCTCCGCTCAGCTGCTCTAATACAATCAGAACATGTAAACAAACATGAAGCTTTGGGATTGAACAGGCAAGTTTCCCCTCAATATATTGGAATTCCCAAGTAATTTCAAACAAACTGTAAATCCCTAATCGTAGTTGACCCACTATAAAAGCACATCTTGATTGGACCCCATTTAAATATTGAGCTGAGAGTTAGGTGATATAAATTTTAGATTCATAATACATTCATTGCATGGCATCTCTTCATCGTAAATTAGCACCTTCCAGAAATGCATAAAAATAAAATGGCAATAAGAAAATAGCCAAATAATAGTTATAATGTTTTTTTTTCCTAATCTCGTCTCTAAAACATATCATGGTCTGCCCAACCAGGGCAGTAGCTACGACAAATACTGAGGGGATGCACCTGCACCCCCACTCCAAATCTTCAGATTATTGATCAATCATTATAGGTTTTGCAATGACCGATTCTTAAATTTTCACCCATGGGTAGCCTTCCTGCTCATATCCAACCAAAAAATTATTTGTCTGATGATAGTGAAATGTTCAAAACCCAACTTCGCTCTCATGACTTTAATAAGGCACACAAATACACCAGGTAAACTTGCCTTGAAAATATCCACACTTAAATAGTTGTACATTTGCAATAACGCTATCACTGGCACGACTCTGCAAGACACACTGGTAGGTATTGCAGTGATTGTACACATAGTAAGTATGCAACTGAGGCCTCTGTTCTTTTAAACAAGCAAAGTGAAGCGTAATAGGGACTAGTATGGAGCTGAGTTTGGGTTTTGCCACAGAGCTGAGTAGTGGTTTTTAGTAAGAAATGTACTGTTTGCAGTTTTATGTAATACTTTGCCCAGTAACCAAAATGCAAGCTCTCTGAAATGGTGTAAACTGCAAGGAAAACTCAAGAATGTAAAGGGAAAGACCCAACAGCAGTGCTTGCTTGGCATGTAGGAAAGGAGAGAGGTTAATCAACTATTTAGCTTACGTCATTGTTGAAAGTTGACTTAATGGGATTTACAGGATTCCCAGTGATTTTCTGAAAATAAAAAAATGACCAAAGAGAACATTGTACATTTGACCAGCGTGATCCTGTGCTGAGCCTGTGGTTTTAAAAGCTTGACGCAGCTTGACACACAGAACTGCTGCATGGGATGCCACACTGGAGTCTGTTAAACATTGTCATCGTCTACATTTAGCAGCACAAATGTTGAGGGCACTTTTACCCTGTGAGTTTTAAAAATCAGTAGTCCACAAGCAAGAGCCTTGGACATTTCTTTTGCACACAGAAATGATTAATTAATGTCTGGATTCAGTGTCCAAACACGTCTGATGTTAATGCACCATAAATGGGATTTAGTTTTATGACAGCGATGACTCAAGCTTGTTTTCTGTTTACTGAAAAAAACATGGTCAATGAATGCACACTGGTTAGCCCCAGAGACTAATCAAACACAGATATGCAACATGTCCCTTTCACTCTGCCTGTCTTCTGGAGAGATATTCAAGCAAGAATATCATATTTTCCAAACAGTCTAACAAATACAGTTCACATTGATGGGGAGAACAGTGCATAGGGGAGCATACGCTGCCCCGCTCGCCGCAGCAACTACGCAGCTGCTTTATGCTGCATGTCCACTGTGACCTTTGACCTAAGGCGTCCCTGCCGCCTTAAAGATCAGAATCCGTCACCTGCCACTGAATTGTGACAGGACAACGTCATTGAGAACTAGGACAACTACCCGAAACAGAAGCTCTGCCATCCGAATTATTTCCCTTTATAGGGAACGGAGACTGGCATGCCATATCTCTGTGGGCCAAGCGTTTTTACTCCCACTGTCCATTTGTCGAGTAAGATCCTGCTTAGCATTTCAGTAGCTATACTTGTTCACTGCCCTCATTTGTGCAGTCTGTGGTGCAAAGCCATTGGGTTTGGGGGGCACATCAGGCCTTAATGATGCTGTCCGTTTGATGGACGTTCGTGGTAAAGATCCATGACCACTGTAGCTGCTCTGCCTGGATACAGAAGGTGTCATAGCCATTGGTACCCCTTGAGAGTCTAGTCTAGTGGGTGGGGTAGGAGTAGGGGGCATGTACCCACCTCTGTTCATACTTGGTTGCCGGGACACTATGGCCCCGCTTGGTGAGTGCAGCCCTTTGGGTGGCGAGGATATGGAGTGTCGCTGGGATGAGCTGCGGTGATACCGCTGTCTCTCAAGAGTTCCCATCTGCCCTGTGGGCGATGTTGGTGTAGTCGGCACATCCAGTCTCTTGGTCGGGCTATTCCTGGGCAGAGAGGAAGAGGGAGAGTACAGGGAGGCCTCTCGGCTTGGGACTTTGGGAGGGATCTCTGTTGGTCTTACAATGGGCTCCAGCATCAGGTGCTGTCTGGATTTGGGCATCTCCACCATGATGGCCTTTGGGCTGCTATCATTCAGGTGCTTTAAGAGGTCATTCAGGGTGTTCCTGGCATCCACAGTGCGCCGCTGGTCTTTACGGCCAGATTTGGAACCATGCTGATCACTATTCTGGACCTTCTTTTCTGCTTGAGGCCCTTCAGGAGTACTGAAGGATGCCCTGTTCTCATGTGTGGCATTGGGCAGTACCACGGCACTGGGGATGTGGGGGTTGCTGATGGTAGAATGGGGAGGGGGACTAGAGGGAAGGTACTGTGGGCTTTTGGGTGGCCCATCTTTGCGGGAGCCACTTATCTTCCCATGAGCTCTCTCCCATTGGTTCTTAATTGGCTGAAGGCTCTTCTGTTGCAACACAGGTGTGGACTCGGGTGTAGGCAGTGCTGCTAGTTCTGGTGGTTGTCCACTCAGGAGCATTGTCTTAGTGTCTCCGGTGGTTGGCACCTCCCTCCCATTACTCAACAGATTGGTGTAAAGCTTGGGAGTATCCATACTGGGTTGGTACTCTTTCACAGGACTGTCGAACAGACCGTTAAGCTTGGCAAAGCTGCCAGTGGAATCATTGCAGGATTGTGCTGACTCTGCATCTTTTTGGATCTTGCGTGGAGTGCGAAGGAAGGCATCTCTATAGCAGTAAACCACCATGCCAGCGATGAATGCACCGAGCACAAATGCAGCTAACACACATGAGATAAGGATATTCATGTGCACCATCTGGTTAGATTCACCTGCTTGGATTTCCCACACACCTGCAACACAGATAGCCAAATACAATGTTAACATATGCACAGCTGATCATTGAAAAGCTCTCTTTTAAAGCAAAAAGTCCTTTCCCCCCCACAAAGGATGTTTAAAAATGTGGTTATTTTCAGCATTTTAAAAGCTATATAAAGAAGTCTACCTAGCATTTAGAAAATACAATGAGATATCCTGTTATTATATTACTGAAGGAGGCAAATTAGTAAAGAGGTGTGGTGGAACATTCTATTTCACATGGGTTGCAGCATCAGGTGAGTTAGTATGTTGTTGTTTTACATGAGAGTTTCCCAAAGAGAATTAAGCCCGCTGTCTTCATCTAGCACTCAGGGGTGAGTGTTATTAGGTCCGCATATATTCAAAAGAGTTAGCTGGTGAATAATGTTGCTCGAAAGGTGATTAAAAGTGTTGCTTAGTGGCAAGGCCTTTGGAAGATTTCCTAAAACCCAAAACCAAGGGCAGAGAAAGAAAAGGATGAACGAAGATAAAGATGTAACCCGTTAAGACAGATTGAACAGAAATATAAGAAAATGCATTAAATAAAAATACAAAAAAAATAAAAATAGACATGAAGGACAAATCATAGTAACAAAAGATTTTTAAAAGTAGGGAAAATAATAATAAAAAGCTTTATACGCTGATGGAATCTAAGTATAGCTGCTTGTAACATCCCAATACACTTCAAGACAACAAGGCATTGTGATGAACTGAAAGTTTTCAAGAGCACTTGTGCTTGGAGTCCGCATCCCTACTTTGCTAATGTAGTGTGACTGAATGCAGAATTGCTTATCATGCCATTTTGTAAAAGGAATGGGCTGATATCAGAGATATTTGCACTCTCTCAGTAGACTAGCAGCACTAATAGCAGCTATTACCCAGAATTCCATGCAGCAATGCAAAGCGCTCTGGTCAAGGCCTTACCCTCCAGCACACCTGGAATATGCTCAACAGAATGTGAAGTGGCTGGGTCATCATGGAACACAAATTTCCGTGAGCCAAAGAGTTGGGGTATCTGAGTTGGAATGGTTTGGGGTGATTGTATGGGTTCAGAGGTCGCGGGCACTGTGATTGACGATGATGGCAACTCCATGTCTGTAGCGACAAACAAACTGTTATAGAATCGGAACCCATGATAAGCGCAACGTAGCGATCGGTGTTAGTACATACTGACATACGTCAGTTTATACGATTCATTGAGGTTAATTTTTAGAGATTGACTCTGATGTTTTGAACCATTACAGAAAAACGTAATGGCTGTGCAGAGTCTCAGGTAAGGAAAATTACAGCCTGAGAGGAGGGAAAGGATGAAGATTATCTCTAATAGAATGAGAAGACAACAATATATTCCAGGGAGATGATAAGGCAGCACATATCCATGCAAGAATGAAAGAATGAATGGATGAAATGATGGACAAGCTGGTGCTGAGAGATCAGGTGATAATGCTGATGATATGATAAAAAAGCACAGGAATAAGGGTAGGTGCAGCAGTGGAGGAGAAAAGAAAGGGAGAAAGATGAACTCAATGAATGAAACCAGTGCAGTACAGGAAACTAACCAGAGGTTGGGTCGCCATATGAATTGAAATCTGGCGCTGATGTAGTGGCCAAAAATTCTAAAAGAATTAAAGGAACAGGAAATCAGCATAAAATAACAAAAATAAAATTTTGAAATTATAAAAAAGCTTAAACTGTTTGTATTAAATTACAAAAGAATAAAAAGTGTTTGTTGTCCTCTGGTTTACACTGTATGGCTCTTTCACTTTCTGTAATGTTGAGGCCTACACAATGTATGTGTGAGTGTTTAATCGTCAGAGGAATTAGTTTGATGTTTGTGTGATATGTGTTAATTTCCATCAGCTGAGAGTGTGAGGGGGTTATTGACGTCACAACTAACTAATGTTTCAGAAAAGGTGCACGTGTTGATGAGCTCACCATGACAATCGCCGAGGTGAGCTGTGTGTCCGTATTCAACATCTTGCTCATAACCAGTTCTGCATAACAGAAAAAAAGAGTAACAAGATGATTAGTAAATGTACATTTTGGGCAACATTATTTAAAAAAAAGATAACTGTTACGAAAAAAGTAGAAGAGAGAATCTAGCTTAGCTTTGTAGGAAATTGGTTGAAGTGAAAATTACTCAGGTTTAGGTAAATTTGAATATTTTTACGATTGACTTACTGCATAGCTCCAGGAATACGCTCACAAGCTCCATGTGACAACCAGCCACAGTACGGGTCTCTAGAAGCAATACAAGACCTGGAACACAAAAAAACAAATGTTAAACACTGCAAAATATGGACAATGAACACACCATACAATGGTTAAGGAGGTTTCATGCTGTTCAGACTACAACAATGTAATATATTTGAATTGGATATGGCAAAAAATATATATTGGCTGCATTCAGGACTCACTTTTGACAGGAACTGTGTCGTTCACAGCGGCTGAGTGGTATTCTGACCACACAGCTGGAAAAGGCCACATAGAGTGTGTGGGTGTCTTTATCTAGATGGAAAGATAGAATTCGCCGGTCGTCCTCATTGCTGGATAAACACCTGGGAGTAAAACAGAACGGAGGGAGGGAGTCAGTGAAGAACAGATAAATCACATGCTATCGGATCTATCCGTCAGTCACAGTTCAGCAGAAAGAGAGCAAAAAAACACACATTGAAGAGGGAAAGTGAAAACCTTTCACTTTCACATTAAACAATCTAATCTCATCTCAAATGATCCAAAACGTTTATTCAGCTCGTATAAGGATCATTTGATTGTATCTACATATAAGTTTCCCACAATTTAAAGACAAAGAGAATGCATCTAGAGACTGATCATTAGACAATAATAGGTTGAAAAACATACTTTGCCTGGTTAAAAACGTCAATCTCCTCCAGTAGGACACTGTCATTCAAAGACAGGGGGGATGTCTTGGCCAGAACTTTTAGCACGATGCCTGACTCAGAGCCAATGAAAACCACTGTGTAATTCTTATGGGGTCCTGCTGTGTTATCAACAGCAAGTGCTGTGAGCCTGTACCTACAAAGATGAAGGAAAAACACTTGAGTGCAAGGCTGCTTTTCAGTTACAAGGAGACGCCTAATTTACAACAGCTTAACTTGAGCTGACACAGGACAAAACATGTTGAAACTTGACACATCTATCAAGACCTGAACTAGTTAAATTAGGCGTGCCAGTTGTTTAGAACGTGAAACCAACCCTCTTTGCTGGGAGGGTTATAAAATGTTTACCTGATACTTATTTAACAGCTGACACTGGGTCTAGATGGCAAACCGCTCAGTGTGTTGTTATATAATTATATGTTGTATGTAAAAATCTGTGCTTTCTGACAGATATAAACCATTTTTTTTTTATTATACAGATAAACCGAAGAGAGCTGGAGGGCAGACTGCTTTTTGACATACTTTGGTTGCAAACATTTCTGCGAGAGTGTCAGATCAAAGTTTTTCAGACTGGGCTGAATGATGGCATTGTGCCTGTACCTGACTCTTGTTTTGGTGAACCACGGTTCATCTCCAATGGAGGGGACTGAGGCGTCCATGAGAGGGTGTGACTTGATGAACTGAAGGGTCTCGTCTGAAAACTCGATGGAGGTTTTGTAAGACTCTGCTGAACCGTGTCCCGCACAGCAGCCAGGTCTGAAAAGACAAAACGCACACAAATGCAGTTACGGTTGAGGGAAAGAGGGCAAAGAGCCATGTGCCACATGCCTGTAAATCTATACCCGCCTCCATATGGCCACTGCACACGCAGGTTAAATATGCAGCATGCCCAATTATCGCTTGTTAATTATTAATCTCACAATGATTAGCCCCGTCACGCACTAGTGCGTGCACCAACCTGGGCTTGGGCAGCTTCTCCTCTGGAAATGGCGTCCACACTGAATCTGGCGTCTTTTGCTCTTTGAAACGGCCACGGAATGCTTTCTCAATGTCCTCCATGGAGAACGCACACACCGCAGAGCCAGGGATACTAAATAAATCATAAACAGCGCCGTTAGTCCGTTTTCATACGGAGTTTTTGTGCAAAAGATTTGTGATGAGCGTTACCTGTTTAACTGGGTGGTGAAAACTCCAACCACAGAAGGCACCCCATTAATGTCGATGATGTCTGTAATAGCCTGAAGGACGTCAAAGTAGAAAAACGATTCTCCAGGAACAGAACAGTTCAGCCGAGCCTTAACAAAAGATGTCCAGTGTTTTTCCAGCACCCGCTGAGATCCTCCCATGTCATTTTTACAGATCCGAGCCACTCTGGAGTAAACCGCCTGCAGCGAGAGAAAAATAGCAGGAGAAACTCAGCATCTAAATAATAGATCTTTCTCCCCGACGGCTAAGTTGAATCTAAATATATATAGAATTTTTGTTTTGTTTTGTTTTGGATAGAACAAAACTGCAATGTGCTAGAGGGCCAAAATTAGCCTTAATAGATCTTAGATCTTAATAATTCACTACTGTAAAATCTGCTCTCAGTGCAGGTGTTGACTGCGATATTAACTAAACCTAAATATTCATTGGTTTGTGGTACAAAGAAGTCGTTACATGGGCCAATTTAAAGAAAATCCGAGGTAACGGATGATATAATGACCCTCTGGGGCAATCATTCATCTCTAAATTAAAGCCTATTTTAAACCATTACAGTTCAGATACCATGGTATTACCATCTGATAATGTTACTTTACTTTTGTGTGTGTGTTTTGTGTACTTTAGCACCTGTAGCAATGCTAGCATTGCACATTACATAGCAATACATACCTTTCCCAAATTGTTGTGCTCGGCTGCGATTTCTCTGAAAAAAAAGTAGACAAAATCCCCATAATCCACAGCATGGAGAAAATGTGGCTCTGGAAGAGAAAAATAGAGAAGCATTAGCATCTCTGTTGTTGACCCCAAGTTAAATTTTGATGCATTTTTGTTGGCTAAGTGGAATGGCAGAGTGTTGACCTAGATTGTGCCACAGGAAGCTGGATTTTACATCAACACCCACCATTTTCTCTTTTCCCACACTGACCCACTTCTTTAAGGTACAGGTTATATAGATGTGCACTGGGTTCAGCAAGGTTAACATAAAACTCTGACTAGTGTGTATATGCAGCAGGCAAACTAGAGTTTCTTTACCTTTTAACCACTTGGAGTCATACTTGATGGTGCGAAGGGCAGAACCATCTCCCATGCTGCGATAAATCACAGCATCACTGGCCAGGAAGTCTGCCACTGTTGCCGAGTACAGCTTACCATCTATGACATAAATAAGTGGGCTTTAAACACACTTTATCTTCATTACATAATTATATACAACTCAAGGAATATACTTGGAGTTCAGCGCACATTTCCGAAACACTTAAGGCTTATTCACACTCTAGCTGTTCACACTTAGAAATGCACGATACAATGAATAAGACATTTCATAACACTTTTTGCATTTTAACTTCCTTGTTCCTGCTATTTCATATGTTCCAGGTACTGACAAATACATGCACTTTTATGTCTTGTTACAAGCATAAATCTAGTTAAGTTTTGTGACTTTCAGGCTTAAAAATATGTGGATATTTGAATCCTTTACGTTCTCGCGGCTTCTGATTTATGCGCAACATCAGTCTCGGCTCTCATTGGAGTGTTAATTTTATCCAAAACCTTTAAAATTCATGGAAAAGTTATTCATCATCCTCATTATCCTGACGGCTCTCATACCGGCAAACAGGGCAACGTTCGTCTGCTTGGCGTCAAATGGGCATCGGGCCAAACCGCTGATTTCTTCACCGTCAAACTCCAAGTTATCCAACTATATAAGAGAGGAAATAAATATAAGATATAGAGATCCATAATTCTTATCTTCATTGTACTATAAAACTGCTCTTATCCACATTACACAGTCACTTATTAAAAGCAAAACAACAAGCAGACAGTCACGTAGGCTGAACAGCGTGACCTACCCTGTAGTAACGGCACATGGGGTTGAAACCATTTGTTCCGCAGATGAACACAAGATCATCATTTCTCGGAACCAGGACTTTAATGAAATTATGGCACTCGTCCTGAGAGGAAGAAAAGACAGGGAGATTTATGGATGCTACAGTGCTGTAAATACTACAGAACCAGAGACGGCTGATTTATGCTGAAAAAGTGGAGGGCTCACTCTGTGCTTTCCCTTCATGGCGCACGTCTCCCTGTCCGCCTGTCCCGACCGCCACGTCAGCTTCTGTGACATCACACAGCATCACCATTAGACACAGTTCCCACAATCTTAAATATTAACAATGTACTACACTGTGGGCAGGGATAGAAAGACAGAAACCTAGCGATTTACAGAAAGTGCTTTGATTACTGGAATTCGCTTTTAGATTAACAAGAGTTTTTATCACTTGGCACACCTCAATTTTACAAGAGCACTTCGGTTATAAATTAATTTACAGGTGTGAACCCACCCTGTATGGATTAATCTCATTCCTGTAGGACTCTCTGAGACTCACTAAATACACCTGGTCCCTGAGAAAGAGAGAGAGAGAAACAGTTGACACGCAAATTACTACTCATAGTCCTACTGTTCATCAAACAGCTACTGGTCAAACAGCTGAAGATCTCACTTCTACATTCTGTGCTGACTTACCTGCCCGCAATGAAAAGCGTATCATGTATCTTGGTCATGAGCTGAAAGTCCAATCTGTGCTGAGATTCATTGCCAGAGGGGCGTCCGCGAAACACGGGGTACTGTCGTGCATCTGTGGAACAAACAGATGAGCCGTTATTCAGTATTAGCGTCAACAGAGATCGATGTTGTTATTGATCGGCTGTGGCAACTGCATGTTAAACTGCTCTGAAGAAAGACTTTGGTAAAGTAATGAATGCAGGTCCCGCATTGACGTCCAGCGACTGCACTGTCAGCATGCTGGAGTGTTTTCTCACTGCGGAGCACAGCAGCGCTAATGCGATGACTTTATATGTGCATGTCTTCGTACAGAGAACATGGTAAACGCCAGTTTCATTTCAGAATATTTTTATAGTGTGCCCAAGTGTAATTGGGTTAAAATTATGCACAAAGTGCTGTTTTGTGCAATGCAGAAATGGCAAACTATAAAAAACAACAAACAAAAAAAAACTATTTTGTGCAGTATTTATATCCACTAGCCACTGTTTTACGGGGAATCTAATGCAAAAGCGAGAGTGTAAAAAAGTGTGCTTCATGGTGGTTGACTTTTAACAAAAAGCCTGCATAGCCAAAAGGGCCCTTAGCTGAAGATACACCAGTATGTTTTTTTTTTGTTGATAAAGATCATGTAGGTAGGGGCAATTCAAAAACATGTAGTGTCTGGTTCTTACAGTGTCGGTCCACAACGTCTAAAGGGATGTTGTCCTCGGGAAAGCTCACAGCCTCCAGATGGGATGCCACCAGCAGCAGTAGCAGCAGCAGGTCAACCGTCAGTTCTCGCCACCCCATCGCTGGCACAGAGGGCACACACCTCCTGTACTGCACTTATGTAAATGTTACCTGTAAAACACACAAACACATGCAGACATCAGAATAGATCAGCTGCTATTTTAACTACTTGCTCTTGTGTTTTTGTGCACGACCTCTATCAGGATTTGCTGTGTAGATTAGAACGCTTGGTTTTTGTGTATACACATGCAGGTTCACTCCCAACAGATCATTTAGTGTGTGTGTGTGTGTATTTGGCAGCCAATACCCATGATTGAAAATCTGTCTATGAGAAGAAGGTCAAAAAACAGACAAAGAGAGGGTGGAAAAGTGAGTGTTTAAGACACCACAAACGTGAATGCTGTGTTATCAGCTAGCTCTGATTCACCCGTACGCTGTATTTTAAAATGGAATTTGCGTACTATTAAGTGTGCATGTGTGTTTGGACTGAGTGCTATGCTAGGGAGTGTGTTTGCTGCGCCTGGCACAGAAGTCTCCAAATGGACATTCAAACAGGAAGATTTTTAGAAGTCTGCGTGCTGTGGTTGGGGTCGTGTCCCTGAGAGACAATCATCTGTGCATATTAATGAGCAGTGTAAAGTCAAATATTTATAAAGCTACAAATTATTCATGCCAGCAAAGCCCGAACGGATATAAACAATTTACATGGAGACAACAAACAGCTTGGCAGAAAGAGAGAGAATGAGTGAGTCAGGCCTCAACCACTTCCTGAGCGTGTCTCGCCACACATGCTCACATACAGTATTGACATTTTTGCAATTAGCGCCCCTTCGCACCTGCTCCCATGCTGTAATATGCATATGCTGCCTGTACCACCCTGCTATTATTGATTAGCTGTTGATTGATCAGTTCTCAATTGATCAGCTGAATGGGATGTGACCTAGAAAAATTCTCCTTCTGAAATACGATCCACGGTCCTTTGGGGAAGGGAGTTTCTTTGCTCATCTGTTGCCATAATGGATCTTCATTTCTACAGGCTGACTGCAAGGGATTCTGGGTTATCGTGCTTTGATCGGATCAATAGAAATGACTCTTTCTCTGGCAATTTCTTATGTGAGATGAGAGAAAAGGTTGATGATTTGAGAAGACGAAGTTATGAGATGGAGACACAAAAGACGAGCTTAGAAACAAAGATAAAAAAAGATGAAGGAAAAAAGGGAGGGTAAAAAAGCAAGATGAGACAAGGTAAGGAAAAGGATAACTTGAGACAAGATGAGACAAAAAGAAGACGAGGCAAGGAGAGGAGCTGAGAAAATGATGAGAATGCAGAAATGATGACATGAGAAATGAAAGGGTCGAAGGGAGACAAGAGGGCTGGAGACGGGACAGTATAGACGAGAAGGACACACCAGATAAGATAAGACATATAGAAAAGAGAGACGAGACAATATCAGAGACATAAGAAGGAGAGACAGGATGAGAAGGAAAAAAAGGAAAATGAGGCAAGGAGAGTACATGTGACATAAAAAGAAAACAAGACAATGTGAGACAAAAAATGAGAAAAGAAAGGGGTAAGATGAGAAAAACGAGACAAGACCAAAAAGAACAGATGTGATCAGAAGGACAGATTACCGAATGAAAGAAAAGGAGATGTAAGATGAAAACAACAGATTATAAAATAGGAAGAAAAGACAAAGAAAAGAAAGATGAGGCAAGGTGAGAAAAGACAAGCTGACAAGGACAAAAAACGGGAGACAGTAAGGAGAAGGACAGACAGAAATAGGACAAACAAGACACACTGTATGAGAAAAGCATGAGAGATTATAGATAGATTATAGAAAAAGAGAAGGATCAAGAAGAGACCAGATAAGAAAAGGAGAAAAGAAGGAGAGACCAGAAGACGAGACATGAATAAAGATGAAGATTCCCTTGCCTATGTGAGCTTGAGCGATTAAAAGCTTTAATGTTTGGACACTCAGTGAAAGTCAAAGGTCAAGGGGTCAAAAATTGTGTCTATCATAACAGAGTTACAAATGAATTTCATTTCCCACGTGCATCCTTGATCCGTACAGAAGTGCACACATCAGCAGAAGGCGCTCTCTGAGGGGTCGGGAAACACCGTATGGATTAAGCGATGTGTACAAGAGGAGCCCCAGTTTAATACAGCGCTGAGAGTCTAATCACAGCTTCACAGTGCCGTATCATTTCCTCTGCCTGGATATTACTTCAAGAAATAAAGAAGGATATTTCCAGCACCCTGGAACATATTCATTGTCAATGACAGAAATTCCTCACAAGCTCTAATCATTATTCATAGAAACACCACAGGGAGTTACGCAGACACGCTACAATACCACAACAATTCCGGCGAACGAAAAACACCAGGCTCGGGCAAAGAGAGCGAGAGAAACCTAATGCAAAACAGAAACAAAGGACATACAAAGGTCAGCCGTCTTGAATTTCTTTTCAATATACAGTGAGCGCAACGTGTTTTCTATTGAATGTCTTGGTTTGGTTTTCCATTCTTGCCCTCCGGTGTATGAGCCTAGACAGGCCCTGCGTGGAGAGAGGCGACTAGTCACGCAACCTGTAAGTGTTTAGCTGCTCCCCGGCTACTCTCATTACAGCTGCTCTCCGTGCGACGCAATCGCACACTCGTTGATGTTTTTGGCTGCGTTTCCCGGGATGCTGGCACACCGCTTGTGTTGGCAGGTCATTTCAGTAAGATTGCCTGCAGCAGATCCACCCAGCACCCGCCCGCGAGAGTCCAGCTGCAGGAAATGCGCGAGTGAAGGCCAAAAGAACAAAGCCAGTCGGTGACGTTCAGTGGCTTCAGTTAACCTTGTGAAATAAATGCTCCCCAATAGTGCAGCTGATGTGCTAAGGTTAGCTTCATGCATCCTGATGCAGGAGAGAATTATGTCACTTAACCGAGGAGTTGCATTTCACAATCACTTTGCTTTGGTTTAACATGAACCCTGGAGGTCTGCCTGAGGCCTGACACTGAGATAGAAGGTGAAAGAATAAATCAACTGAAGCTGTAAAATAGAGATGGTGAGTATAATGGTATTATAACCCAAGATGGCAAACATGTGCTGGAGAATCTATACTGTGGCAGATATATACAAGTAGATTTGAGGGCTTAGGAGTGTTTAAAAATATTTACATATAAAGGAACAAGAAGAAACCTGGAAAAATGTGATGCGAATACATTGAAGGGACATGTCCTACACTTGTCGTTGAACATATAACGACTAAATAAATCATTTACGGTGTAGTATTGTCTGCAATTTAAGTCTGAAGTACAATATTTACTGTTTTCATGTCAAAAGGTATCGTAGAAAATCTATAAAAACTTACACAAAACTAACATGCAGTCACAGGTTTGCATACATCAGCTATTTTACACTGATCTGTGACTCTGTGGCTCATCATATCAAACTTAGATTAATAAAGTATCAGTTAAAAAAAAAGTACTGTTCTTTATTAATAATTATTTATTTTGGTTTATGTCCAAATATAACATTTCTTTAAAATAAGACATTGGTAAAAAAGTCATAAGATATTGCACTGAAACTGCAAAATGATCTTGGAAAATGGGCCCTCGTATCTGTTTTCACAACTTAGCAGTTGTGATGCGTGTGGTTTCAGAAAGACTCACGCTGAGATTAGAGCTCTCCCACACAAGAGCACTGAAATCATAAAGTTGTTTACAGTAGGATTACAGCTGAGGAGTTACAACTTGTTACTCCACAGCTGTAAAGATGGGTCACTGCCCCACCTGTGCAGCCTTACTCCTCACCCCCACTCTCCCAAAACCATCTCCCGCAGGTGTGTGTGTGTTAAGGAAACAATAGAGAGCTCAGGGTCCGTTCACTCTTGGCCAGTGAAGAGACCTCCATGCTTTAAAGGTTAAATCAGTTACTCAAGCCTGACCGAGGCTGAACACAAGACAGCAGGACTGGCGTGGGCTTAGTGGACACAATGTGGCCAGCTGTTGTGACTGACTTTATTCACACACCCACATGAAAAGTGCTGAGACTGCTTCACTGCGAAGTTTCAGGAGAGGTAGATGCTATCTGGCTCTATCTAAAAGGGGGTTGACAGGTTTAGCAGAGATAAGAGGAAATGCAGGGGGGCCATGCACTCTTGTGGTTTGCATTAATAGTTTTTCTCGGAGATGGACCTCTTATACTCGATGTCACACATTAATGAAGGACAAACTAACAAAAGCATGCATTAGGAGAACAGGATATCTCATTAATGTCCATATGGTCGAACAGCGAGAAGTGGTTAGATTAGAGCAAGGAGTGTTGTAATAAAGAGTCGTTACCGTTTAACCAATTAAAAATCAGCCACAGGGTGAAATCACTATTATAAAGGACCAGCAGCCATCTGAGGTCACAACAAACTAAATTGATATACAGTAAATCCACACAAGCTATTCGTCTGCATCCTGTGTTTTTCTGTCATTTTTTCATGTTTTTTTCTGTGGAAATCCATTGAAATCAACTAGTGTTTCAGCAAATTCTATTTTCTCTCCCTGACCCCTAAACATAACCCTCTCAAAATTGCTTTTCTGTCCTGTTTTTAATGAAGACATTATTTAGATTTGTTTATTAAGTTGTTTTTCTCCTGGAGAAGGTAAGCTGCTTCACACAATGCAGGTGATTTTAGGTTTTAGCCTACTGTCCTTGTGAGAACACTCGGTTCTCGAAATCAATACAAAAGCTCAGCACAAACATGTTTAAGCTTATGTTTTAGTTGTTAGCTTGTGTTTGTTCTATATGTGTTGTTGTCGGCTTTGAATTGCAATGTTTTCTGTTTTTTAACAGCTGTAAATTACCATATTTCACATCAAATGTGTGGGCTGAGGTTATAGTAACAGCTGTTTTGAAGAAAATGAACTTTGGTGTAGCCTAAAACAGATCCTTTAAACAACGTATGTTTTCTATTTGGCTTACAACAAGCTCAAATATGGAAGCCTATGAATTTTTGAGTTTTAAAATGTTACCTCAATCATCAGTCTCTCTGCATTGCCTCATTGTGCCTCAACACGCAACATATTCTACGCGTACACAGAACTGAACGAGATAACAATTTCTCTTCATTATATCGACTCATTCACTCATCAGTTCATTCATTCTTTTGATGGCTGCCACTCCATGTAAAAAAAATCGTTTCGTTTGCTATGTGCGTGTTTTTTCACTCAACAGTTTTTCCATGGCCCATTCAGCACATGAAAATCATACAGCATCTTTAAACTGAACCTTCTCCGCTCGGAACCGGTCCTGAATTCTTTCTCTGAACAAACATGTGAATCAAAGCGTTCAAGCTGGAGCCGAGGCGTGACGAATCTCTTGAGTTTCGGTAAATGCATAAAGACAACAGAAGAGTGTTGGGTCGGTAATGGCTTTTGCTGGGAAATTGATTGTGTTAATGCATGACCGTGGGCTCCAAAACCCACTTTACACATCAACGGAACACTCTCTCTCCCTCCCTCTACCTCAGACCATATTCTACAGGCGGTAGAGATATTATTATTATTTTTTTGCTCAAGCGATCGTATCTGTTTGAATTTTATGATGCAACTCCTAGGCAAGGGTTAAATGAATTTAAGTCTACATCGGCCTTGTTCTACTACGATGCGAACTTGGGTCCCTCATCATTACGGGACAGGAGGAGTCTGAAGTGAATTAAGATACATCTGTTCTATCCAATGAAATTAACTGGCATTGATTTTTCAGGGGCATTTATGACCTTTATAAGGGCGTTTTCCCTCTCATATAATTAATTAACTATTTAAAATGGACACTAAAGGGTAGATATAACTATGTTTTTCATAAAATGTATATTATTTACCTTTCAATTGTTAGGTAAAAAAGTGGATTCAGTGTAAGAGCATGCTGCCTCCGTATTTTTAATCTGTAGTATTTTAAAGTCCGAGTATAATAAAATCTCCCTATTTTATTATAGCTATGTAAAAAGAAACAAAGTCAAATAAATCGGCTTCCCAGATTGATCTGTTTAAATCCCGTTTTTTTCTTGCATTTAATTATTTTTCATTTATCAAAAAGAGGCGTTATTTTGTATTATGTCCCCTCTTTTGATCGAATAATAAAAACAATGCATCAACAGAATGTGAAAGTAAGGCACTGCTTTTCTTTCATTAATAATTCCAAATACAATTAAAAAAACAAACACTTTTATCCAAAGCGCCGTGTTAAAAGTCTAAATCCATATAGAAAGTTGCGGTACTACAAAATACTCCATTTACTCCAACATCTGTGTGACAACAAAGTATAAAAAGGAAAGCAGAAATCCTACCTGAATGTTCTCCAAAGGAGCATGTAGACTACGATACCCTCTCCGCGTTATATTCCAAAATGTTTACGCTATTAAATCCACTGAAGATCAGACAGCATGTGTGCAGCTCGGTCCATAATGCCAGAAGATTCCCATGTGTTTGTTTTATCCGAAGCACTCAAAACAGTTCCCAGAGCCCGCGGGATCCGTCCAGCTCGTCCCCGGGATAAAGCTTTGTGATCTTCAAAAGCTCACCGATCAAATAGCACCAAGACCCTCCCTCTCCACTAGTACCATCCCCCGTCATTCACCAAACCAAACCAATACAACCCAAACCAAATAAAACCAACTAAGTAATTACCTCAAGAGACCTACTCTTGAATGAAGAACTTTAAGCGCGTGACTCAGTCCGCTTATAAACAATCCGAATCAGCGTGAACGGGTAACAGAGTGGATAAAAATAGCTCCAGTTCTATTTCTGCGCTTCACCTAGAGTACTTCTGATGTTTTGGGGAATCTTTTTCTCTTGTCGCTTCTTTTTCTTTCCCCCATTTTCATAACGCTGCATGTTCTCTATTAAATCAACTCACCTCATCTGAATCCGTGATTCTCTTTACGCGATTTGGATCGCAACAACTCTTGAGTCAAGCTTGATGTGTCTCTCTCCGTTAGGAGCGGGGAAAAACAAACTAATGCACGGCAAATGGTGTAACTCGATCCATCCCGAGTCCATCCATCAGCAGAGCCAACCACAGCATAGCCTAGAAACTGATCCCTCCCCATTCCCTCTCTTTTCCCTCTCCCTCTCTTTCCCTCTACTCCCTCTATCCACTCCAGTGCTAGTAGATGTGGTTTTTGGCTGCTTTCCCTTGCTCTGCTGTTTTTTTTCTTTCTCCTGCCAGAGTGTGAGACCTTTATTGTCTGTATATGTGTGTCTATTTATGTATACAAAGATATGTATATAATATTTATTAATGCAGTTGCAGTGTAAACACTTTTTAACCCACCAATAAAGTGTCTTGAATCTCTTGAGTGTGTATAAGCAAGGGGCCTTCACATCTTGGTTGACCCTGAGGGGCCCCCCTCTCTTCCCTATCCCTTCCCCCAGCAGTAAGCTGCTTGTTAAATCTTTTCCACAGAACTGTTTTGGGAAGGGAAGACAACGAACCACACTCCTTGGAGCTGCTCTTTGGAAGGAAATCTTGACTTTCAGCTTTAGGCGAAAAAGAAAAGGAGCGAATAGAATTTATTTTGACAGTGCTCCCATGCATTTCCCCATCAACCGTTTAAAAAATGAAAGGCTGCATAGAAACGGTCCCTTAATGTGTACATTAAAAGTTTTCAAAGTTTATTGTTTGCATGCATGTCTGCACAAATAAAATTCAAGTTTGTGGTCAAGTATATTTCAAAATGTTTGTAGATGAGTTAAATATTAACACAGACCGCTGTATGATTTAGTTACAGATTCACTTAAGGCTGTATTGTGTGCGAGTGTGAACATTAACACATACAAGCTGATAGTGAAACAAAGAACGGGGCAGAGTGTTCAAGGATTTGGCAGCTGCGCAGACACTGCAGTCAACAGTATTTAGTATTGTGGTTCTTATAGGTGCATAAATGTTGCTGTGAAATGCACACAAGCATCTAAAAGTCAATATTATCTCTGCTTTCAGCAGTCGCTAAATCCCTCTTCGCTGCAATCGGAGTAGATATAGCGATTAGAACATTAAATGCGCTTATAACTGTGGAGAAGCAACTCAGAATGCCATCACATCCTGCAGGTAACTGGACATGTGGGTAATAGTTTTAGAATTTGTTCCACTGGCCTAATTGAGTCTGCTGTTAATAAACTCATCAGCGCAGGTGAAGACGTGACAGGAAAATAGAGCAGGTAGAGGAAATTGAAAAGTGAAAGTTTTGTGTCCTAAGAAGTCCCAAAGGATTTTTTTGTTATTCAGAGGTTGTTCTTTCATGAACTCATGAGACATAATCAAGATCTCAGTTATGATTCAAAAATTGACTAATGACAGCATAAATTGACAGTATATATTGGCATATATACTGTATATATATGTGTGTGTGTGTGTGTATATATATATATATATATATATTTATATACTGTATCTATATATATATTTGTGTGCATGTGATGATAAATTTGTTGGCATGCATATGATAGCATTAGCATTAGACGACATACTATTTATACACACATTAATAAGATCAGGTAGTCATTACATTATGTAAAAATAAAAAAAATAAAAAAATTTCTTCCAAATGCACATAGCCTTCAAATTTTGCATGATCATTCTCAAATGTTGAATCTATACATTCAACAAAAAAACATATTATTTCCATAAGGTGTAAAAAATTGATTAAATGCATGCAGAGGCTTAAGAAAGTCTTCTTCCCGGGGTCCAGAGGGACAGGGAAAACACCTGACCCTTCCCCCATACATCTTTACAATTATTTACATGCATGAACACACACTTGTGACACACACCTCTCCATTATCACCCTCAGTACTGTTCGTTAGCATGTGAATGTTCAGCAGGAAGGCAGAACGACTTCTGAACTACTTGCTACTGGTCTGTCGTTGTCTACTGTATGCGTGAGATTGACGGCAGAGATGGGCAGTCCTAGCTTCTTAAGAGCTTTGTGGGGGGGTGTAGGGTGAAGGGTTAGCCAGCAGACCACTGCAGCCCATCCACTCTCACTGCTCAGCCTGATTTAGTACCGTCCAGCCCCCACATATGGCACAGAGACGCACACAGAGAGACAAGGCCATGGAAGTGCAACACTTGTGTGACAAATGGAGCCCAGACCAGCATCATGCCACAGACACGCTCTTAATCAGGCAGTGTGTGTGTGTGTGTGTGTGTGAGGGTCTGGAGCCTCTGAGTCCAACTGCTTGACACCCAGACTGCATAACTCGCTCTGTCATAATGTCATGCTGAATTTTTCGTGCGATACTGTTTAGTATAATTCATTTGGACAGTTTCATATTTCTGAGGGAAGTGTCCATCAGTACAAAAAATAAATACTCTAGTTAAATATGATTTTGAATAAATATTGGTATGGTTCTTTGGCAGAGAGGGCAATTTTTTATGTCTCATCAGGAAAGTCACAGCAACCCATGGTGTATTCTCCGCTCAATTCATGGGAAATAATTTTTTGTCACAACCTGTTGGTGAAATCGCGTGCGTAGAGGGTGTGTTATTTGCGTTAAAGATTATGATTCAGCGATTTAATGTTCATCGTTCTAAAAGAGTGAGAGACTTAACCAGGCTCGGACAAGCCCGACCCCTCCTGCTACTGAGACCAACTGCTCTGGCATGTAAACCTTCAAAACACTTCACACAGCTGAACACAATAAACGGTCCATAATTACACTCCTCTGCAGACGACGAGTCCTCCTTTATTTCTTTCTTTGGATAGTCACTTCCTAGAGAGTATTTAGAGAACCGATGTGATATACTATAACTTCTATAACAGTTTTTTTTGTCTGTGCCACATTTTTGTCTTTTGCCTGCATTACTGTAAAATAAAGTCAGATATATAAATGGACACAGACAGATAAACAGACAGACAGAAAAATAGAAAGATAGATAGATAGATAGATAGATAGATAGATAGATAGATAGATAGATAGATAGATAGATAGATAGATAGATAG
>JAUCMT010000039.1:7602735-7617765 GCA_032357475.1 Enteromius thamalakanensis | reverse complement strand
GATCTCTAATCAGTTTAATAGCAGAAGGTATATCTTCACGACATGCGTGTGATGTCATTAACAATGGCCCTATGTTGATGAACTAACGTGGTTCAAACGACGGAGATGCGACCGTGTTCGGGGAAACAGTCGTGTGTAGCTAGTTTGTTTCCGAAACAATGCATTGTACTATGGTGGTTTATCAGCGAGTTACATCGTTGTTCGGGAATTGCACCCCAGATCAGTGAGTTGCTGGTTTAGATTTCCTGCTAATTAATCATCGGTGTAATGTGAAAATTGATTTAACAAGTTAATTATAAAATCAGATTGTTACAGAATCTTGGAGAGAGGTTTGATTTCTTCATTTCCGAATTATGAGGAAGTTATAATGTTCTATTATAATAATAAAATATCATTATAAAATATTCAAATAGTCATGAAAGATTCGAATAAAAAAAAAAAAAAAAAGAATAAAAAGCCTTGAATTCTCCCAAAAATATATATGCATTTATAAATAAATAAATAAATTGTGGCACGTACCATTATGCCAAAAATGTTGTCACTAGATCTTGAACCCGAAAGATGCCTGTAAGGGCATCTCTGTCACACACTGACACCTCTGGATCACACTCTTTTTATCTCTCAGGCTGAGTTTAAGTCACAGCCAGTCTGGCACTACTCATATCCTTCTTTTAAACCCGCTGAGAGCTGTTCTATACACATGTACGGGCAGGCCGAACTGAGCGCTTCTGTCTTTTCTCTCTGGAGTGCAGTCTAATCCCCTCCGCTCCGTCCACGGTGTGTTGTCAGGCCTGCTAATAAGGAGAGAGCTGTGGCTCTACCGGGCCAGTTTGATTGCGCGGCTGAGCCCATCGAGTGGCCGACACTGCAGATGCAAGCATTAACATGCGGTCTAAGAGCTGAAGGATAGTGTTTCTACATTTGCTAAAGCCCTCCAGAGCGCCTGCTCTGTTTGTTTGGAATAACGGGGCCCGGCAGAGCACAGGGCCAAAAAGGGGAATTATCCTGCAAACAGAGAAAGGTCATAATCACACACACACACACACGCAGCTGCAGTAGGGTTTCATACACCATTATTTTCCTGCTTGGCTTTACTTATGAAGCCCTGACCCAAAATGAACGCATTGTTGGTTAAAAATATGCAGTGATGTTTCGATTCTCACCAAGTCTGAGGAAGGAAGCTAATGGCCTACTTTAGGGCAACAGTTGAAGAGTTCATGGATTTACGCACACCAAGCAGTTGCATAAATGTTTAAATTTTTTAGCCTACCTTTTATCTTTTGAATTCTCTCTGCCCTAAATATGAGGTCAGGCCGAAAGAGCCAGTATTTTTAGTAGTCTGTTGTCCTTATATAACATTCCTTATATAATGTTAAGTTTTAATAGCCAGTTTTATTTGTGGATATCTCTGTGCTGCTTGTATGCACTGGACTTTAGTTTTCCATTCGCGATCATTATGTTTGGTAATCGATAAGTTGTTATGGAAGTTGCATAATGGTTCGGCGAATTCAATAACAAAAGGCGACATAGTGACTAGTTATGGAGATCAGTTATGATGCATTTTCCACTAATAATAATAATGATGATGATGATGATGATAATAATTGTTATGACTATTTTGCACATAAAGCACTCTCTTATTCACCTGAAACTGTTCCCTTTGCTCTTGGTTCAAATAGGTGTACCAGTTTGACGTCAATGATGTCAGATGTAACTGGACAAATTTGGTTGCTCTATGTTTGAAGTGCGTGATATTTTTCAGGACTGCAGCAAAATTTGAATACCTTAAATGTCAATTTATTCCCTACGAAAAGCTATGAATGCTTTTAAAATGATTCCAATGTAGTCACATGTTATAGACCCAAATTGACAACAGCAACCATTTCTCCCTTCTTCATAAGTCCTCCTCAAACCTGCAATAAAGGTATTCTGCATGCAGGACAGCTGCCTGGTCTGTTTTAGAATTAATCCTGGCTTGTTAAGTCCTAAGCAAACACTAATTGTTTTCCTGGAGACAGACGTGTTACTTGGTTACTCTAAGCAATGCCTGTCCGTCCTAAACCTTTTATTATGGTGAAGCTTCACTGAACTTCAGCCATGAGATTTAGCTATTCATTCACTTCCTTAAGTGCAGTTATTCAAAGCTGTTATTAGTGTATGTGAGAAAATTTGTGTGCAGATGGTGTGGTGGATAGACCTCAGATCAGGTATCACGTCTTGTATATGCACTTAAATCTCAAGAAAAAAGGTTTAAACTTTGTAAAATAAAGTATATATATAAATATAAATAAATATATACAGTATATATATATATATACACACACTTTATTTTAGGACCATGAATTATATTTTCTATATTATTATAAATGTAATGCAATATATGACGTGGAAATTTTATGCAAACATTTAGCAAACATTAATTCTTCTGAAATTTAATTTTTTATTATTTTTAATTACATTTATTTTCCTTTGGTTTGGAGAGTTAGAAAATACACCTTCTTGTATAGTTTTTTTTTTATTTTTATTTTATTTTAATGAAAGCAGGTAGGTAGAAAAAAAAAATCTTATATGATTTTTTTTCTTTTTTATTTTTCAACAATTAAAATTGGATATCAAAGCAAAGTGAAAATATCTTTTCATCTGGTCCCGCATGAACAATGTCTGGCCTGGAAACAATGTTTCCTTTGATGAGAAATCCTTGTCTGGTCACTCCTATCAGAATAAACATTACAGCAGCCTTTAGCAGGGACTTTAGCAGGCAGGCATATTGTGCTTCTGTCTGAACAAAGAAGGTCCTTTATTTCTCCCTGCCCCTCTCTCTCTCTCTTTCTGTGGTAAATAAGATCTGGCACTTGTGTCAGTATTGATCATTCAGTCATAACTCAATTTGATAGATGAATGATGATTAATGTTAGGCTGGGGGACACTGGCCAGACTGTCCAATATATAATAGTAAATATTTACAGTGAATGCTGTATTATTTTGGCTCACGTATCTCAGAATGTTCACCCCGAAGCATTTACAGAGAGAGTGAGTGAGAGAGAGAGAGAGAGAGAGAGAGAGAGAGAGAAGGGTTGCATATCTCATCCAGAAATGATGTGAAAAATGGAAGGAGGACTCATTATAAATTACATCAGCTTGGCTCATGAATATTAATTGGCTGACGTCACATAACTATTTTCAAGGCTAATGTTCTGTGCTAAGCAGTTCGCTAAAAGGCAGTAGCTGCTAATGTGCTTGTCCAGTCAGTGCTGCTTTAAGGCATATCAGCATATTGAGGCCATCTTGGAAATGCCCTAAGCGGCTCTTTTAGAGGCTATATAAACACAAGTACAGCTCCAGTCTACTTGAATGTAAAATATATATATATAAATAGAGTGCTGCAGGGATGAGCAAAACCCAGAAACAAGTTAACATTTTAACACTTGTGCTTGTATCATCTCAAAGTCAATTTGTTTTTGTTATTTTAAATTTTTCTGAATCTAGAAAGTTCAGAAAGTATTACACGTGTTTACCCCCTTGTGTTTTTATTTTAGTGTTTTGACACTTTTTCTTAGACTAAGTGGCTAAATTGGACTATATTACTGGGGACATTGAACATCATTGCATGGTCTGATTTCGACGTGTTGACCCTGGAACAACATTTTAATCCAAAATTTTAGTTTTGATTATATCTCTACACCTAAACCTAACCTTAGCCACGAGTAACGCATAAAATCATGTTTAATGATAGATGACTGACACTGATGTACCAAACACTGATTGTAAGCCTAAACTTCACTAAAACTATAAACTGGTTCTTTAAATCTGATTGGCTAATCACAATGTTGTTCCAGGGTTAACGAAGAATTGTTTATTTTCTTTGTGCCTTGTTATGTTAATAACTGCACTCCAGCAAACTACTACAAATCTTTAATTGAAAAGTCTTTCAGGAAAAAAAACAACAAAAAAACATGAACAATATATATATAAACCTCCTTTTTTGAAGCTCAATACTGGTAACACTGAAGCAACATAGCCATGGTGTAATTTATTTATAACTTATGTTTAACTTATATTTAGGCTTTAAACTTCGTAAAACATGTTGATGACAAGTGTAATGCTAACTTCAAGGTTTGCCAACAGAAATACGTCATTGCTGCACATTTCACTCTACAGTCAACACATTTAAAATATCTGACAGAAAAAAATACTGCGTCTTTATCTCTAATCAAGCTTAAAAATTCAATCTGCTACTCTTAGTTTATACACATGTTCTAGAGCCAAAAAAATAATGTTCCAACATAATATACAGACAACTAAGTGAATTCAAGGTAAACCACTTTAGTGCAGATTACATTTGTCAAGTGCCAGATTACACTTGCATGTTGAGCATTTACACTAATCAAATAACCAGTCTAAATGAGGCTTATTGCATTCAGGACTTTTTTAGTTGTTTGTGTTGCTATCTGAACAATATCTGATTCCTATTACAAACCGAGTGTTAAAAATACTGATAGCATATGCAAATAAACCAGCACAATTACTTCTCAGTAAGCTTCCTTTATATAACCTGCTACCTACTAACAAATAGCCAACCATTAGAACTGCAACATTTTTTTTTTTGTAGTCCAGACAATTTAATTGGTCCACCCAATCACTCAGTCTGTCAGCAATAGTTATGGTTCGAGTTTATTTTAGCATTTTGTAGGTGATCCGGACTGTGCTTGACACAACCAGTGAAATCTTTGGAGTCGATGGTGGCCCTAACTGGTTTGGAAAAACTAAATCACTTTCAATAGGAAATCAACAGTAAATGGTTTCACAGTGTCTTTAAAGTCATTGTTGCTATGCCTCTGCAGCAGATAATGTGAAAGAATGTGTGTTTGAGCCACTGGCAGTAGAAGGAGTGTGTATGTGTGTGTTGGTAATTGAGAGCACTGGTTGTTAATTAGAAGAGTAGAGGACATGACGGGTTTTGGCTCGTCTGACCCAGCAGTGCTGTTTCACTGTCAGTCGTTTAGCCATTTAGCCGGGCCAGGGCGTCGCAGCGAGAGGGACACATTACGGGGTGTTAGGGGAGATAGCAGGAGCCGACAGAAGTATAAATCATGCTAGCTGTTAGTATGAGCCGAGGCTCTCTTCCCGAGGGGGGGACGGAGAGAGGAGCAGGGCAGAGGAATCATGTGGTTTGTCTTCACGTCCCAGTAGCTTTCAGGCTAATAAACGGATTAGAGTCCACTTTGAGCGAAAGACAAAAAGGGATTTCTGCTGTTCGTGGAGAGAGAGAGGAAGTGGGAGCGGGCTTGAATGAGAAGGTTTGGCTCTGAAAGCAGGCCAGCACTACAGGGAGAAATTGTGTGGGCTCCTGTCGAGTTTTGAAGCGATTGGAACGCTTAGCGCGTTTGATGAGATGTTAGCGGCATATTGTGGCACTAATAATGCGGCGCAGAAAAAAAAAGATCTATGAATCAGTACTCACCGGAACTGCAGGCAAACGCTCTCAGAGTACCTGCAAATGAATGAACAAACATCAGTCTCAGTGTGTTACACAAGTTTTGTTGTTAACATTTGGCTGCACAGTTTAGGCTGTAGGAGTTTCAGCTTAAGATTGAAAGTAACCTAGAGATTTTTTGTAAATGTTGTAAATGACAAGGCATTTTTAACGACTCCATGAATCAGACTTTAGTTTTCTTCAAAGCCATGAAGCATTATTTTCTATCTACTACTGCTTGTCAGAAGCAGGTGGTATTTATAACTAATATGAAAAGATTTTTTCATTCTGAAGATGACTATATTGGGAGGGAAATGCAGATTCTGCAGACAAGATGAATCATCAATATTTTTTGTCAGATTCCCCTCGGAAACATATAGACTAGCATATAGATTGGCCTCAGCGATAGCTGTAATGGACTAAAAGCCACAAACCATCAATTTTTATTTCATTTGGTGGTGCTTAAAGGTTCGAATATACCACATGATTTTGGTGCAGATTATCAGTCTGGCCGAATTGAAGCTATTTGCTGCAAGTCATACACCGGTTGTAGTATATAGTGTATGATGGGCACAGATTTAGACTTTCAAGCTTCAGATTCCATCCATTTGGAGGATATCAGACACTAATATTACAAATTCGCCAAGTGCATGATGCTTAGAATTTTAAAATCTGTTTTTGAAGTTGTTTAGGTATTCCAGCCTTAAAGCAGATCACAGTCTTAAGATTTTAAACAATCCATCAGTGTAAGTCTATGGGATTTTTCATTGTCTATTTCAGTAAAACATAAGTCTGATCAGTTTTGAAAATATAGCAACCTGAATTAGTCTGAAGGTCTGATATATCAGTATGTTGGTTAACTCAGAACAACATATTGGACAAACCTAACGTTCCTTTCTATCCTACACACAACTGAGATGTTTAGGAAGTGGAGTGGATCGTTATTGTCTGTCCCAGCTTTTGTGTAACTTGTTTAGCGCTACGTCTAGCGTGGCGGGGAAAGGGGGCAGTTTTGCTGCTGACCTTGTCAGACTGATCCTGAGATGGCCGCTCAGGGCCCCTCACCCACTCAATGCGCTCTTTCAGCTCTGCTCTGGGATCAGCCTTGGGGTCACAGGCAGAAAGACGAGCCCTGGGTGCCGAATTTAGAGGGGAAAAACGTTGTTTTGTGAAGGTTCTGAAGGAGCTTTACAACTTCCGAAAGTTTCTCTGACCGCCTTCCCATGACTCTGAGTTTTGTATGTTAATACGCATCAAATGCCGCTCAAACACAATGAGGAGGCCTGGGTTCGGAAACAACAAGAGAGTGGGCGGGAAACCGACCCAGCGTTTGCTTGTCTTTGACCTGAATATAATTCTCTGGTTAGGAGCGTCAGCTTTGATACTTCCATTTGACTTAAACAGAAAGACTTGACTCTCAGTAATGTGCCAAAATGGAGATTTACCACAGCTGGGGAATATCTCAAGCCAAATAATCCATACGCATTATTTTTGACCTTTTTTGACTTGTTTGTTTTGCTTTTTTAAATGCTACAATAGTGATATAGGCCTAACTGTACAGCCACCATAAGCCATATCATCAAATACATGCATGGTCCTTTTTGAGAGCAGATTTTGCTAAATGAAAAAGGTATAATTACTAATGGCAGTACTTTATACAGTAAAGGTTTAAACATATGTAATTCATTCATATTTGTTATTTGTTCTTTTATAACTAAAGACTAATTTAGCTCTCCCGCTTTAAAATGTATATGGTACTTAAAATATCTGTTCAAACAAAAAATAATTTCCAAAATATCATTTAATCCCCCTTGTGTCATTCCCAAAGTATATGGCTTTCTTCCTCAAACATTCTTCAAAATCGAAAAAAAAGAAGGTTATACCTTCAGGGTGTCATATAACATTTACCATGTTCAATTGTTTAATTTCAATTTTATTTAACCTTTATTGGCTAATTATTTATCATTTGATTCACCTTTTGGTAACAACTTACAAATTACCTTTATTTGAGGGAGCGTTTATAATAAAAGCTGCACTAAATTAAATTAATTAAATTAGTTTTCTCAATTTTAGTCAATTAAATGGACAAGCTTGATGTGGGTCTAGAAATTATCCTTAATTATATCAAAGAGCTGTAATTCCTCAGTATAGTTAAGGGCTTGTCAAATTTTACTTTTTTTATAGATAGTGTGTGCAAACCATCTGTCACTACAGTAACTCATTTACCTCTCTCTCACTTGTCCATCTGTCTCTGGCTGATATACTGTATAATACGAGGGTTGACCTACTGGTGTCCACTGCCTCTGGTACACACATGGTCATATAAAGGACGTCCCAACCTTCCCTCTCTCTCGCTCTCACAAGGTGCCAAACTCTGCTTTTTAATTATTCATTACACAGCCCTGCCCTGAGAATGCCATCGTGCTGAGTTTCGCTCCAGACGTGGACGGCTGCCATAGCGTGGAGCAGGCTAGTTCTATCCCACTGAATGTTTGCAGCCATCTGCCGAGGTTCGTCGCAGCGGCGTGCGAGGGGATGTTAGATTTTTTTTCTAACACTCTGTTTAGTGTGTGTCCTGATGTGTCAAACCCATATTTCCTTCTGGTTGGACTCTAATAGCTGCATACGAGCACCTGCAGGCTGAACCTGCTCGGCTAATATTCCTCTCACACAGGTCGTAGCGCACTCACTGCATTGATTATGTGCGTGTGTGTCTGTCCTCTTGCATCTCATCAGTTTCTCCTTGACAAGGCGAGGAAAACCAATACTCGCAAGCTGTATGGGACCCTATGCACTGTTTCTCTCTCTCTGAACATCCCGTCCTATCGCTCTCCGTGTTGACTTTGTTTGAGACAATCCATTATTTCTGATAAGCTCATTTTCTCAGCGTCTTATCGAACCGCAGGCAGACGCAGGAGAGAGATGTGGCCGAGGTTCCTGAGGGCCGATGGGGGCCAGTGCTGTAGGGCCAGTGCAAACACTAATCAGCTTAATTTCAGCATCTCATCACGAGGGGCTCTGTGTGTGTGATCTGTATTAAGCTCAGTAATGGCTCTTACGGCACTGCAGCTGTTGAACAATAATCTCGGACCGTTCACAGAATGTCCAGTGTGTACTGCATACAAAAATGGCTAAATTTGCCAACTCCAATCAGTTGCCGGGTGTAAGTCATGTTTACAAGTTCCCGGACTGCTACAATGAACTCATCCATTTTACTGGGTCTGCCAGAGATTTAAGGTTGCAGGATTGAATCTTTTAGAGAAAACTACACTAGCATATTCACCTGACAATAATTCGCTCAAGCACAAAATGGAAAAAAGAAGTCACATTTGATTTAATCCACAGATCATTTAAAAACCATTCATTTTCACAACAAATCATTAATGCTATTCAGAACAAAATTGCATATATTTGAAACAAAGATAAATGATACTGGCATTCATTATAACTAAAACGTTTAATAAACATTAATTAAGTTGAAACTGAAACGGCATAAAAATGTGTTATGCTAATCATCTTGGGCTTATATGCCTTTACCATTTGAAATGTGTGATATGTTTTTTTGCGTGACTTATATTCCTGTGGTTTTACTGTAAACGATTTGTCGGTCCCACTTTATATTACGTGGCCTGACGTACTATGTACATACATCAGAAACTACAACAGTGTAGTTGCAAAACACTTCAGGAATATGGGTAAATTTAGGGACAGTGGTTAAAAGGGTAGGTTTAAGGGATGGGTCAACAGTGTAATTATAAATGTAGTTACAGATGTTATTACACATAGGTATTTAAATCAGTAAAAATGTAATGTAAATGTAAGTACAATGTAAAAATGTGTGTGCACATTATTAATTTAAATGTAAGTGCTTAGTAGTTAAGTCCTCCTAATATATGACAAATTCCTCAGTTTCCACAAGAAAAGCCATAAAGATCATACCATCTGGTAAACTAACAGAAGTCATGGCAATACAAAGTATGTGTTCTTAGTTTTATGCTTCTCAGCTGTGGCGTGAACTGCAGAGAGACTGTTCAGATTGGCTGTTCTTTGTAATTGATTGTGTCGTGTCACACCCCATTTTTCTGGTTGGGACACGTTGTGATTCCCAAGCTCACAATAGTTTGTAACTATTTGCTGTTTACATGGATGACCAAAGTTTAGCCTGTTTTGCGTTAATTATTTTTAACTAAAGCAGCATTAGTGACCATAGACATATCAAGTTATTATCTATCTGTAATAGAAATGTCCAGCCCAGTCTTATGATAATGCCTATAAATAGTACGCCAAATAAAACTTTAAACTCATGGCATTTATACAGAAAAAAGTTTTGTGTGCATATGATACACAATTTACTGACGAATGGAGATTTCATGTACATAGACATCTACCCTACAAACCTACCCATCACATAGCATAAACACTCATTTTTTAGTCATTTTTTAGTGGCTTTTATTCAGCATACTTTATATATATATGAGATTGGGTAGAAATGTCACCAGACTTAGAGACTTGCAGTGTCACGCTGTACCCTTGCCAAGCACCCTTCTGTCCTCCAGCTAAATACTGAGGAAGAACTGTGTGTGTGTGGGGTTGATTTCTGACTCTGTATTGGTGCTCTGTTCCCCTGACACCTGTGTGCTAATTAGGATCGTATTGGTGCATTCCACGCTAATGACTTCAGGCTGCATTCAGTGGCTGTAAACATTTACTCTCATCGTCTGCTGGATGCTGTTATCTCATTGATGGCATGTGTATATGTGTGCAAACACAGAGTGTGTTTTCACTGTGCTTATTAACGCCTGCTATTGATTTTATCAGCTGCTTAATAGATCTGTTTATCCACACTAACATAAATATTAAAGTCAACACAGACTCAAAACTGACCTTTTTACTTTCTGAATGAATGTCACTGGACTTATTGGGCATGATTCATCGATGCTTGTTTTTCTAAAGTTTTTCATAATCTTCCACTTTCTCCGCTTCTGAAATGACTTTTCTTTTGTGTTGATGTCACCAGTGCTGTCTTCGAGTCATGTAGGAATAATCGCATTTACGAGACGAGCGAACATAAACGCCACCACAATGGAATAATTACCAGTGGGATTTTCTTTGAGCTCTTTCTTTCCGAGTTCAAGTCATTAAGCAAATTGGAAACGGTTATAATAAGTTTTAATTGTGAATGTTGACCGTTCGATTTGTTTTATTTTGTGTTGCATTGATGAACAATAGCAACAAAGCTTGCAGTAAAGTAAGCTTTATGAGGCGACAGGCTTGTGTGACTAAACATAAAGCATCAGTTAAACACACACTAAAACACATTGTTTGCTCTTCATTTGCTCACACCAGCATTCCAATAATATAAAAAAAAAACAAGAAACATTAAAATTGCCCACTGTGTGTCTGTTTTGCATACATGCACATTACAAAATAGTTATGATTCGTAAGTAGGAACTTCTTAGGCGGACTTAAATGTAGCACAAAGATATGAGTAAAGATCAAAATAACAACTCAACAAATCAAATTCACAACTCAATCAAATCCTGTTTTATATCATCCGACATAATGTTCTGTTTTACACAGAAAAACATGTTTTTGCAAGTCAAACAGGTTGTGAATGTTGTTTCATGCTGCTTTTACAAAGTGGGAGGGTGCGAATCAGTAGCCCGTCACTAGTGTTGATCCAAATGTTAGTGTTTTGCAGCTGCCAGTGCTCTGGATGAAAGAGATAAACAGCACAGCCACCAGCAGTTCATTTTACTGTGATGAGCATTTGGAGGCAAGGTGACGTCTTCTGCTCTGGCCTTCAATCATATGCTGCCTTCTTAGAGCAAACAGAAAACGAGAAAAAAAATAGCTCATTATTAACTTCTACTTTTTTCTACCAGACAAGATCAGATTCATCAAATAAGTGACATTTCAATAACGTTTTAGCAGTTTAATTAGGTAAGATTAATTATCAAGATTAGCTTTCCGCTTCTCAAATTAGGAAAATTTAATAAATAAATAAAGTTGCATGTTGATGTTTGTTTGAAAAAAACAAAACATGTTTAATTCTCTCTTTAATATCTAACTATTTACACAACTGTGTAAAAGTCTTACGTCATTAGCATTTTTACCAAAAAAGTTTTAAGCCAGGTATTTTCAAGGTATTTTCAGGTATTTATCTCACAACCAATTTTTACGTATTCGTATGGGATGGCAAATTCGTACAACCTCACTCGGACAATTTTGTATGATTTATCTAAACCTCAGTGTTGGGTAGGTTTGGGGCGGGGTTAGGTGTAGTTTATTCATACGAATTGGCAATTCATAAAATACTTGTGATTCAGCAAAAATCATAAGAATTCGTACAAGTGAGGTCGTATGAATTTGTACGAAGTAGCCACCTCGTAAAATATGTAAGGATTACCGTGACATTGGGCTAGATATTTTTATCTTTTGCTGTATAGTTTGACAGTAAGAAAAATAAGTTTATATTTGCAAACATTCCTTTTGCTATTGATTGTAATAACTTAGTAAACATCTCATCTTATTCAGTCCATTTGGAAAGACAAAATCCCCTGGTAATGTCTCTTTGTGGATGTCTCAGTGACTCTTGAAGATCTCAGGATGATCACACAATATTTTAGTCACCCTAAAATCAAAAGTCTCATTTAATTTAATTGAATGGAATACTGCAATATAGAATTACGCACCTGTGCCCATCATTATTTACTTTTGTCTCAATAACATTGATTAGTGACCCCTTCCTTGCAGTCAAAATCACTGAGTTTTTCCTGGCTTGGTGTTGCCTGCATAAGACATTAGTTGTGCGATATAGACAGCTTTTGGATCATAACAAGTTTTTCACACGCGAACTTAGTCGCTAAACTGAAATGATTGACAGCTTTTGTGATCATAAAGCTAGTGTTCTTTTCTCACTTTCTGTTTATGACCCACACACAGTTTAGCATTTTTTTCATGCTGTTAGGCAGACACTGCAAAGTGTTGGCAAAAATAATTACTTTATTTAACAAATATTTAAGTTTACAGAAAGTATTCTCATCTCTGCATAGCATTACGGATGAACGCTCACCACAGTGGAACCACTGATGGCGGATGGACATACCTTTCTACACCTTGACAATGTTTATTACTTGGCAGTCAGTGGGACAGTCACAAGCCTCCTGGTTTTCATCCAAAATATTTTAAATTGTGTTCTGAAGATGAACGATATGGAAATGATATGGGGTGATAAATGACAAAAAAAAATGTTGGGGTGGAGTAGCCCTTCAAATGTGATATTTACTTGTCTTTGTAATGTGTTTTAAAAAGATTGCGTGTGTGTGAGTGCATGTGCGTGTTTGTAAACGTGTGTATGTGACTCATCAGTGTCATGCTTTCTTTAGTTCAACTCACACTATTGTTTTTCCTTCAAAGCTCCACTGGAGAAACACACCATGCTCTATTCATTCAGACAAAAGCTCCACTGCTCCACTCTTAATTTAACGCCGCTGTGGCCGCTCTCACAGGCAGCCATCAGATTACACAGGCGCTGTATGTACAGCCTAATCCACAGGAAGCACTGCGATCACTGCTCCGACACACTGATAGATACTGCCTGATGGAACATCAGATGCAGTGACTTTCAGAAGAGAGCAACAGTGTTACTTCTTGCGTGATGATTATAATAATAATCTGTCATCTGTTACTTACACTCACGTCATTCTTAACCTCTATTCTTTATTCTGTGGAACACAAAATTAGATTTTGTGATTTTCTGATAACATTTTCTGAGCTGCTCTATTCCATGTAATAAAAGTGCTGTCAAGCTTAATAAAAGCATAAAAAGTAGTCCAAACAACTTTATGAAGCCACATGACAGTTGTATTTAAAATAACTTTGTAAATATCCTTTAAAATATAGTGTTACATGGAAGAAAATGAGTCATAACCAGTCTTAAATTGCTTGGGTATATTTGTAGCAATAGCTAAAAATACTTTGTATGGGTCAAAATGATCTAATTTTCTTTTATGCCAAAAATCATTAGGATATTAGGTAAAGATGCCCAATGAAGATATTTTATAAATATGTTCAAACTTATTTTTTGATTAGTAATATGCATTGCTAAAAACTTTAAAGGTGATTTTCTCCTCATCAGATTACAGGTTTTCAAACGGTTGTATCTCTGGCAAATATTGCCCTATCCTAACAAACAATACATCAATGGAAAGCTTATTTATTTAGCTGTTCTGTTTTGACTTATGACTGGTTTTGTGGAGCAGGGTCACATATGACGATACATAAATGATAACAGAATTTTCATTCTTGCGAATTATTTCTTTAACTCTATAAACTCTACCGGATCATATTTGATACAGTCAATCTGATATGATACTCAACAAAAATGATATATGCGTTTTTTAAAGATTTTGTCTGAAGGTTCAATAATTAGTTGCCCTCTTGCTCTGATGAAACACCGGCTCATCTGCAGACAAGCTTATGGTGTTTCCCGAGCATGGCCTCTTGCCGGCTCAGCACTTTTGCAAGGGTGAATCTCATCCCTGAGCGAATCTCATTTTAGTTGTGAGTGTAGGTGGAGACTTTACTATGTGCTGGTCCACTGGAGACTTGCAGTGTGAGGTGAGAGAGAGAGAGAGAGAGAGAGAGATCTGGTATATGACTCTGTGGGAGTTTTGAACAGGCAGTTACAGTACATGCCATATGTTCACACAGGAAACACTCTGACACATACAGACACACATAAATACACTTCATGGGATGGCTTTTATCGCTAATGATTTACTCTGGTTCCTGTTAGCATAACCTTAATTTGTCATTGATTTCTTGTTTTTTTAATCAACCTGTAAATATATATATACATGGAGAATGTAATACAAATATTTTGAATTAGTTAATTTTTTTATAAACACTTTAGGTTTATACAGTATATATATATATACATATAATGAATTTATAATGAAATTTCAATAAACATAACTCTTTTATATTAAATATGAAATGAAAATGTAAAATAAAAACAACAACAACAAAAAAACAAATCCAACTTAAAATTTCTTAATCTTTAGTTATTTCCTCTCCAAGGATTTGACAAGGGACAGAGCTTTACTGTTCAATGTGTGGGTGCAAACAAGAAAATGTAGGTGCAAGCTCTAGAAATAATAGAAACTTTGCCGCAAGGTGGAAATAGATGGAAAATGGCCTGAAATTGTTCATGACATATTTATATATTTAGTTAAAGTTACACCTAGACACATTTTATAAAGTTGTAATGGAAAACTGAAGAAAAGTGTCACAACTAATAAAAGTAAAATCACATATTACAGAATTCTATATTTGGTAAAATTATTCATATGTTGGCTAATAGCAAACCTGGGGTGCGTTTCCCGAACAACGATGTAACTCGCTGATAAACCACCATAGTACAGTGCATTGTTTTAGAAACGAACTAGCTACACACGACTGTTTCCCGAACACGGACGCATCTCCATCGTTCGAACCACGTTAGTTCAACAACATAGGGCCATTGTTAATGACGTCACACGCATGTCGTGAAC
>JAUCMT010000039.1:7582745-7594889 GCA_032357475.1 Enteromius thamalakanensis | reverse complement strand
TCATTCTGCATGAAGATATTTCTGATCCCTTAACCCAGCCCCATTCCTTAACTTAACAGCTATGTTATTAACTATTGATAACCAGAAAATTAGGAAAACTCTTAAGTGAATGTTTTAAAGTGTTACCATTTTTTGGTAACACTTTATTTTAAGATGATCTTGTTTCATGCACTTGCAGAAGCCTATTATAATAACAATAAATGAAGCATAATTTCATGCAAGCAAGCCAAACCATAACCATATAGTAAGTACATTTAGTTAATTTATATCATTAAGTATTTAAATGTAAAATTACACTGTAACAAGCTCAAGTGTACAAACAAGTGTAACCCCATTTTTTATAAGTGCATTTTTTTCCGTTGTTACCGTGGTTCTTTTTTGTATCAGCATATAAAAAAACGTGTTGGTTTGTCAAAACCTTTGACAAAGCCCTAAAGTTGTCAGGTCTTAAGGACAGAGAAAATGACAGTGCACCTAAGTTCAGAAGAACAATTACAGCTAAATCAGTGGTGTTTTTGAGCTTAGCTCTGCATCTAGGTGGCCCACCAGAAGCAGGATTGAACAAGCCTGAACCAAACAAACCAAAGATGCCAAAAGGACTCACTTTGCATCAAAGCTTAAATACCCTAAAATGATACAAAACAATGAAAGGTATGAAGCCTTTAAAGAAACAAATGGCATTTATGTGTGTGGCGTGTGTTTGTGTGTGGTATAGTGATTAGTGGTGGGGTATGTGTGAGGTTCAGTTCAAAGGCTGAAGTTCGTCTCATTTATCTGTGCTGTCAGTATGATCTGATCAAAGCAGCACAGGATCAATGTTTGTGTCACTCTCCATTTATCCATGTTTGATCAGTACAGACACACCTCTCCACGTGGACGTTAAATCGCTTTAAAAACATCTCAACATATGTCAAACAACAGAAGGTGTGTCACTTCACTTGAGTCCTTTGTCATGTCCTTCATTTCATAATTCAAATGAAGGTATGACATCACTTGACCTCAGCACACACACACCTATGTGTCAGCAGAGTAAGGCACCACTTTAGATTCACCTCAGCGGATGACTCACTCATCGCATGCAAACATAAGCATAAAGAACTGAGGCGGTATTGAGAGGTTTATTATATCAGATGTAGGCTCTGCTCTCTGCCCTATGAAACAAACCTGACTGCACTGAACCATCTGTTACACTGTGACTTATGTGACTGTGTTATAGAATGTGAATTACATTCAGAATGAGATTTAACAATAATACTTAAAAAATCACAACTGCCACGCATTAGAGCTGCCACGCATTAGTCTTTTGACCCGTTGATTGAACTGTTACTGGTATTATCAATCTTAAATCTGCAAACTTATTGTTTGTGGTGTGTGGCTGTAGGTTTCTGCTGATTTTAATATGTCACTAAGCTACCATGGGTAAAAAAATTTATACAAATCAGTATTGTTTTGCATCATTTGTTTTCCATACATGTCACAGTTGAGTTAAATGGTTGCTTTTCTTTTTGTTTAATGGAAAATATCAACAGGTACAACTATTTTATTTATTTAATGAATTTACTAAAAATATCATAGTTTTTTGTTGGCTCTAGTAAAAATGTTGTAGTAAAAAACAACATTTATCGTAAGCCTGTACATCTACATGTCCGACTTTTAGAAATCACCCAGTTTGTCTCTCCATTTGTAGCTGATTATGTAAAAAAACGACTTTCAAACCTAGCCTTTACATAGATGACAGACTGAACAAACAGTAAGCGGTAATCCTGCAATGACTAACGCCTTCTTACCAATGTCTGTCTTTGAGCAAATCAGTCAGGATTACAGGGTGAATGTCACCTCATATCATTAATATTCATGAGCCAAGCTTCCCCCATCAAATCAAAGAGTCACTTTGTATTCTATTGTACACTCTATTGCCATTCACATTAAATGTTGAATGATGGCCTTTCACTTTAAATTAAATTAAACTTTTCACTGACTACAAAAACAATGTTATTTTTAATGATTATTATTATTTTTTTATTATATCAATTCAGTAATAATACTGGTATGTGTTTGTATATCTCTGTATGTGTGTGTGTGTGTGTTTGTAAAACAATCCTCTTAAGGGTCCTGATAAATGTCCTAATGCTAAAACTTAATATATATACTAATATATAGTTATATACTTATATATATATATGTGTGTGTGTATTTTTAATAAATTTTATTTATTTTTTTATTTTGTTTCAGAAAGTATTTTACATAATGTTTTCATGTTTAGTTTTCAATCTATTGTACATATGTGATTTAATTTGTATTATTTGGTTACACTTTACATTTTGTATTTATTGTATTCATATTGTATTGCAAAAACCTTTTGCTGCTATTGAAGTGGGATACGGGTAAGGTTAGGCAGGTTTGGTGGTATGGTGAGGTTTAAGGGTGGGTTAAAGTGTAAGGGATAGGTCAACAGTGTAATTATACATGTAATTACATACATTTATTACAGATGCATATACATGAAGGTATTTTGGTAACACTAATGTTATTGGTGATGTTCAATAATACTGGTAACAATACTGTTGAGCATTTGTGTGTATATAAACCCCCCTCCTAAGAGGGTCCTAATAGCTCTCCTGCTGCTGAAACGACGCCAGTGACTAACCCTAAAGAGCATTCTTAGGGCTGTTTAGTGCTCAGAACAGCAGCAAGGGCCCGTCTGCAGTCACAGCCAGGAAATTTCCCCTGACCCTTGATCACCCCAACACACTCACTCTTCACACACCCACAGGGCTCTCTGTGGGACTGTGGTCACGCTAAACTAAATTAATTTTAATGGGGAAGTGGCATAATGTGAGTTCACTAAAGGCCTTAGACAGTGAGGCGAAATTTAGGGTCATAAAAGTTTACAAATGTCTCCTAGAGAACCTTGGGCTTTGAATTTAATTGAGAACAAAGTGCAAAATAAAGGTTAAATGATAACGTCTCTTCCTGGTTTACTGTTTTTGTTTAAACGTAAATTGGATTTGTAAAGTTATTGTCCTTTTGTCTTCAAGTTTAATATGGTTGTCTGGTGTGGACGCTTCCCAAAGAGCAGAACTGTAAATCTGGCTCTGAGGTAGAGTTGATTGTAATCTCAGAGTGTCTCTGGATACTAAAATCTTTGTAAAAACAAACCTTTATCTCTTTCACTGTTTCTACCAATCAGCTTGCCACACTGCTGTTTATTAAAATCGTACCTGTCAGAAGTTCCATAAATTGTAGGCCGTTAGGAAGTAGTTGATGATTTCTGTCATCCACACAGACTAAAAATGCATACATGTCAAGAATCATAAATATAGTGAATATGACTGGCTACTGTTTGATACTCAAATATTTTATTTTGCAGTGTCTTAAATTGATCAGCCATATGAACCCAGCTGACAGTTCCTTTGAGGTTCTCTAAACCAAATAGCATGTTTGACCTTGGTGACCCTCATGACACATGGCTTCCTACTCATCCACTATGAATCTGGCATGGTACTCAACCAAATGTAGAATCTGAGAAGACTGAAAGCCACCCACCCGTTGAGATCCATCCAAACGTCAAACTAAAGCGAACCGCTCAAAAGCCAACTGAGTAACATGGCAGTTCATAACTACTGCTCAGTTTTGAACCCTGTAATCTGCTCTAACCTGCCATTTTTGATTAGACCTTGCAGAACTGATGGAGGTTTTGCTGCCTTCAGGTCATAATGGAAGTATATTATTTGTGAGATGAGTGCACATGAACACTAGAGTTATAATTTCTAGTTTTTGAAAATAAATGAATGAAACATTGGGATGTTAGCCCTGACTTTGAGTTGGTTGCATGTCAACTAAAGACTGATCATGGAAGCTTTATTTTAATACTTACTGAAGTATACTTACTTTTCATGTTTCGTGAAGGAAGATTATTCATTTAAACGTTTTAGGAGGCAAGGGGCTTTTTCTCATAGTAAAAAAGTATTAGATATCATTAATCAGCCTGTCCTTGTCATGAAAAAGGTCAAGCTTTATGATATTTTAAAAGACAGAGTCAGGGTTAATAAGTGTCTTCAGGTATGCTCTTTGATATAATTTCCTATTTTGTGATTTTTTTTTAAATGCATATTTCTTAATGCTTAAAACACTACAGATTGTATGTGTATTCTGGACAGAAATGTTTAAATATTAGTTAGCAGTGAGTGAGTTTCCTAAGAAATAAGAATACAAGACCATGCCAACTACTTTCCCCGGTTTCAAAAACAAGGCTTAAACCCAGTTCTAGACTAAATTATAAATCTGAGTTGTTTCAGATGGATGAAACTTGCACTGACTGATCTTAAAATATATCTGTCCTAAGATGCACACCAGTAATGTTTTTTTTCTAAAGGAATGTTTATAAAAATGACTCAAATGTTCTAATTGAACTATGGCCTAATCCTGGCTTAGGCTAACTGGGCCCTAAACCTCTTACTGTCACATTTCATGTCTGTTTATTCTCTGTGTTTTGCCATTTTTGGTTTGTTTTCGTTTTCATTGTGTTAGTTTCGTTTTCATGTCTTCCTGTCTGCCCTTATTTGGTCCTTCCTGTGTCATTTGTGATTATGAGTTGAATTCCTTCCACCTGTGTTTCCCCAGCTCTATCGTGTCTTGTAATCAGTGTCTGTGTATATAACCCATGTCTTTTTTTTTAGTTAGTTTTTGTCCGTCAAAGATTATGTTTGGAGTGTTCTATGCTTTGTGAGTTGCTTTGTGGATTTATTATTAAAAGAAACACTTTATTTGCGCTCTCTATTATCCACACCAGATGTTACACTTACTTCAAGAGATTAATTTTTACATCAGGATATTTATATCAGGCCTCATAAAATATACAGTATTTAAAAAACATTTAAATTCAGAAATTTAAACTATATGTAATCTATTTTATGAGCATTAATGCATTTTAAATACATTAATAGATCTAAACAAGCTAATAATAATATTATCTATCACACAATTTCATAGACTCTGAGTCAAAAGAGGGCAAACAGTATTTTTTGACTGCAAAGGCAGTAAAGGTTAAAATTAGTCGCTCTGACCACCATCTACACTGCTTCAGTGAACTTAAGGACCTTCAAGTGCTGCCGGGTTTCACTGCCGAGTAGGTTTATGGCAGATTTGTGCTAACTCAATTTGGTTCTGCTCAGAGAACCAATAATTCGCCATCAATACTCCACTGTTACTGTCTATAACGATGGCATCATTAATGCAGATAGAAATGGAATATAAAATCTTAACTCTGAGCTGGTGGGTGGGGAAGTGGGCAGCTGTATTTCGGCAGGGCTGACTGCATATAAAACCCATCCATGTGTCAATCCAGCACTCTCACTTCAGACTCAGCAGATTACAGAGGCTGTTCAAAAGGTTTTCCGATGACCAATAAATGTTTTCCGTAATTGCTTATTCTTGATGAGTATCAACACCCTGTGAAGTGTCTCAAATGTCTCCATGATTGCGACTGGTGCTCTGGAGCAGATGTGTTATTAAAAATGAAGCTGCAGCTGTCTGACAGTTCTGATCGGGGTTTGCACACTGAAGACTTCCGCTATGGTGAAAAAAACTCATTTCAGAGTAGACCAACATGTCAAAGGTGCCTATACTTACATAACTTTTGCTTTGTTTATTTACTTGGTCTAAACCCGGCTGGAGAACTCTGTTTTATCCCTGATCAACTCATCTTTTAACCTTAAGACCTTGATTAGCATGTTTTAGTCTCTATCTGGAGCTAAACTCTGTAGTAACATGGATTTCTAGGGCCAGAATCACCCAGCCCTGGTCTAAGCTCAGATATACACCAAAAGTTTCATAGGTCCACCTGTATTTTTACAGTTTTTATGTATACAGTGGTAATCCTTGACTAGGGACTCAATTGACCATTCCCTGTACAACATATTGTTTTTTGGGAAGGAGGTTGGTTGATGAGTTTTTTTATGAGTCATACATTTTTAATAAGTCTGCCATTATGGTTGAAAGAACAGTTGACCCATCTGCTGTAGAGCTGCTTCTCATTAAAAACACCGAAAATTATTTCAGGATGAATTCATGTCATGAGGCTCTGACCCAGATGAGATCATGGAGCGAGCACATCACCAGTATTGGCAAAACAACATTAAATCAGTGGTTTGATAAGTTATAAACTCATGTAGAAAGAAATTGAAAACCTGCATATGAAAAATAAAAAAAAAAGTGATGGAAACAAAAACTGCTTGGTTGCTTGTCATGGTCTCAGTGTACATTTATTGCAACAATTTCAACATTTCTGTCTGTTTTTCTTTCTCCTAAGGAATTAGGGTAAATACTGTAGACAACGTTTCATTCAGTACCTCAATGACATATAAATGAGAACTCCATGTAGTCTCATGAGCAATGATAGATCAGTGCTGAGCAATAACATTTTCCTCTGAGTGTATTCATTGTGGTAAATGTTTTATTATTGTGTCTATCCACGAATGAGAAAATGTACTGCTGTCTTACCTTTAGAAAACAGCAACAGATGAGATTTCATCTCATTCAGTGGGGCATGAAGGAGGACATCGCTGTAAGGAATGTCCGTTTTTCACAGTCCTGTCCAGAAAAGATACAAGAGCTGTCAAACAGTCCATCTAAAGAACAAAACAGAGCTATAACTACAGTAGATACTGTGGTAATAATTGTAACTTCACAGCAGAGAAATGCCAGCATCCTCTATCCCAGTTCTAACAGATAACAGAAAAGTGTGTCAGTCAGGTGTTTTTTTTTCCTTCTTCTTTTTACAGTAAGCCCAAAGGTTCCAGACTCTCTGGACAGTTTTCATCCGACCCAAGAAATTCCCAACAGACTAATCTTTCCGAGCATGTGATTCATTTTAATCTGCAGGCATGGATGAAGAAGTTCTGTGCAGTTGCTGTACTATTAAAGATTAATGAACCCAATTTGCAAAACTGACCTTTTGCGGTCAGACTGTGTGGAGCGTAAAGCTTCTTAATGCCTTCAGCTCAAATACAGCGCCGCAGATAAGACCGCGGAGAGAAAAAACACGAGATGAACTAACTTTAAGTGTTCCGTTCCTCTGATCAGTTCAAAGACATTTCAGAAGAAGGAAGAGAGTGGATTGATGAGTTTAAACTGTATCACACAAACACACTCTGGCATTCAGAAATGCGGCTTACATTCTCTGAACCCTGAACGCTGCCCACATTCACACTAAAAATAAGTTAAGGCAGACCAGAGTGTATGTGTTGCTAAATATGAACAGTTTAGTCTCATAACTTATTTTCTCTCTCAATAGAACAGAAATAAAAGCATCAACGATGATCAGATACGGCTTTGCACACACTTTCAAAATAAAAGCCTTTAAAAGTCACAAAAATTGGAGGCCATATAAAAGAAAAGAGCCAGGTGGTTTTAAGGAAGAGGCTAAAAATATAAAATAGTAATATTTGTGAAATCAGCCAAAAAGGAAGAAAAGAAGGAATTTTTTTTAAATTGGAGCAGGAAGAGGTTTTTTTTGGTATTATGTTCAAACGAATTATTAACAAAAACACCAGAAATGTGTATTAAAAAATAAAAAGGCTCTATTTTGATTTCATGTTTACTTGAAATAAAGCACAAATGCTGGTTTGCATTGATCGCGAGTGTTATTGTGGTGTTTATCACATCAGACAGCATGAGAGTGAGTTTTAGAGGGAAGGCTTCGTGCTGGGCTGTGAAGTCAAAGCCGTAATTTAGAGTTAGCAGCGTAGCAGAAGAGCTGATCTGAGAAAGACGTCTGCTCTCACACTGGCAGCAGGATTGATTACCGCTCTGTGCGTATGACATTAAAGTATGCGCGTGTGTGTGTGTGTGTGTGTGTGTGGTGCAGCACATGGAGAAAGCATCAGTTTAATCTACTTCAGAAGAGTGTTGAGTAGTCCCTCTTTTAAGGAAACTGTTGGCTAGATAATCTGTTTGCCTGAAGCTTTTTGGTTTCCATTACTCAACTGCTGCTGTTTGCTGCTTTTATATTTGAGTATGTGCCATCTTTGACCATCAGCTACATCATATCAAACTGATTGTTCAATCTGACAACTAGTAACTTAATATTCTGTTTTTTTTTTCTTCTGCATTTTACAGTGCTGCTTGCTATAACATATTACTGTTGTTTATACTGAAGATTGTGGACTTCAACAATCTCCAAATGTAATTGTTAAACTTTTGGCACAAAATTAATCTCGAACCATTTGTGAATAATACCTTAAATTGTGCAGCTTGTTCAGGAAAAATGTGCTATCACTATTTTTGCCTGACATATGTAAAATTCCATTGATCTACACTAAAGAAAGAACCAGAGTTATATCTAAACACCAGAAATCAGATAGAATTGAGGCGTGTAAACTTTTGACCTTGACCAGTAAGCAGTCATCTAACTATTCTGAACAACCTAATAATGCCCTAATAATTCACACAGCAATGCACTAAAACCACCAAACACCATAACAACCACATAGTAACATACTGGCGGCTACACTTCACTGACAGGAAGAGGAAACGCATGCACAAATTTTACCTTTAAAGGTACAACAACTTGTCAACTTGGGCAGTACCTTTGAAGTGACAACTTTACTTTATCCATGGCAAGCCTCCAGTGTAAGCCAAATCTGTCACTGGTGCGGTACCTTTTCAAAGGGTACACTTTTGTACCTAAAGTTTAAACACTGGTATATTCAAGGTAAATACCTAAAGTATAGTAACTTAAAGTACAAAGATATACCTTTGAAAAAGTACCAACCCAGTGGCAGATTCATACCTTTTTTTTTCTGAGACTGTTTGCAGGGAATGAATATAAATGAGGAGAGACTTCACTAGACTGAATAGGCCTATACTTCTTTGTGAGGGAACAAGTTATCATTTAATGGACTGACAGCCTGTTTTTGATAATCATCAGCAATTGCCATTAAACATTCATTTTGGATTGAGATTAGACCAAAAAAGAGAAGTTATAGACATTTTTTTGGGAGTGATAGAACCCAGTTTGACCCCAGGCAACTCAACGACATAGGTCTAAAACGTGATTGGTTATCAAAGCATGACCCTTTACTCATTCTCCAATGGTAGAGCCACAAAGGGTGGTATTTTCTCATAATAACAGCATTACTGTCTGTACACTTAAGGTACTACTATAACCCTTTTAGGAGTAAATGCAATGCTGTGGTGAGTTTCACATTTTCCATTGGGTCATCTTAAGTGCTTTAATGTATTATATTCATTCAGTACCATAGGAAATGTAAACATACTATGTTACTGCCATCTGAAACCACCCCTGTTTCATGCATCTTTAAACTGTAAAATTGTTAATGTTTTGTTACACAGAACGAAAAATGGTTTTACCGTTTTGTATTTTTTTATTTTTACTTTAAGTCCCTTCGATTACCATATAAAACCCACAATGCATAAATATGGCAACCACAGTAGAAAAACCACATTTCCTCTCACTAATGGCACCTTCTGTAAATGCTGTTGCATGGCAACGAAAGAGGAAACAAGTTCTTCTGAAAAGTTCTTCAGGCTGATCAAGAGGATATGCAGAATAACTTTGGAAACTTGTTTGAAGCACCTGCACTAGAAGAAACCAGGATTAGGGGGGCCTGGTCTAAATTCAGCATGCGCGCTCAGGTCGTGATGTTGTGAGCATTTTTTTTCTGTGTCTTTGTGTTGTCTGTTTGGGAGAGTGATGTCATTCTCCGTTGCAAAGAGCTCTGAAAAGCCTCCAGTAAGTTGGGTCGAGACGGGTCGGGTTTGTCTCCTCTGCTCTTCTGTTTGTCCTCCGCTGCAGTTCAGAGCCGATTTCACAGTTTTCCTTTGAGCGCCACTGAAAGAGGGCAGATTTCTTGCTGCCCACAAACTCTCACACCGAGCTGCATGGCAATCCTGGGAAAATCCAAACCTTTTGGCATCACAACAACCGCACCGGGCTGGACTCGTGAATACACATATATCTGGATGAGGGATGGTTTGTAAGTGTGTCCGCTGCCCAGCACGGCCTATGTTTGCTTTCTGTGGTTGGATGTATGCAGCCATTGTTCTGTCTATGAGGCCTGACCCTGCCAGATGATGGAGAAGATAGAGAACCTTCTCTTCTGTTAAAAGACAAGTGGCCTCACTAGCACAGGCTGGCGTCCTGCCGGGTATGGCCCGCGAGAGAGAGGAGAGTGCAGCCGTGCCAGGCTGTTTCACCCTCTGTGCCAGCTAAAGCGAGTACCAGCCGCAAACAGCACTCAGAGCTCTGTTGTGTGCTGGATGTTGGACTCCAAGCTCTTCACAATCACATGCAGGCTCAAGCTGAACTTTATGAAAGCATGGTTTATGAAAGATGAGGCCGAGCTTAACTAAACACAGCACACGCACCCCTCTGAGCTGTTGAATGTGGGGGTGGTTTGGCCCCCGTCTGAGGGGTCTTTTCTCTCATTTGGAGGGTGACCTGATGAAAGGACACAGCTGTGACCCTCTACTGGACCCTGGCATCATTTCTGAGCTGTGGGCATGATATTTTGAACGTAAAGGACAAAAGAGTGAGAGTACAGGAGTTGAGAGAGATCATAAATTCATGTCAAATGCATACTACACATCGGCCTTTCATCTAGCCATCAGCCAAGTAACTTTTTTTTTTCTCAAAAATGTTCCAAGCACATAAAAGATGATTTTTTTGCTGTGGGGTATTCCTCTGTTTTTTTTTTTTTTTTTTTTTTAATCACATAAGAATATCTAGCAACCTTACAGGCAACTTGTGAGATACCTGGTTGTTGCCACTCCCACTTAAAGAGACAGTTAACCCCCAAAATGTTGACATGTATTCACCCTCATGTCATTCCAATCTTTTGGATTCTTGTGGAGTATTTTATAGTTCTTTCTAACAATTGCTACTTTATTTCTAACAATTGTTAATAGGGCAGAATTGCATTTTTTTGGGTGAATTATCCTTTTAAGTATTAAGTTATTAATAATAATAAAACATGGATAGACTTGTAAAGAATTTTCTTATAGGTTGTTCTTTCATTGTTTTGCATATAATATTGTTTTGTTTTAATAAAGTATCAACTTTTTCTCAAATGTCTCTCCTGAAATTACTTTGCATGAATTAAAATAGAAGCAAGTGATTTTCTACAGTATAGATATCGTACAGTTATAAAATGCATTTGGATAAAATGATAGACTCAGAAGCCAGGCAGATGAAAATCAACATTTGTTAAAACCTCTTCTGAAACCGATGGACTGTTTTGGTCTCATTATCAGGAAACTTAAGCAAAAGTCGCAATTTGCTTTAGATTAGATCTAGGGGAAACAATTGAGATATTAAGGAGGTGATTGTTTTTTTCCTCATGGTTCTAATGTGCCTGGAGACTCTGCAATTTACTGTTTCACATGCCAGTCATCAGACTAGTGATTCTCTCTCTTTCTCTCTCTCTCTCTCTCTGTTTGATTGGGTTCCAGCTCTGTTCTGAATAAAGGCTTAGAGAACTCTGTTTCCCACAAGCAAACAAAAGCGGTGACAGACAGAATGGAGCGGCTCAGAGAGGGAGGAGAACAGAGCGATGAAGAAATGCTCTCAGTCTGTAGGAACTAATCAGACTCTCGTTTAGCAAACGCAGGCATTCCTGTTGATGAAAGGATAGGAGATGTAAGGCGGGACGGGTCGGACTGAGCTTTTACAACAGCAGAACAACAGCAGTCCAACTCCATTATCCACCGTACGGCCTCATTAACCAGTGCTCCACACACACTCAACACACGTAACAAACAACTACTAACACAGACTCAGCCCTCAGACACACACAACTCACTATTGTGACTCTATTTCTCCAGTACTTGATTCTGATTGGTCAATCATGACAGAGAGCACTCAAATATTTTTGTATAAAGGGCGCTTAACTATATAATTGACTTTTGTCCTAGTCAGTCGGTCATTATGGTAAAATAAACAGTGGCTGGGTGATCAGGACCCCAACGATAAATGGTTCAACTATTTTGAGTTTATGTAGATTTCACCCTCACCCTTGTGAGGGTACATGCTGTTCCTTTTTTGACTTAACTTATGGCGCTTTTCCACTGCATAGTACGGTACGGTACGGTTCAGTACAGCTCACTTTTGGGGGGTTTTCCACT
>JAUCMT010000039.1:7555463-7575396 GCA_032357475.1 Enteromius thamalakanensis | reverse complement strand
GAGGTGCATTATGGGGAATGGAGTCCAGGAATGAAAACAGACAAAACACACACAGAGAGCATAGAAAGCTGGAGTGCGTAACAGAGCTGTGCTGGCACGTCCAGCTGAATGTTACAGTAATTATATCGCATTAAGTTAAAACCTACTGCCATCTAGAGTTTTATGATAAAACTTTACATTTTTATATTTACTTATAAAAAATATATATTAATATATTGTTTTAAATTGTATTTATTTGCTTCTGAATAAAATACAAATAAGATTAATCCAAGCACAAGTGATTAATCCAAATAGTAAATGAAAGCAGTAGTTAATTTCAATTCGGAATTATATGTATATATATATATATATATATATATATATATAAACCTCAAACAAACAAAAAACCTCTCATAATCCTCTTTTTTAACGAATGCAAGTGGATTTGACACAAACACACACCTAAACTCTCACTCTCTTTCACACACACAGTTATACTGTATACCAGTTGTGAGTTGTAGATTTAGTAGATTAGTATGTGATTTGTGTGTGTTTGTAAAGTTTGACCCTGGGGATATGTTCCCTCATGTTGATCTGATCTGACCTGATTTGGCTCTCAGAAACCAGCGAGACACATGGGAAGCATGACCCAAACTAATAAGACATGGAAACAAACAAAACTTCATAAGAGTTCAATATTACACTTTCCAAATATATCCTCAGTGGCAAAATGTTCCTGCAAAAGAATGGTGTAACCTTTTGCTTCAGCGAGCTGCTTGAAGAAACTGAAGAAACGTGGGCAAATACTCTCTGAATTTATGTATTTACTTTTTCAAATCTGTTTGTCTGATGAGAGTGCTAGATTGAATAACTATAGTTGTTTGTTCAGGTTAGTCCTCTTGGGTGTGGATTTGTGTGTGTATTTTTGTCTTTGGCTCTGAGACACCAAAACTAGCTGTGCCAGGCGGCCACATCCCGACCCTACACCATCCCACCGGACACGCCCAAAAACACTTACACCCGCCAGCCTTTAAATAGACCAGAGCTGAAGACATGCATTCATTTTCTCTAAATGTTAAATTTACTAACATGGTTACTAGGACATTGTAAATGGGTCAAACTATTTTTCTGATTGAAATACTGCTATAAAAAGACAATAATTCCTGTGTGAGGTGTGTAATCTAGAGTAGGTGAATCATGAAGTGAGGCTTGATTTGGATGTTGCGAGCCTAGTGTTTTGACAGTTTGAAAGTTGAGAAATCAAGGGATGAAGGTATGAAATTTCACTCAGCTCGGTGACATGAAAATACTGATCTGATCCATGGGTAAAGATATTAAAAGGGCAAATCACCTTGATACCCTGGTGACTAAATCTTGGGATGGACTGTCTTGCTAACAACCTATAGTGTTGTATAAAGTGCAAAGTGTTGGGATAAACCATTTAAGGGTATTTTAAGGGGAAGCCAACATACAGTTTAAGTGGTAACTAAACCTACTTGTTGATAGTTACCATCCTGCAGAGTTTAATTCCAACCAGCTGGTACTGAAAAATGTACCAGGTACCAGGTACTGTACCTAGTGGAATAGCCCCCAAAAGTGAGCTGTACCGAACCATACTGTGCCGTACCATGCAGTGGAAAAGCGGCACAAGGTGTTCTAGATTACCTGTAAATAGCCAGCAGGTGGGTTAGAGCACTACTGGAACTGAAGTCTGCAGGAAGGTAGCCCTCCATGAGAAGGATTGGCTACGTCTGTATTAGTTCATGTTTTATCATCAAGTGTTCATTGCAGCTTACATGAGCAAAGCGTACAAAAAAGTGGGAAAAATGTAGGTCACCAATTAAGGAATGTGCTTTAGAATCATCCCAAGAGGATCTAGTCTAAGTGAGGGTCTTAGGGCATCTAGTCTGACATCAAAACCAGTGGTTGCGCAATTTTTAATGAGCAAGTACTTTCTCATTTAAAATATTCACTGACAGGGCAATAGTGGATGACAAGAACTTAGTAAGCAGAAGAGTGGGACACAGGGCCGGGTAATTGACAGAGTCAGAGGTGTTGGAGTTTCAAATGATGGGGACTTTGTTTACAGAATGGTCTATTAAGTGTGGAAGCAGGGGAAGGAATGGTAAGGTCAAGAATAGTTTACGTAAAATGGAGAAGAAGGTGTTGAATTCTTAATGAAAAATCAGTGTCTACGCAGACTTGGTCAAAAGAAGTATAAAAACTTGCAAAAGAAATATGCTGAATTAAAGAGGCGCAGATTGGTAGCTACTTGATTGTGCCAGTGGGCAGATGACTACTGCTTTCTGATGGAGCTATTTAAGAACATTTTGAAATATGTCAAAAGGTAATTCGTAACACAACACTAATGCATGTTATGTTATCAATGTTGCCACCAGGAGGCTTGAAATACAGGTCTGTTAGCATTCCCATTTATCTTAATGGCACCTCTGGAAATATACCATTTTAAATCTGCCATGTGAATAATGAGATGCAGGAAAATTATGTCATGATAATGCTGATTGGCTAATAACCTAAAAAAAACAAAAAACATGCACAGTCCCAAAACCTTCAGTGGTTAGTTTTCTCTTTCAGTTCAATTCAGCATCAAGAATCATCCTAGCAAAGGCAGATTTTGTTAGCTAGTTTTGTTAGCTAGTTTTGTTAGCTAGTTACTTGAAAAATAACACTTATGGGATAATGCCACAAGTGTTTGAAGGTAAACCTATCACCCCCTTGAGTACCATGGTTTGTTATGGCCACAGTAACCTGAGAACAAGCTTAATATGCACACTAGCAATGTGCTGGCTAGCCATTCATGTCTGCTTTTGTGTGCTTGCATAAATGATGTTTCTATCCCAAGGCAGTACACTTGTGACATCAGCAATGGAATCTTCTTCCGTAAAGGATATATTTATTCTTTTAAAAAGGGTTATGTAATAGCACTTATTGCTAACAGAAGAGCACAGGGCAATATGGGAGCCAGACCATTCTGGTTTACAGACTTTTTACCTCCTAACCCCTTAAAAAGATGTTTATAAAGCAGAAACACACACACTTGACTCTTGCAGACAGCGGTCGATACCCCTAAGGTTTAGGTCTTGTTAACAGGATAAACAGACTCCATCTTAGACAGGTTTGGACCACACCCCATTTGGGAATCACAGAGAGACACCGAATGAGATTGTCTAGGAACATAGAAGGTGGAATCTAATTGCCTCAGTTGTTAGCAATTTGCTTAGTATGCTTATAGTTGCTTGCCACAGGTCTTTTTTTAACATTACACATTTACAATTTTTTTTCCTTTTGTTCATTAGAAATCGTTCTCTATCAGGCCGCTGGTCACGCTGGTCTCTGGATTTTAATCTGTCTCTCAGAGCTCAGCGTGTTTTCTCTAGAGATTAATTAGCTGATAATCAGACAGAACAAGTGTTCCACCACACCGACACTAATTAACATTATGCTTAATTAAAGCTTTGGTTTTTGTGTTGATGAAACCTGCTTTGTTCTTTATGTTCTGTAAAATGGTTTGCCATGCTGCTATCGGTATGGGTGAGAGAAATGTTCTCTCACACCATCCTCTCTTTTCTACTTCTTTAATTTGATGTGAAAACTGTTTGACTGTAGTGTACATATATGCATATATCTTGTTATACATGCTATATGTCATGCTACATTGTTTCATGTTATACTGTCTAAACCTGTCAGGGTAAATTACATGTGCATGTTTGTCAGTAGGTGGGGTATCGTACTGTAACTATTTCCTACTGGGGAAAACTTGCCCATTTCCAGATGGTACTATGTGGCTCAGTAAATCAAATCCCCCACTGAGTTTCTTTTTAAGATTTTGTTTTTTCACTGGAAGCATTTGCCCATATCCAATATTTTTGTTTACAGCTAATAAAATAGCATGCAAGAGCAATGTTCAGTGACATAAATGACAAACAGCTCTGCTCACGTTGAAATGATTAAATAAGAGGCCTTATCCTGCAGCTACAAATGATTGCTAGTTGAATTGTATACAGCTATAATGCTATTTTGTTTGACAAAGAGATGAAGCCTGCTCTATGTAATTTGTCTATGTTAAAATATTTTCTTTGCCAGTTCAAAATTTGCCTCAACAAATGGCTGAACTGCCTGTTTGGTGAACAATGAGAGGAATTCATAAGCAACACACTTTCCCTTGAAAAGCAGATTTATAGTTTTTATTATTTATTTATTTTTTTATCTTTATATCATAATAAAAAAAATGATTACAATAACGATGAGTCAAACTATCCATTGAATAATTTATCAGACACACAACATTAAAGATTGTGAAGCAAGTGTTTGAAGTCAAAGATTACAACAGCCAATCAAGGCTAAAGTCAAATGCACTCCTCAGCCTTATTATTTGTGCCGTGGACATAGGATGCAAATGTTTTAACTTGACCAAGAAAAATTATATGAGTTTTATGAGTCTGGTTTAGGTTAATTTAAGCTATACTAAGTTGGTGAAATGTTACTAAAACATAAGCTTAATGGACACATGAGATTATTCTGTGCCTGTCCTCATTTAAGTAGATAAGAGCTGTACTTTCATGACTAGAAAAAAACTGCCCGGGGTGTTTCCAAGATGGCGACAGAGTGAGCTGAGTTGATTAAAAATGACTTTGACTATACCCCTTTTGCTAAATATGTCGTGCTTTTTCTGTTTATACAATGTGATTTTTTAGCAAGATATAGCATATTATAATACTGAAATTAAAGTTAAGATACCTCAACTTAAAATATGATAGTAAAAGTACCTTTTTCATTTATTAAGTAGACTATACATTTTGTTACGAAAGGGGACGCGAGGGGTGCAAACTCGAATGCAACAGTGGAATTTAATAAAATCAAAGTCAGGGTTACAGAGGTAGATCGCCGGCAGACAACGTTATCAGAGACAAAGACAGAAGTGGAGTCGAAAAATAAAGCAAGAGGTCGAAATACCGTTTAACTGAGTCAGGAATTGTGAGGGCCTTCGACAGCACATCAGGAACCGACTGGGCTGCACATGGGCTGCGGAAAGATCAGGCAAACCTGAGATGACCGACAACCCTCCTAGCTGTGGCCTTGTGCACCACTGATCGCCACTCAGCCCCTCTCGCTGTGTGGCGACATGCATGCCCTCACTGGACAAAACGGGGATCGCGGAAAGGACAGACAGCTCACTTAGCTGTGGTCTTGTACTCAACTGAACATCACTCAGCCCCTCTCGTTGAGCGATGGTTCCAGCATCTTCTGCGGGCGTCTGGAAAACCACCAGAGTGGCAGACAGCTCCCTGAGCTGTGTGGTGATGTCAGGGCCCGTAGCTAGTACCTAGGTTTAAATGGACGGGTGACAGTTCCTCGAGCTGTAGAACCGACTGGGCTTGGAACAGCACCCCTGGCTGTACAACCGGAGATCCCAGGACAGGAAACAGACTGGTAGGCTGAGAAACCAGGACCAGCTGGGCTTTACATGGCTGCACGGGGTCTGGAGGCAGCAGGCTAGGTACCTTCTTTTCGAGATCGGCCGTTATCTTGTGTTGCCTCTTGCGATCGGCTGCCATCTTGCGCTGCCTCTCGCGAACGGCCGCCATCTTTCGCTGTTTCTCTGGGGGTGACCAGGCAGCTTGGCTTAATCCTCCAGCCTGAGACCGCGCTGTCATCAGGCAGGAAAGACTCCTGATCTCCATGCCAACCCGGTTAAGTCTGGAAGCTCTATGGGACAAACTCGGCGCGCAGCGCTCAAAAATGCTGCCGTTAGAATAGTGTCATTGAGACCCGACCATTCTGCAAGCTGCATAAACTCAGAAACAAAGTCCTCGAACGGCGGGTCTCTGTGTACGAGCACAAACAGTCCTTCTGTGACGTCATCCTGAAAACAAAAAAATCCCCCAAACTGAGCGAGCCCTTTTTCTCACTTTGAAAAAACACCGTGCTGAGCTCTGTTTTGATGGTTCGTTCTGTTACGAATGTTGTTGTTATGTTTTATTATTCGTCTTACTTTGAACACTGGCGGTACCAGGATGTGCGCACACAAAAGTGTCCAGCACTGCTGTGGCAGTACAAAAAAAAAGGTTCCGCATCGCGCGGGTAGTTGCATGGATGGCTGTGGTCAGACCAGGGGGGCCACCCCCTGCCTCCGCGCTTGGTGCCATCCCCAGAGCTGGGTAGGCACGTCTAGCTGACTGTGACACATTTCATCCCCCACAGAATGATGTGACACAATTAGCAACTGTTTCCTTGAGGTGAGGTGACCATTTTTCATTGAACGCAAAATTTAATTTAGCTGAAAATATTCAGTTATGTTGTGGGTTAATCCCATTGTGTTGTGGGCTAATTCTCTTGCGTTTCGATGTAATTCCGTTAAGCTGTGGGCTAATACTGCTTCATTGTAGGAACATTCGTTTGCTTCACAGATGCGGTTGAGGCTGAACAATCACAATCACACACACACACACAGAGACCTACTTTGTGGCAATAAATAAGGTTGTATTTCATTTCGGCCCTGAGGAGTGTAATGGAAAAGTGACCTCTTAGATTGACCGTTCGTCTAGCAGTTGAAATGACCGTCCTGCCTACTCTGTTCCACCCCATCAGGTTTTCATGGCCTGTGAACTGCGTGTGGTCCATTTTGATCCAGCACATTTGAACAGTCTCAAAGTCATTTCAAAAGCAACAAATCTGATGGAACATTTTTGCGTTTAGGTCTCGTAAAAACACAACAGAACAGTATTTGTTTCTCTTTTGTGTTTTGTTGAACATCAAGAATGATGAGCTCCTATCAGCAGAGCATAAATTAGAAATGACAGGAATAGCCTGTATCTCTGGTAAACTCATCTTCATGACATTATTTAAAATGTTTTGTTATCGAAATGCATTTGTCTGTGCTATTCCCATCTCTACATAAAGCATGTTCTACACCTGCACCAACAAAAGCTAATCTCATCAAATCACACCCACTGATTGCTAAAAAGAGTAAGAGAACAAGAACTGAGGAGAAAAAAACATGTAAAAGTATTATGATCTTGTTGTACTGATTTAAATCTATTCCCTTTTGTAATTATTCTATAAACTAATGGCATTTAATGTGCCTATTTAAATAATATAAATTATTTATTTAAATACAGATTTTTGCACTGCTGGTATGGAGTCTTTACTATTAATTGTAATTGACATGCAAAGGACCAACCACAGTTTTTGTAGAATTTAGGTTGAAAAAGTCAATGCACACAGTGCAAAAGCATGAGAGCTGCACATAAACAATCATGGTACTGGTGGGATGAAAAGAGGTTCTGATTGATGTAGTGCCATAACATTGAGTAGCGCTAATTACTGTAGCCTCCATGAGAGAGAGCATAGTTCTCCACATTCCTACCAAAGAACCATGGCTTATAACAACTCCAGACTCCAACAAAACATAGCCTAGCTCGATCGATCGATCATTAATGAGATTGTGTTAGTGGCAGAGATGTATTGAGGGATAAAGAGAGAAAGCGAGAGAGAGAGAGAGAGAGAAGAAGCTGCCCCTAAAAAAGATGCTGAGGTTAACAGTGTGATTAAGAGGTTGGTTAATCAGTGACCATCCATGTGCACTAATAGATTTGCAGTAAAAAACAAGACTAATAAATTATTTTGCGCTTAATTCGAGTACAGCGTACATCATCCATTTCAGGTTTACACATTCTTATATAAAGCATACAAACAAAATAAACTTTTGGTTGGTCTCTTTACATGCCAGTCAGCTGACTTTCCCTGTCTGAGTCAATGGGTTATTGCCAAAATAGCTAAATGGAATAGACTATGCCAACAGAGACTCTATGCATGTGCTAACAGCCCTGCAGTAAGCAGAATAGACCATTCTGTGCTTGAGATGAAGAGAAGCTTATATAGTCCATTTCAGATTTGCACACCCCTAAACAGCACAAACAAACAAAAAAATCTGTTGTTTGTTCCATTGCATGTCATTCAGAAACTCAATGTGATTAAGCCAGAATAAAGGTGTCGGTAACACTTGCAATAACAGTGCATGAATTACCATGCACTAATACATTAATTAACAATTGCTTGACTGTAAACTAATGAGTTAAGATATTAATTAATCAAGAACTGACATGAATTACTGCATGAATAACGCCACAATAACTACATGTTAGTTACTGCATGCTAGTGAATGTATTAATTAACAATTAACAGCATTAAAAATTTGTGGTAAACTAAATCAAACATGCTTTAATGGCACAAATTGTTTATAGATCCCCCCCCCCCCATGATGTGACACAGTGGCAGTTTAACATAGAATTATTAAGCAAAACCCTCTTTCAGCGCCGCCCCCATATGAAGAAGCCACTCCCCTACACATCTCTCTCCAAGAAGGTAACAGTTAAACTTTTATATAACAGGGCTGCAAATGAACCAAACCCACCCAAACTAACTAGAACATAAACACACATAACATCACTAATACAAAAACCCAACTGTCTTGCTTAAATGAAACAAAAATAAGTTAACTCTCAAGAAATACCCATAATGCACCCGGCTGCCAGGTAGGCTATGATAGATATTAAAAAAACGTTTAGGGGTGCAGATGATTTTTTTCCCCCAATTAGTGCTTGTGCCGCCCCCAAAAAAATGCTGCCCTGGGCGACTGCCCCGTTCACTCATGCCTAAAGGCGACTGCCCCGTTGACTCATGCCAAAACCAGCCACTGACGTGACAGCTGCAGGTGGCAAATTTATATACAATTTTTTGCCATAAAACCATGTTTGATATAGTTTACCACAAATTGTTAATTAACACATTAACTAAGATGCAGTAACTAACATGTAATTAAGGTGGCGTTATTCATGCAGTAATTCATGTGAGTCATGTTGTAGTAAGTTAGCTTGTGATTAATAGATGTCTTAAATTTATCATTAGTTTATAGTCAAGAAATTGTTCATTCCTGTATTAGTACATGATAATTCATGTACTGTTATTGTAAAGTGTTTCCAAGGTGTCTAGTTTTGGACCTTTTTGCTATTGGTTCTTGCAGTGATTAGCCAAAAGGTAGCTTCAAGCCTGCTCCTCGAGACCCAGATCTTGCAGAGCTGCACTACCCCTAATCAAACACACTTAAACTAATAAAGTTATTCCTGAGCGCTTAAAAAATTTGGCGTGGAAGATTTCAAATTATGTACAGTACTCCCAGGACAACCTGTGCCACATCAGGACCGCAATTGGGATGAAGCAGAATGCTCCTAACATTTCCCCAGGTATTAAAGACCAGAAGTTCCCAATCCTAGTCTTGGAAGCCCCCAAACAGTACACATTTTGGATGCTTATATCATCTGACAAACTCTCCACTAGCTAGCGGCCAAGTTGAATGATTAGGAAGACCTGCAAAACATGCAGAGGTGAGGGTACTCCACGACCAGGGTTGTGAAGCACAGTTATACTAAGCTTTTGAGTGTGATGTTATGTCGATTTTTAAATGCCTCTGCAAGACTAGTTTTGATGCAATGGTCACACTCACTTCCATTTGGAAGTGAGGGGTTGGCATGGGCTCGATTTGGTTGTGGGTGAAGAGATATTTGGCAGTCAGAAAGAGAAAGGGCACTTGCCGTAGGGTGGAAAGGTGAATCAGCCCACCTCCACCAAGAGAAATCATACATAAGGGGGCAAACGAAACATTAGGAAGTGTGAATCTAGAAGACGTACACGCAAGTCCCTGCAGACAAACAAAACAAGTGGTAAAAGAGAGAGATGAAGAGGATATGGCAGGGTGAAAAAGGCAGGAAGCTTCCTTTCTGTTCACAGAAAGTGTGTAGGCTTTAGAACCTACTAAAACACGCATATATGGCTGCGAGCTATCGCGTATGCTAATCGCTCAGAAACGACAACAGCCAAACTTTGAGTGGGTCAGGAACTTTACCTTCCACACACAAGTAAACAGTCATCTTGTTATCTTTGTTGTGCATTTGCATTGTAGATGAATTATAATTTCTGCATAAATAAAACTTTCTTCTAGAGAACACAAATGTGACTATTTTGTTCCACAGTTTGCGGCTTAAAATTCACACAGGGAGGAACAGGAAAAAAGATGTGTATGTTCCACAAATCCGCACATGCTCTCAACAATAGCGGAGAGGTAAAGAAATAGAGCAAGAGAGAGAAAGAGAGATACCGAGGGAATAAACATTGACTGCCTTTGAACGTGTTCCTGCTTTATATTTCCCTTAGCTGGGGGAGTCTAGGGACCCGAGCTGGATCATTCTGGACTTGCTGATTCACTCAGCCTCTGTAGATACTGACGTGCCGCTTTCATATGGGCTTTAAGTGACCCAAATTAGTCGGAACCTGTCGGTGGGCTTTCTGAAACGGGTCAACAGAGCTGCCCAGCTCAGCCCAGGCACAATCTAAAAGTCATGTTTTATTCATCACATGTGAATGTGGTTGGGTGGGGTCTCAGCTCATGGGCAATATGGATGCTGCCTGCTTCAGCCAAGCCCTGGCAACAAAACAAAGACACTCACACACAGAATAGATCTCATATGGCACTGAATGGAGGAAACAAGAGAAAAGAACTCAACAAACCGAGGAACAGAACAACAATGGAGACAGAGCACCTATGAAAGAGTTGGGATACTTGGTAATGCTAATGGCTTTCGACTCATTTTCAAACCCTAACCAGATTATAGGGCTGCACTGAATGCCTGTGTATGAGTGTGGAAGACAGACATACAGACTGACAGTCAGATAGATAGATCTACAGGATAGAGTTCAGGTCTGACATACAATACATTTTGCTCAAAAGACTAAAAATACACTTTAGTTACAAAATATATGTCACTTGCACTATATATGACACCTCTTAAGTCATACAATAATTTTATGAGAAGAAAATAATAAGTTGTTAATTAATGATGAGCAGCTCTTTTGTGGAAGGTCTTAAATCACATTTGTGTTCAAAACATTTTTAAAAATGGCCTGCCAAAGCATGAAGCTTGACATCTTTGAAACCAAAACAGCACTGGTTCAACTTCTCATAAGAAGTCTGTACATCATAAAGTTATCTTGTAAGTAGATTTCAAAAGAGTATTGACAGAATTCTACAAGATCATCCTTGTGTGTTTCACTAAAAAACTAACAACATATGGCTTGTCTAGAATAACAAGAATGTGAGTATTGACAGAATTGGTATCAATTTTTTACTTTGCTTTGTACTGTATGTTTATGCCTGTTCTTTTTTTTTCATTCACTTGTTCTTGCAATATTATTTGTTTGCCAACACAAAACATAATTTGGTCAAACCAATTAAGCACACTGAATTAAATTAAAAGAGATGCTATACACCAGCCTCTTTGCACAGATTTAATAATGAGCAGAAAAGATTAGATAGTGAAATATTCCCCACTACATTTCACTGTTAATTCAGTAATTGCTGCTGAGATGAATGCATGGTTGGCATGCTGTGTCCGGTTTGGAGTGCTAAAGTGCATCCCTGCAGCTAGAGTCTCAAACACATGCTGGGGCTTTATGAATCTTATTAATTATTCAGAATTTAGCATTATTTGGCACTGACTATTGCACACATGCACACATTACCACGAAGAGTCCTCATAAACCTCATAAAAATATAACTATATTTACCCAAAAGTTACAAGCTAATTACATTCTCTCCCAAGCAGAAAGAAAGAATAAAACTTGAATTGTTTTCTGTTCTCACTGTTTTTGTTTAATGGAGTTTAGACGTATAAAAACTGAATTGCCAATAGGGTATGAAAAGTAAACTTTATAGAATATATATATATATATATATATATATATATAAAAAAAAATAAATCTATTGTCTCATACACAGTTTTACTTCTTAAGTAAATTTATCTTGTTTTAAGAAGAAAAGCATTTCGTGCAGTGTAGTCTTTTAAGCAGGCAAACTGTAACTCATATTTGCAGATTCATTAAATTCTCAGGTGTGTTCAGCCAGTCCTGTAAACACGTGCTTACATCACACCAGAACAAAGCGCCTGTGAATACAAACCTTCAGCCGATCTCATCGTTTCTCTGGATGTGACTCGCATAGTCGCGAATAACTATCACCCCCCCACAGCTTCCCATAAACCAGCCCCCAAAATCAAAACCTGACCCATTCACCTTAAACATCTGCTCCTATAAACTAAACACAGATCTAGACAGACTTTCAAACAGCAGAAACGAAGAACTGCAAGGGAACAGGGATGTCTGAAGTGTCTCTCACACATGCACAGCTGAAACAAAAGCATCGGAAGACACCAGGGACTTACGTTATGTCGGGTTTCTGCAGGACACTCACACGGGAAAGAGATGGGGAGAGTGAGCTCCTCCACAAGCTGGACTGTCAAACGTTCAGACTAAGAGACATTGGTCCACATGCACGCTGCTCTCTCTGTCATCCACGCAGCTGCGAGGCGGAGTGTGTGTGTGTGAGTGTGCGAGCACAGAGAGTCAGTGCCACACACACACACACCCTTGTCTGCTAAACTCTTGGGAGTTGAGCTCAAAGCACACACACATGCACCCTGCAAAGCCAGACTGCAGCGGTGGTTCTGATAAAGCCAGGTTCTGGGAACAGGTTCGGGACGACAGCCAGAGGGGAAGTTGTGTGCTTGCGGTTGATAACACTGCTTAGCTGTGGCAGACAAAAGGAATAATGTGAGGCTAATTGATCACTTGCTCCCTCTGCGCTTTATTTGTTCCTCAGAATAACAGTCGCGCGTGGTAGGATATGAATCAATACAGTGTTGCGATTGATATCGAAGCGATTAGCCGACACAGACAATTTGATTTCTTTCTCGTTTCCCTTGAGCAACGCATTACCACAAGTTCCTTTATTCGAGTTCCGTGGCAAAACACAATAAGGTGTGGTGAACATTTCTGAAAGGAGTTTGGGGCGATGTAATTGGCGCTGTCGCATTGTACTGAATTTGGCACTTTTAATAGTCAGACAATTTTAACAGGAACGTAATGAGTCCAGGTGTGAAATTAGCATTCAGACTTTGCCACACAGATAGATCAGAGAGAATGGAAGTGCAGTTCTGGAGTTTTTTTCATTGTCTTCAGGCTGCTCTTGAGCTGTGAAACACAATAAGCCCACGCTGACAGTTTGAAGACAATCAGACACTCAGTCAATACTTGCGGCACGGGCAGGCGACCAGACCGAAAATGCAGACGGCCCTGAGGGTGCTGTCTCGGCTAAATGCGCACACACTCCTGCACCCTCACTGTGACCCATCCCCCCCTTATTCCCACTGGCTTTTGAGTGTACACTTGCACTTCTGTGCACAGTAAGATAAGCTGCCCTGAAAGGTCACTAAAGGTCAGTATGCAGCTGAAATCATTTGCGCAGTACGGCATGGTCATTAAGAGATGTAGGGCCTGGGGTGTCCAATCCTGTTCCTGCAGGGCCACTATCCTGCAGAGTTAAACTCTAACACAACTGTCTGGAATTTTCTAGTGATTCTGAATATTACCTCATTCTGGGGCTGAAGCTAAGCTCAACAGGAACTTGACCTTCCAGGAATTGGGTTGGACACTACTGCATAGGTTCCAGTTCAGAGGAGATGATGCTCCGTGAACATCTAATGCACAGGTCTTCAATTCTACTCCTAGAGACCCAATGTCCTGCAGAGTTTAACTTATCAAACACTTATCTTCAGGACTGTTTGAAAATAACAGACATGTATGTTGAAGCAGGTTGGATAAAATTTCTGAAGGACAGTAGATCTCCAGTAGAAGGGTTGAAGAATCTAATTTATTCCACAGCTGTGCAAATCAGTTTCTGCTGATATGTGAGCAGAAGCAAAGCAAAAGCACACAAAAGGTTTACAGTATAAAACAACATTGTCCAAAAATAAATGTTTGCATGCATTGATTTTTACACAATTGCATTTAATTCAAAGCTCCACTGTTTTTTTAAATATGCTCTTTTTTTAAAACAGTTGAGTTTTACCATTTTCCAATCCAGCCGATATCCGGGTCTAGAACTTTAATCTTATTCTAGCGTAATAATCAAGGAAATTTGCTGCGCCTTAAAATAGTCCCCAGCATTTTCAGGATCTATGTGATATCATTGGACCTGCTGCACCCATGGTGCTGCAGCAAAGTTCCTTGATTATTACGCTGAAACGAGAGTATAGTTACTAGCCATGTTGACCTAGAAAAATGCAACTTTTAATTTTCTCTTGGTAATTTTTGAGTGAGATGCTAATCTAATCTGATTCAATGATCTATGATTAGTTGTGCTAAAAGTGCTACCATTAGACAAAGAGATTGGCTGAATGTGTCACCAGTCGCGCCTCTGTGGCACTCTCTGGCTCACTGAAGCGGGAACCTTTACCGGAGTATTGACTTTCTCCCTGGACTCTTTAGACCCATGCCCCTGGGCTGATTTCACCGCCAGGTGTTTGGCATTTACTGGACTATAAAAACAGCGGTTAGACGCGCTATTCTTTGCGAAGTCTTATTTACCAAGTGTGATAATTCTGAGCGTTTTTCTGGCTTGATTCTCTGTTGCCATTTGGATTGTTTTACGGACTCTGATTCTCTCTGCGTGCCCCGACCTATTCTGCCTCTTTATTGAACTGTGGTCTCTGCTGCCTGCCCTGAACTTTCTGGCTGCCCCTTGTTTTCGATTTATTGCCTAGCCCTCATTGATTCTGATTGCCGTGTACCGATCTCTGCCTGTCTGACTACTCTACTTATAATAAAATCTGCAAATGGATCCTGCCGACTCAAGTGCGTCTTCATCACAGAAGACTTCGCCAACACCGGATCCAGCGGCTTTGGTGCAAGTCATCAAAGAGGTGAGCCGCCAGGCGTCAGTACAAGCTAAGCATCATCAGCAACTGGAAAAGCTAACCCAGCTGACTGAGGAGCTAGTTCGCTTGGTTCAGGCATTGACAACACACGCCACTGCGTCGAGTCAACCCCCCAGTCCACCAGCGCCGCCTACTCCAACGGCTGTCTCAACGCTTGTTAATCCCGCTCGACTGGCACTTTCGGAGAAATACAACAGTGCTCCAGCAAAGGGCAAAGGTTTTCTTTACAGTGTGAACTGTATATGAATCAACGACTTTCAGGACACTGGCAGCTCAAACTGGCTGGGATCAAGACCCTCTTTAAGTCTGATAAGATCTGAAGTTGGAACTAGGAAACCGTGACAAGGAAAAAACTCTGAGTGAATTCATGGACCAGGCTAATCGCACAGACCACACCATCCGTTCTTGCCGGCCCCGTCGATTCCAGCCTGTAACTGCCTACCGAACCAATCTACCGCCCTCTGAACCTATGCAAATCGGCGCCACCCATCTCACTCCCGATGAAAGAGAGAGACGTTGGGCCCATAATCTATGCCTGTATTGTGGAGAAGCTGATCACCTCCTTGTCAACTGCCCGGTGCGGCCTCCTCGCTCTATGTCTTATCGGGTGAGTGCTCTTTCCCTAGTCTCAGCAATGAAAATTGATGTGTGCATCATATTTCAAGATTAGAAAATTCATGCTAATTCATGCATTCTGGGGTTACTGGTGATTTTATTGCTGTTAAGAACTCACTTCCACTTCTCCCTTGTCCTCTTTCTATGGCTGTGGCAGCCCTCCACAGGCGACCTATAGGGTCTGGGAGGATCACCAACCGGACACCAGAAATCACACTACTCACCAGTTCTTGCACTCTGAAAGAATTCACCTCTTAGTCATCACCTCACCAGAGCACCCCGTCATCTTAGGCCTAGCCCGGCTGGAACAGCATGATCGCACCATCTCCTGGACTTCTCATCAGATCACCCAATGGTCCAACTTCTGCCAGAGTCACTGTCTTCACCTACTGAAAAGGCCAGTTCACAGTATAATCACCTGCCCAGACGAAAAGCAGGACACCCAGAACATACCCACACAGTACCACGACCTTCTGAGAGCTTTCAGTAAGGAGGAGGCCACTCAGCTACTACCTCTATGACCAGGAAAGGACCCAAGCCTTTGCCCTGGAATCCAAACAGCGAAAGAGCTTTCCAAGAACTTAAGTCCAGCACCTATCCTCCGTCACCCGGATCGCGAGAAACAGTTTGTAGTGGAAGTAGATGCCTCCAACACAGGACTAGGAGCCATTCTCTCACAGAGACAGGGTAACCCACTCAAGCTATTCCCCTGTGCTTCCCACTGTAGGAAACTTGAAATTACGATGTCGGCGACCGAGAACTACTGGCACTCAAGGCAGCACTCGAGGAATGGAGACACTGGCTGGAGGGGGCCAAAGAACCGTTTCTTGTTCTGACTGACCATCGTAATTTGGAGTACTTACGCTCGGCTTAAAGACTCAACGCCAGACAGGCCCGCTGGTCTTTGTTTTTCTCACGGTTCCAATTCCAGATCACCTATAGACCTGGATCCAAGAATGGAAAAGCCGATGCTCTGTCCCGGCAGTTCGATGGCACTCAACCTACCTGAACCCATCTTACCTCCCACCGTAATCATTGCTCCCGTCCAGTGGGATATACTTAGAGAAATCACAGACGCCCAAGTCACAGACCCAGTTCCTACAGAATGTCCAACCGACAAAGTTTATGTTCCCAAGACTCTAAGAGATCGTCTATTGCACCTTGTGCACGACACCCCCAACGCTGGTCACCCGGGAATTCTGGCTAGCATTGAGCTAACCACTAACCGGTTTTGGTTGCCCCACCTGTCTAATGAGGTCACTCAATTTGCCCTGTTTGTCAAATGACCAAGTCCTCACGTCAGCCTCCCGCAGGATTACTTCAGCCATTACCTGTACCACAGAGACCCTGTTCGAAACATCGCCATGGACTTTGTCACGGATCTCCCACCTTCCAACCTTTATACTACCATCTTGACCATTGTGGACCGTTTCTCCAAGGCATGCGGCCTGATTCTACTGACTAAACTGCCCACCGCCTGGAAGACAGCTCAAGTGATGATGGACAATGTATTTCGTTACTTTGGATTGCCTGAGGATATCGTCTCTGATCGGGGCCCACAATTTATGTCAAGGGTGTGGAAGGAGTTCTTTACTCAGATGAATATCAACATAAGTCTTACCTCTGGGTACCATCCGGAGTCTAATGGTCAGGCTGAACGTACCAATCTAGACCTCATCCTTAAAACCTACTGTTACAACAATCAAGAGGATTGGAGCCAATACCTGATTTGGGCGGAATATGCCCAAAATTCTCTCCGAAAACCATCCACAAACACGACTCCATTCCAGTGTATCCTAGGATTTCAACCACCACTCTTTCCCTGGTCTGGCGAACCCTCAGATCTGCCCTCTGTGAACCACTGGTTTCATCAAAGTGAACAAACTTGGGACACTGCTCATACCCATCTGCAGAGAGCCATCCAACGAGTAACAGTACAAGCCGGCCGACGACGCCGACCCAATCCTCCCTACGAACCAGGACAGTGGGTTTGGCTCTTTACCCGAGACCTCAGGCCGCGCCTGCCCTGCCGAAAGTTAAGCCCAAGGTACGTGGGTCCCTTCCAAATACTCAGACAAATAACACCTGTATCATTCAGAATAAACTTACCTACCACTTACCGCATTTCTCCTACGTTCCATGTTTCTCTGCTCAAGCCCGCTGCCGAACCCACCAGAGAGAGGGGCCTAGACGAGGCCGCGACACAGGAGGCTGCTCCCTTTGCTGAGAATCAGGACAACATATACCAAGTTCGCGAGATCCTGGACTCCCGACGCCGAGGCAGGGTCCTTCAGTACTTAATAGACTGGAAGGGGTACAGTCCTGAGGAACGCTCATGGATCAACGCCCAGAACATTATGGACCCGGCCCTCACTGAGACTTTTCACCATACCTACCCCAACAAACCAGCTCCCAGACCCCGCGGGAGACCTCGGCGTCGCCAGATTCCTTGCTTCAGGAGCCGCTCACAGGGGGCTCTGTCACCAGTTGCGCCTCTGTGGCGCTCTCTGGCTCACTGCAGCGGGAACCTTCACCTGAGTATTGACATTACTGCACAGACTCTTTAGACCCAGGCCCCTGGGCTGATTTCACCGCCAGGTGTTCGGCATTTACTGGACTATAAAAACAGCGGTTAGACGCGCTATTCTTTGCAAAGTCTTATTTACCCAGTGTGATATTTCGGATCATTTTTCTGGTTTGATTTTCTGTTGCCATTTGGATTGTTTTACGGACTCTGATTCTCTTTGCCTGCCCCGACCTATTCTGCCTGTTTATTGAACTGTGATCTCTGCTGCCTGCCCTGAACTTTCTGCCGGTCCGTCGTTTTCGATTTACTGCCTAGCCCTCATTGATTCTGATTGCGTGTACCGATCTCTGCCTGTCTGACTACTCTACTTATAATAAAAGCTGCAAATGGATAAAAAGCATAAGATGGATTTTGAAGCTGGGATGCTTGATGTTTAAATTGGTTTATGCTGGTCCTTTAAAGGTTTGAGCTAGTCCTTTACTGGTTTATGCTGGTCACATGCTCGCAAAGGACCAGCATAAACCAGCAAAGTTTTCCTCAAATACATGAATTTGTTTTTGACTGAAGAAAGAAAGGCATGAAGATCCTGGATGCCTTTTGGGGTAAAGAGTAAATTGTAAATTTTCATTCTGGAAGTGAACTACTTTTTAATGAAAGAATTTTCATTTTTGGTTCAACCACCTCTTTATTAAAGATTAGAAGTAAACTCTGTGGGTCATGGCCATCCAGTAACTAAACTGAAGAGCCCTGATATAAACTGATGTCTTCTCTTTCAGCTACTGTCATGGCAGCACAGTATGAAGAGAAGGTATATCCTTTCACTTATGGAAACCACACTAAAAATACAGATGACTAATCTTGCAGTAAAATGCCTCCTCAAATGAAACTGTGCTCCCTCTTATACCACTTGCCACAGCAAAGCAATCATGGCTCACAGCTATACTTAACTGACTCTAATATCTGACTTTCTAATAAAACAAATTGACTATAAAAAAAAGGAACAAGCCATTGACCATTGTTTTGCACCACCTTCCTGAAATAAGAAATATGTCAGCATAGAACCAAAACTATGCCTGTCAAGCCATATCTTTCGGGGTCACCGACATTGTCAGTAACTCTAGCAGCCAATGAATTGACATTTGCTGCGGCTCACAGTAATGCAAGGACATATATCCGGGATATATACAGCAGGACTGCAGACTTGCAGTGCCTTCCCATCTGTACATGTTTAGAGTTTCTGTCCTAACAATCTCATTTCTATGTCTCTCTCCCTCACACCAGCTCTTTTTCTCCTGCATGTCTGCATTTTAAGCCTGTGTGTGTAAATTGAATGGCTCAGCTGACCGCATCACTGTACTGAACCACAAACATATTCCCACTGGCCGCATAAACCCCCAGCATCCAGGTCAGATGCTCTCTGCACACACACACACCTGTATGTGATCAGGAATGTCAGGCTCTATAGCTTCCTGTCACACATGACCTGATAACATTGATGGGGCACATGCTGCAGTTTACGTGTGTTTGTTGACAGATGAGCATGCTGTGTATAGGCTGCATCAGATGACCTTTATAAACCTACAGAATCTGATCAACAATTGTTTCACTCCTTTTTTGTGAATGTACTAAATCAATGGGTCTCACTCACCAAGCATGCATATAAATGAGGGATGTCAGTTAGTGTGCTAATTTCAGTAATTACTCACTAAAAAAAGTTGGGTTAAAAATAACCCAACTAATAACCCAACTATGGGTTGGTATAGCATCTTCCCAACTGTGGGTTATTTTGACCCAATGAGTTGGGTTAAAATACAGTTGGGTTTAAAGTTACCCAATAGTTGGGTTATTTATTTTACAGCAGTGTATATATACAGTATATTATAAATATGATATATGGGCGATTCTTAGACTACGGGCACTTTCATGTCCTTTGATCATGTTTTGCAAAAAAAAAACAAAAAGGGAA
>JAUCMT010000039.1:7499994-7511783 GCA_032357475.1 Enteromius thamalakanensis | reverse complement strand
GAACTCATTCTGTTGTCATCCCGGACTCTCATTCATGTTTCTAGGTTGTCACGTGTGTTCATTCATGTCTCCGCCTTTCTCATCTGTCACCATAGCAATTCATTGTCTAGCTCCACCATTGACCCAGTTTCATGTGTATAAAATCCGGAAGACTTTGTCTAAATCCCACGGTCCATTGCACTGTCAACCCCTGTTGTCTTGCCACTTCGTGTTCCCGTGTTTCCTTGTTTCTTTGTACATCTGGATTGTATTTACTGTGTACCGACCTACGCTTGGACTCTGACCATTCTGCTTTGCCTCCACCACTCTTGTCTGCCGGTAACGACCTTAAGCCTGTCTGTTTTTACTCTGTGTTTACCAATAAACAGCCTGCACTTGAACCCGCACTCCTCGCCTCGCTCTCGTGACACTATTCTATTCTGTTCTGTTCTGTTCTGTTCTATTCTAAGTAAATATTATTCTAATATACTGTACTCTACTCTACTCTAAATTAATTCTAAACAAATACTGTTCTGTGTGAATAAACTCATGACTCAGTCAGAATCAAATGAAAGTCACAATCAGACTGTTCTGTCCTGTCAAATAGTCAGAATCAGACTATTCTATTTTATTTCATTTTATTCTATTCTATTCTATTCTATTCTACTTTTCTGTATTGTATTATACTCTACTGTATTCTATTCTTTTCTGCTCTACTCTACTCTAAATAAATCCTAAATAAACTGTTCTGTGTTAATAAAATAAAATCACACTATTCTTTTCTATTCTATTCTATTCTATCCATGGACAATTTTTTTTCTAGAGAGTTTTGACTGGATTTACACATGATAATATTGTATTCTCTGATTTGACAGAGATCAGATTTTTATGTCAAAGAACTATGACCCACACAATCAGATGATTGGACTTGTTCTATGATGATAATGTACACATGATTAGTTTGTTTTCTCTGCATGAACATTATGCTAGCTCAATAAAAAATCATTTTTATGTTCCTGATGCTAATTATTTGAAAATTATAAAAGTAAAAAAAAAAAAACAGACTCTAAATCTTCTGTTTTTGCTTGACACAAAATACTTATTCTGCAAATGACTGTTTGGAGTCTGTCTTGCCAGGTGCATGCTTTCAAATGTCCAGAGCAAGCAAATTGTGTCTCTATTTGCAAAGCTAGTATTTGTGCAGTAAGGGCTTAGAGCAGATGTCAGATCTCGCCCTTTATATTTCTTTTCAAAGTTATTTCTCTGCTGTCTGTAAGAGCAGAAGAATAATGAATGAATGCAGGGAACATTACTGCAGCGTGCAGCTGCGGCTGATTGATTACGGAAGTGCGGAGCTCTGCGTACAATCACTAATGACATTATAATGCCGCTTCCAGGAACAATAGAAGAGATGGAAAAATGTGACAATTATGCTGGATGAATGTGAAATATTTTTAGATATGCCGAACATTTGTAAAGAGGAAATTACATTAGCATTTTTGGTTGTACATTTAGGCTCATTTGTACAGGCCCATCATGTGCTTAATGCAGTTTTGATTTTGAAAATGGTTTAAAGGTCACCAGAAGAGACAACCAACACAACTCTTTTACTTTTTGAAGTTCTGTTTCTTGAAATACAATTTTCTCTGTTAACCATTTTAGGCTATGGACTTATTGCACAATTGATTTAATAGGAAGTGACATAAAAATGGATTGCCTTTAGGACTTTCTAAACAGAGGGCATTAAACCTGCTTGACGTCAAACAGAACTGACTATATAACCCACACTTTACACCATCCAAATAGATTTAATTTGCTGATACAGCTTTCGAGGATGGGTCATGCGTTCATTGCGAGTGGATGCCCATGGTTACATTGAGGTCCCGGCTCCCCTCACATCCTTCCCGCTGCAGCTTGTTGAACTATAATAGTTTGCTGTGCCGAGGCACCTGGGGGACCTCCAGGTGTCGGTACAGAATGTTCCATCCGGTGTAAAAGCTTCTGCCACACCGCGTAGTCCCATGGTCCTCCCGGATCGGGCCGCTCCCCCTGTAATAGGTCATTCAGGACCGCGGCACAGCCGCCTTCCCCTTCAGTTAAAACAGCTGCACGAGAACGGTCCTGACCAAGGGGCGGTGCAAGAACTCTGCGCGACGACCGACTTCGCTCTCCGGAGACGAAGGTCGCTGTGCGTGCCAGGTGATGTCCACAGCTGTGGTCCAGAAGCAACATCTCTGGCAGAATATGGCGCAGGTGGCAGGTTGTGACAAAGCACACTTACTCGATGCTCCCATCTCCAAAGTCGGCCGATTCAGCAACACTGTCGAGGACTTGGCCCAGGAGTTCTCGACAGTCCGGCAGCAGACCGAGGCGATGTCACACATTTTGCCAGGGAGGGCTAGCCAGTCCCTGAGTGCACGCCTCCGCCTGCCTGCCGCCGGCGGCACCCAGACCTCCTGCTCCGACACACAACCATGCAGCCAATCAACTCTCACGGCAGTCCACCCACCCTGGAGAATGGCGACTCCACCCTCAGGTAATCCAGCTGATCTGGAGCCAAGGTAGACCTCTTCGCCTCACACGAGTCTTCTCATTGCCGGCTGTATTATTACCTCGACGAGTCGCCACTCAGCAGGGATGCACTGGCACACAGCTGGCCTCCTGGGCTCAAGTATTCCTTTCCCCCAGTGAGCCTCCTTGCACAGACACTGTGCAAGATCAGGGAGGACGAGGAGCAAGTCCTGCTGGTAGCGCCATATTGACCATCAGGGACCTGGTTTGCCGACCTCATGTTCGTTGCGGTAGCCCCTCCATGGAAGATCCCCTTAAGAAAGGACCTTCTTTCTCTGGGGATAGGCACGATTTGGAACCCGCGCCCCGCTCCTGACTGCACTGGCCTCCATCAAGAGGGTAGGGGACCTGCTGTCAATGAAGAGTGCCTAGATTTCAGCCTGGCTGATTCTCATGTCATATTGAGACCCCGGCCCGGATACATGACCAAGGTTTCTACCACGTCCTTCCGCGATCAGGTAGTGAACCTGCAAGCTCTGCCCCAAAAGGAGGCAGACCCTGCCTTAGAATTGTTGTGTCCCGCGCTCAGAGCATCAGACGTTCCCAGCAGCTCTTTGTTTGCTACGGAGGTCAGCAGAAAGGTGAATGCTGTCACCAAACAGAGGTTTGCCCATTGGGTGGTTGATCTATACCTGGAAGAGCTCACTTAACAAGGAGTGTGGCTTCATCTTATGCGTTGGCTCACGGCGCCTCTCTAGCAGTCATCTGTAGGACTGCAGGCTGGGCAACACCCAACACCTTTTCTACAACCTCTGCGTAGAGGAGCAGGTGATCGGGAGGCTGGCTAGTGTGGGTTTGCTGCGCCATTCCCAGGGGATCCGTACAATTTATGTTAGTGTTCCCCTTTAAGTGGGGGAACACTGAGAGCCTTGCAGACTGACCTAGAGCGGAGTAGCTCCGAATGTGCTCCTACTGGGTCTCCTTCGCCCAGTAGGTTGTGGCTACAACTTTATTCCAAAGTCAGCCAGAAGGCTGTGTTTCCCTTCAAGTTTATCCATAATCTTATTGATATATCGAATTACCTGAATTCCACATGCAGGAACTATGTGTTTAAGTCATGTGCTCCGCTTCCCCAACCACCTGCTTCAGTACAACTGGCAGCCCTGCTGGGCCCCCTTACTGGCCCTCAGGGTGTTGGGAAGGTTACGTGCAGACTCCTCTGCTGACAAAGTTGAAAAATAGCTCGCTTGTGAGCGGGAGGATCTCCGCGTAATGCGGCCTCAAGGGTCGGGGCCTGTTCCATGGGTGTTCCCATATGTGATGTCGAAGTGATTCGATAGAAAGGGTAACGTCTAGGTTACTAATGTAAACCACTTTCCCTGAAGGAGGGAACGGAGACGTTACACTTTCGTGCCATGACCCTGAGGTTGCACTGATGCAGGCTCGGCTCCTCAGCAAAAACTTGCAATTGCACTGCATTCATGCCCACTTTTACTCACGCAGTGATGAGGTGCACCTGAATGCAATCAAGTGCACGCCAATATTCATTGGCCTGTTGTTTGAAGCTCAAAGGCAATTGGTCTCTCTGGCGAGTTCCCATATGTAACGTCTCTGTTCCCTCCTTCAGGGAATGTGGGTTACGTTCGTAAGATTTTTTTTACCTTCCTTTGTGGAATAGAGTTATCCAGTGCTTCAAACGTTAAGACACGTAAAAACGTTAGACAGGCAGGCCAATACATCGTCAGGAGGAGAGAGGCAGGAGGCAGGCAGACAGACATTCAGTGTGTGTGATTCTGTATGACTGTTGGCAGTCTGCTCAGAGGGTTTATGAGAGTCTTCTATATTTTCCGTCTCTTGCTTGGTTGGTTGTGTGATTCAGCAACTGTAGGAAAGAGAATAAAGCCTCCAGCACATCAAAGATGTCTCTCTGTCTTGCTCTCTCTCTCTCAGTCCGATCCTGTTATCTCTCTCTCTGGCAGATAAGTCAGATTGCCCTTCAGATTGGGTAATGAATCTACTTTATCAAAGCCCTTTATGGCCACTTGCCTCTCGCCAAATCTACTGCTGTAGAGAGAAAGATTTGGCTGCCACTACTCCAAACTTCATCCTTCTGTTTACAACATTTGTTCATTTTCCTTTCTCATATCCTTTTCAATCATACTGTACTCTGTATACTGTACACTGACAACAGGCATTTACCAATCCCATGTTTTTTTTTTTGTTTTTTTTTTCAATGTTTATAATATAAAATGTGGGCACATTTATCTACAAAAATATACTTTGAATTTGTTTGTCATCTTTTATAATACCATGGTACATTAATATATAGCAATTACTCATTAAAATAAAAATATTTTGACACTTAAGATCAATAATAAAATAAATTTCAATTGGCTAAAAACAATGTCTAAAATAGGAGTTTTTTTGGTTATTGGTTAATATCGGATAGTCTGCCCAGTATACAGTATATTTATTGAAATTGATTATTTTATTTTATTTATTTTTCCTGATAGCAATCAATTATTTAAGTGGTCTAAGGAGCCTATCCTCCAAGAAAAAAACAACAACTCTATAGGTTGTTTGTTCAAGTACCTTATTACAAACTTTATTTACATTTTAAAGGCAAACGCTCTCTAGCGAGCTTAAAAATAATGACAGTGTCATATTGCGTCTGTCGTCATGTGATTACCAATCAAAATATGCATTTGTTTAAATGCAGTTTGTAGAGTTTTACACCGATCTCACTGTGATTAAAACATATTTTACTAGGTTTAATTTGTACGAAAGACCACACTAACCCACCCAAAAACTTCCTGTTACAAAAATTGTGCTAAATTAAGATTTATATGGTTTTATGAGCACATGTGTTCTCTGGGATCTATCCCATGATATCGTTCAACAACCTGAGCTATACCAACTCTGACTGGGCGTATTAGTTGGAGGACAGGTTGGAGCGAGCTTACACAGACACAGTTAATAGGAATGAGTTAACAAGAGTTTGTTGAGAGTTTGTTAAGTGTTTGTAGCTCCGTAACTTTGATCCGTAACTTTGTATTTCTGTATTTGTATTTCTGTCTATCTCTCTGTTGATTAAAGTGATAATATACAACTTAACTCCCTCAATATTCCCTAGAGTATATATCAAACTTATTTGATTGTTAATCGTTTGCTTTTAATCTTAAAACCGCGAGTGCAGCCCATTGGCATTTGGCATTGGCTTTGCTCGCGTTACACTCGTTGGATATTATTGTTTTCTATTATTGTCTCCTTTTATTTTTATTTCTCGCTCTATTAATTTATTGTTTGCTCCATTTCATTTCTCGTTTTGCTCCATTTTTCAATATAGTATAGTATATCAATCAACAGTGGTAAGTGAATAAATCCATCAATCATGGTTGGTCTTGAGCGCTCTTAGCTATACCTCATCGCTGCTGACGGTTCACAAATAGCTTTTTTACATCACAGTTTAACTACACATAGAAAATTTTAAATGAACATTTAATATAAAATCTGAATTAGAAATAAATCTACATTTTTAATTTACTTTCAAATTTTACACATAAAATACTTAGGTCATTATAGCCTACACCCAGTATATGGAAGTGTTTTCATTAATAAAGATTCCATAAACTAATGGTTGTTAGCTTTTTTAATTACTATCCTAAGGCACATCAGCTGGCAAACCAATTTACAAAAAAGGCTTAAGAGTATATAAAGAAAGATGAGTTTACACAAACTTTATAGCTATGGCAGTGCTTGCTAAATCGTTAAATTTTTTACGGATCACGTCCCACTGTCTCGATGGGCAGGAACCAGACTTTGCCAATTTCATGGCTATGTTTTCCCAGATTTTTTAATTTTTTTTTTTTGTAGACTGTTGTGTGGAAACTAGAGAATAATACACCTTTGTGGTACACCTTCTAAACCAGAAAAATACATTACTTTAAATGAGTCTACACCCCAAGATTACTGCTATAAAAACAAGCCACGCCCAAAAGGCAAAAAAGGTGGTCTTGCTACAATTTATAGCAATATTCTCTGTATTTCTCAGAAGGCAGGCTTTGAGTATAACATGTGATGGTTATAAATCCCCTGAGATGTTTGTACAGGCTACTGTATACAGGCCACCACACAGACTTTAATAATGAGTTTTTAACTGAGTTAGTCATGGTTGGGGATAAGTCTTAATTGTTGGTGATTTTAAAATCCATGTTAATAAAGAAAAAGATGCACTAGGATCCTCGTTCTTAGATATTTTTAACTCTATTGGGGTTAAACAACACGTATCAGGACCTACTTATTGTAAAAATCATACTCTAGATTAAGTACTGTCAAATGGCATTGATGTGATGTGTGATGGTGTTGAAATTTTTCTTCTTAGCCAGGTAAAACAAACCAAATTAAGAAATTCATAGCTGATATAAAAAATTGGATGACAAGTAACTTCTTACTGTTAAATTCTGTGTTAATTATTGGACCTAAAAACCTCACATACAATAATCTAGAACACTGTCTAACACTTGATGGGTGTTCTGTCAATTCTTCTTCATCAGTTGGGAGCCTACATGTTGGTGTGCTGCTTGATAGCAATCTTTCATTTGAAAGCCATGTTTCTAACAACTGTAAAACTGTGTTTTTCCATCTTAAGAACATATCTAAATTGTGACCTATGCTCTCAAACTCAAATGCAGAAATGTTCATTCGTGCATTTATGACCTCAAGGATAGACTATTGAAATGCTTTATTCGGTGGTTGTTCTGATCGCTTGATAAACAGACTACAGCTGGCTCAAAATGTAGCAGCTAGAGTCCTTACTACAACCAGGAAGTTTAACATCTTGTAAATTATTTATAAAGCCCTAAATGGCTTAGCTCCTCAGTACTTCAGCAAGCTCGTATCACATTATAGTCCTCCACGCCTGCTGCGTTCTCAAAACTCTGGTCATTTGATAATACCTGGAATATCAATATCTACTGCGGGTGTCAAAACTTTTTCCTATTTAACACCCAAGCTCTGGAACAATTTACCTAATACTGTTCGGGAGGCAGGCACACTCCATTTAAAATCTAGATTAAAGACACATCTATTTACTTTAGTTTACATTTAACACACTAATACACATCTATTGATCAAATCCGTTAAAAGATTGTTAGGCTGCATTAATTACACCCCCCTTAACACACAATGTACTTATCCTGTTTCTCAGTCCATATCCAGATCAGATGGTGTATCAGCACAACGAGATGATCTTCAGTGGAGACCAGAACTCCTGTGGACAGATCACCAGAAACCAAATGCACACAAACACACAAGCTATAAGTCCTTTGCACAATCTGATATGCGCTTAAATTCTGCTCATGTTGTAAATGTAAAAAACTTTAAACCAGCACAAACTGGCTGTTTAATGCAAATTTAAGTGGCCACATTTTTAAAATCAGAATAGTTTGCCCATCTGTTCAAATGTATCTTTATGTATAAAAGCATTCATATATAAAAGCAAAATATATGCTCTAATATATGCCTTAAAAACATCAATTTTGCCTAAATTGAACTGTTAAACTTTATAATATAAATGAAATGTTCTTTTTTTTTTTTTGAATACTACTGTTTTATCATTTAAAAAAAAAATTCATCAAAAAACATTGTCTCACTTCCTCCATCCTATTTTGCTGTCTTGATGTGAGGAATCACATATTTTTCATATTCACATATGTTTTGCCATATGGAGTTCTTCATTAAAAGAAAATAAATAAAATCAATTATTAGAATGTGAAAATCTCTGATCTTTTGTTTAATAGACATTTTGTATGTCACTGAGCTGAAATGTTCATGTCAGCAAGGGTTATACAGTATCCTTCAGTTTTTATGCAATACAAATTACAAAAAAAAAAAAAATCCATTGTATTTACTCAGCAAAATCAATGCGTTATTTTTGATTATTTTTTACTTCAGGGGTGAGAACAAATTAATTTTTAAATACATTGACATAAATAAATGTTGCTAATTATCCACTATTTTTTGATTCTTTCAGCTGTGTGAACACGGGCAGCTCAGTAATGAACTATTAATTGTGACCAATGGGGAGTACTCAACCTCATGACTGACACCTGGGGGGAGGCGGGCCATATGGCCTCTGGGCACATGGTTGTGGCACATACCAGCAGAGCCATACAGAGCACAGCACTGGCATTGGCCGATGCCACAGAAGGGTTCAGAAGAGAAGTCTTCATGCACACACACACTGGCATATTTTTTCTGCTAATTAACCTGCTGTATTCTCTCATTAAAGTGTGTGCTCTAATGGAGGGAGGTTGAGAGGTTTCATGACAACTGCTGTCCCTGCGAGAACAGATTTTTGCAACACTTCCTCATTCTGCACCCTCCCTCGATCCTCCTGTCACATTTCCCCCTACGCTACTCCATATCTATCTTCCTCACACCCAGAAGTTGTCAAGTAATTAATTTGCTCCATATACCATATTAGTGAAGACCTGCAAATAAGCTTTAATTATTAAGGTTAAAAGGAAGTGACAGGAAATAATAGATTGTAACTGTAATAGCTTAAACATATTGAGCATGCAATCCTTTAATGCAAATGACAGTATAGTCAATAATCAGTAAAATGTTACCATTCTCAACATCCATTTGGATGCCACAGTAAAACAAACAGGATATGGTATACAATACACATTCTATCTAAGAAGTAAAATTTGAAAAATAAAAGTATTTTATGGTCATCTATGGTTGCATCTTTAACATTTCTAAAATGTTCTATTGCACAAGCAATTCTATAGTGGAAACAATGGTCGATACACACACTTAAAACACAACCTTACAATCTTGACGAATCCACAATACAAGACAAAATACAATGGCTTAAATACACTAGGAACTAAACTATGGACAGGTGAGGAACACAGGTAGGCCGGATAAACTCATTAACTTAACAAGGGCAGGAACAAGACCAAATATAGACATACAGGAAACCATGATCCAAAACCAAACCTAAACTAGTGACGCAAACACAATGACATGGGCTGACAACTATAGTTTTTAGGATGTGTATGTAAATATTTTTTTTAGTTTAGATGTAGGTGCCATGTCAGCCGATGCAGGTAACTAATCCGACAGAAAATGCATTTATTTATGCACATAATTATGCAGAACATCTTAAACATGAACATACTCTATAAATTGATTCAAAGACACAATAAATAACACAATACTACACTATATTCTTCTATGTTTTATTAAAATTTAAAGCACGCCATGCATTGTCTTGGAAATTAAGCTTCATGTCTTTAAGTCTGTACTGTTTTTAGTCAGCATTATTTTAAGTTATGATGTGCCACTTTCAATTTTGTGAAGCTCAATCTTGTTCATCCAATCAAAACTATATTCTTTGGTTTTATTTGAGATTAACAATTAAGGACATTAGACCATTATATTGTCTTTATGTATATTTATAATTCTGTGGAACAGGAAGTCATGGCTGGACAATTTCATGCTCTTATAGTCACCCTGCTGTGTAAATAACAATAACAATAATAAAAACGCAAATATAACTTGGAATTTGGACTTCGTTGATATTTTACTCATAAGAATTTCTAGGGGTGCCAATAATTGTGGCCAACATGCACTGAAGATTTTTTTTTTGTTCATTTATTTCGATATTTTCCCCTCACTTTTGCTTGTTTTGCTTTAATGAAAGGTTAGAATTTATGTTTGTTTTTAAAATAAAAGATCAGATTTGTATTTCAAACTGTATTTCAGACACACCTGATAAAAAGGTTGTCCAGTGGCCTTGTTAGTAGCATTGTTATTAGTAGAAACCGAGGTGAATTACCCATTAAATTCTGTATTCATGAATATACACATTCATGTCACACACCCCCATAAGACTAATTCTTCACCAGGGGAGCCAAAGAGGTACAGAAATGCTTTTATGTATCCTTTTTCAGAAGCACTTCCTGGTGGAAAAGGCTGTATGTGGCATTTGCTCATTTTGTTGTTCAGCACACTGGGAGTTATGGATGAGGAAGCTATCTCACAGCATATGCTAACGCCACTTTTCTTTCCATCGCACGTCAGAAGCCTCAGAGACACACCAGCTTCGCTTTGCTTGGAGACGGTGCCGCTCTATGAGCTTCCTCTTTGTCTCAATGTTTCATCAAACAGACACGGTTCTGTCAGCCGAGGTTTCCATATTTCTCACCCTTTCAGATGTTTCCTTGGCTCTGGCAGAGGAGCAGACAGATTGCGGAGAATGATTTGTGTTGAAAATGGATACGGTGAGGAGGAAGAGGAGGAGGGGAGCAGATGGCGGTGATGAGGAAGAGTGATTCATGATAACGTGGGCCTGCAGCGGGGTCTTCTCCTGGCACTACCGGTGCCTGCAGCTCCTGCTGTCTCTGGGAACACTAGCAGGGTGGCTGGGGGCATCATCTATCATATATTTTCATCTTCGTTTCATTTTTTACAGTACCTCGCACATCCCCCTGTTCTCAAAGACTTCAGCCCTCGCCATGATCCATGCCCCCTCATTCATCAGCATTTTCTCTGGCTGCTCCTGTGGGCTCTGACAGATCTCCATTAGAAGAGTGAGATCTGGCACTGTGCCGAACAGGCCCTACAGGCACCCTCTCTGTTCATGGAGTCCACGATCCCTCTGCACGGGGAGGGGAGGAAGTTTCTCAGTGTGCACTGTTCCCTTTTCTTTTGCTTTTTTTGAGCCTTGCGTGTTTGTGTGTGCTTTTCTTGATGAAGTTTATTTCCACCCTGTGGTAACAGAGAGGTTAGCGTCACATCACTCTCATCTGCTCATGGCAGGCTCTGTTAAATGCTTCAAGGAATAGTTCACCCAAATATGAAAATTCTATCATGATTTAGTCACCTTCATGTTGTTCCAAACGGTGTGTGAATTATTCAAAGAGAACTTTCAGAGAGGTCGACTTTTAAATAAGTTTCTGTCAGTAATTTCCAGGGCACAATCTGTTGAGGTTTGTAATACGTAACTTTATTGTGTTTTGGCACCTCTAGTAGAGTGAGCTAAATGCCAGCTAAAACCTTTTTTTTAACACTTTTTAGTTTTGGGGACAACCATATTTTTTTTTTTTTAAATGTCTTTGAAAGAAGCCTATTATGCTCACAGAGACTTAACTTATTCCTGTTTCCTGTAATACTGTAACTTATTCCTGTGATGACAAAGCTTTTTTTTTAGCAGCCATTTCACCCTAAATCATTCTAATCTGCAAATTTGATATTTGATACAAATTTGATAGTAAAAAAAAATATATATA
>JAUCMT010000039.1:7453348-7494341 GCA_032357475.1 Enteromius thamalakanensis | reverse complement strand
TTCATGTATCGTATCGTTGGCTATGCATCGAGATGCGTATCGCATCGGCCTCAGTTATGGAGATGCACATCCCTAATATACATACATATAATTGAATATTTTTTTCATATACATTGACCCAGGGAAGTTTCGGAAATGTAGTTGATTTGAAATGGAATGACCATAATAGGTTGATTATATTAAAGTAGATGATATTTTTACAGTTCAAGTGAGTGATCCAAAAAAATAATAATAATAATAATTAAATCCAGACCTCAGTGCTTGTTAGTAAAGCTGGCAGATGACCAACAGCGAAGATGAATAGGAATGCATTGCAACTGATTTTTTTTTTTTTTTTTCTAATATTTCATTGAAATAAATAATATCATTGCAATTTTGATTAATTGAAAATGTATTAATTTCAGGACAAATTAGACAAACATCATACTAGATCCTGGTGTATTTAGTCAGTATATTTGCCATTAAGAGGCTGCATTTACAAATACCTTAAGTGGTTAGAGTGCGATACAGAAAGCTCAATGGTATTGATCCTGCATGTGACACGTTTGCATATTCAGGTGGATGACATAATGCCCTGTTTGCATGTGATAGTGGTTAGAGTGACAGCACCACAAGGGCTAATCCAGGCCTGTTAGCACTGCTACCCTTAAGGATTTCTTTATCAATTTAAATTTCTCTCCACGTGACCTTGGGGATTTGGTTTCAAGGTCACAGCACAGTATTGATCTGGTCTCAGGTCAGCTCAATGGGCAGGTAAAGCTGAGGTTAGCAGAGAGGTCTCTGATGAGGTGGATTTGTCCCTCATGCAAATCGATCAGATGCATAGTGGACACTAACAGGAGACTCACTGTGCTTAGCACTAAACATTAGCATAGCACTAAGCTTCCGGCATAGTTTAGCAAGGTCATGGATTGAGAAATCTAATTATCAACTTAGAAAACATCCTGAAAGTTTCATAGCTTACAACATCCGAAATACGAAAACTTACTTAAGAAATACATTTATACATTTAATTAACCAAGCTACAAAAAAAAGTCTAATTTGGATATTGCTGGTTTTGTGACATCACACTGATTAAATTGTATTGTTCTTTTAAATTTTCACTAAGCAATAATTCATCTTTAACACTGGCATAACACAATTTATTGATAATTAGATGTCATGTACATGCATATTTACGTAAAAGGTTATTTAACAAGAAGATATTAGGGTGAGCTTGATTTTATCTATTGAAAATTAATTAAGAAAGGTTGAGAAGGTGGGAACACAGCCAGATTTGGAGTGGAGGGATTGAAAAGTAAAAGACGTTTGAAAATTCAGGAAAGATGAATCTTATAATTTGCAACGAATTGTGCACATTCTGAACAGAAGTTTAGTTGACTTTATGAATTTTGATTTGCTAATTATATTGACTTGAAAATCACATATAAACATTGATCATAATGTGGTGTAGTCAGAGAAATACTGAAAATAAATACAGAAAGATGAAATAGACTGCAGAAGTGGTTTGGAAAATGGATGGATTGATTGGATTTTAACCAAATTCTGATGTCAAAAGGGCTCCGCACCATAGCTCTGGTGAGAAAGTGTCCTAAGTAAAGAACTGGTGTCAAATGTCTCTTCAGATTTCATTCAGTCTATCTGAAAGCAGAATAAAGCGCTGCTCTTCAGCCTTTGTGCATACAGGTCAGCCAAAGCTCAGTCCTTTATAGAAAGTGAGCAAAGGCGGCCTGTGTCGACTGAACCCCTGACTGCTGAAGTGAAGTGAGAGATATTAAGAGATTTCTCTTTCTAAACACTGAGAATGGAAGATCATTGAGCAGACATCCGGGTGGGATTCTCGTCCATCATATTGTCATAGAAACCTCAGCTCTACATGTATATGTGTTTCACATGCATTTATTGTTAGATGTTTGTCTGATAGAGCATCAGCAATAACAAAATTGCAGTCTCCAAGGAACACATACAGTATACTGAGAAAAAAAAAAAGTTTTTGGTTTACTTTTAAAAATAAGTTACATTAAGTGTACTTTAACATTTATAACATTAGAAATCTCAAATAGGTATTAGTATAGGCACTCTTTTAAACTACAACATCAACAAAAAAGTAACTCCACTGTCATAAGGTGATTTAGACAGGAAAAGATAGAAGAGGGAGATCATTAAAACAGACAGTACTCAATGTGTCTGAGCTGTTGGAAGATTCTTGACATTAAACTGTGCGGGGAGATAAACTAGCATAACAGAAATATCAGACTTCAACTCACCAGCCTGCAGATGTGTAAATTAATGCCAAAGCCTCAGAGACAGAGAGAGAGCGAGAGAGTTATAGAAGCTAGTTTCAGTTTGACCCCTGCACATGAGCCTTTGTAACTCTGAAAAGCATATGAGCAAGTAAGACAGAATGTAGGTAAAGCTGCAGAATCCTTTTTGTATACAAAACACATCTAGATTCATGAAATATCTGCTGTGGAATTTATTTTCCTTCTGCATATTGTCTGTTTTACACTGTGTTAGTGATAACAGGTTACATATGCCAGCCGAAGATCATTTTTGAAAATATTGCATGTTATATAACTACAAAAAGTTGTTGAAAAATTTCCACATTGTTTGCAAACTGTCTACACACACAAACATATGATTCACTGTACAAACCCTACTCTTATCTCTTGTGCTTATTTCTCACCTGGTTCAGACAAGATTAACTTCATACTTATTTTTGTATGCAAAAATACATAGTTAAAGCCACCTAATGTAAAGTGTGATCAGACATCTTAATAATACATTTGTTTTTTACAAACAGGTATAATTTCTTCTTTTGTGCTCTACAGCTGAAATACAGAAATCACATGTGAATATGACAGAAGTAGCCTATGCCATTATTGTTTTGGGGTACCTATCTGAGACGATGAAAGCAGCAGGAGGGTATAGAAAATGACTGAGCATGGCTGACAGAGCAGAGCATCGTAGGTGAGAGACACATCTCTGCTCATTTGGTCATTGATATACCCAAACAAAACACAAAACCAATGCCCTTCACATCACTGGAGGAGATGACAGACAACAGACTTTGGACAGAGAGAGATATCATAGTGTGAATGAAAATAGAGCTTCAAGAAACGCACACACACACAGATCACAGGTCGCATTGTCTATCTTCGTGTTAATGTCTCCCCTCTCTGTCGGTTGCAGTTGTATCTCTGAAATTCTTCATCAATCATTTTTTCCTTGATCTATTGTGATAAAAGACTTTGTGATATGAAAACATACTGACCTCAAAGCTTCCTTCCCTTTCCAAAAGGGACACCCATATGAAAAAGAAGTGAGCTTAATTATGTTGAATGTGCACTTGAAGTTCAAATCTTATAAGTATTGATAAGTAAAAGAAGATAAGGAAATGGAATATCTTAAATGAGCGTTTAATAATAATCTTTTGACTTACAATTTACAACTAGACGGATGTCCTGTTACTAATTTATAATGTTCCTTGTCTGTTCGATTACATAATTTATAGATCTTTACCTCACATCTATGCTATCTACATGTACAAGCTACTACTACATACTGTATAGTGTAAAACATTACTTTGGTGTAAAGCTGCTTTGCAATGATATGTATAATGAAAACCGCTATACAAAATTGAATTATTGACTAATATATCATACTACAAGTAAAATATGTGACTGTAATTTTAACTGCAGTGTCAGTTGATTGTTATGTGTAAAGTTAATTTGGTCACACTTCAGAATAGGGAGCAAGAATAATGCATTAGTTAATAATTCGTTCACAATTAAGCATTATTTGAGCAAAAACACATTAGTAATTAATGATTAACTTAACATTTTAAGGGCCCGAATTATGCACAAATAAACTAGTACTTATAATTAACAATTTTGCATCAGTTAAGCATGAACACATCTATAACTAATGATTATCTGTACACATAGTAAGGGTATATCATCCATTATTTACAATTCAATAGTCATTTTAAAGACTATAAACAAAAAAAACTATAAATACATTTATGCTCTAAACAAAAATAAGCTATTAATAATTAACTGAATGTACAGTAACCACATTTTATCCATTATTAACAACTTATTAGGACAACCACACACACACACACACACACACACATCTATATATTTCTCAATTTTTTTTTATTAAATTTTATTTATTTTTTGTTTATTTACTGATAGTTTGCAATTATATATGGCTAAAATAATGTGTTGTATTATAAGTTTATTGATTAGGATAAGCTAATAATTAAGGCTAAACTACTATTAATAAAGTGCTAATAAATGTAATTTGACCACCTATTCTAAAGTAAAAGTTAAATCCATATTAATTATGGCACCAATTGATTAATATTCAAGTTTATAACTAATGAATTGTAAATAACGGCTAATATGCTCTTACTATATGTTTAGATAATCATTAGCTATATGCGTGTTAATGCAACTTCACTATTCAAAATGTTTAATCACAAAGCACAAATATAATTGAATAACATACATATATACACTTCCTCCAGCTCTACTGGGGTACTCCGAGAGCTCCTCACCCTATCTCTAAGGGAGCGCCACCCTACAGAGGAAACTCATTTCAGCCGCCTGTATCCGCGATCTTGTTCTTTCGGTCATGGCCATAGGTGAGAGTAGGAACGTAGATCAACCGGTAAATTGATCAGCTCCACATCAGCTCCACCCATCTCTTTACCCTACGGTGCAAGACATATGGCTGGAGGTCAGATGAAACAACCACAAAGTCGATCATCGACCTCCGCCGTAGGGTGCCCTTGTAGGTGCCCAATTGGAGCATTTTCCAGCACCCTTCCCAGTAACACAAGAAGGCCAGGTACTCTGCATTGCTATTCGGCCTGTAGGCACAAACAACAGTGAGAGACCTATCCCCGACCCGAAGGCGCACATGATGGCTAAGCTGGGGGGCTATGAGAAAGCCCACACCAGCCCACCACCTATCGAGAAGATGTAACCGTGCATGGAGGTGAGCCCGACTATCTCTAGACGGTACCTCTCAGCCTCCCGCACTAACTCAGGCTCCTTCCCGCCAGCTAGGTGACATTTTTATGTTCTAAGAGCCAGATTCTGTGTCCGAGGATTGGGTCGCAGGGGTCCCCACCTTCAACTGCCGCACAACCCACAATGCACCGACCTCTTACGGTCCCTCCTGCAGGTGGTGGGCCCACCGGAGGATGGACCCACGTCGCTCCTTCGGGCTAAGCCCGGCTGGGCCCCGTGGGGCAAGACTGGCCACCAGGCACTTGCAAACAGCCCCAACCCCAGGCCTGTCTCCAGGGTGGGGCCCCGGCTGCACCGTACTGGGCGACGTCACAGTTGTGATTGCATTTCCTTCCATAAGGGTTTTTTTTGGACCGCTCTTTGTCTGGCCTGTCACCTAAGACTTTTTTGCCAGCGGAGACCCTACCAGGGACATATAGCCCCCAACAACATAGCTTCTAGGATCATTCAAGCACTCAAACCCCTCTACCACGGCAAGGTGGCGATCCAAGGAGGAGGCACCATGGTGTAATGTTAATTAAATAACATGACATACAATTTTCAACAAAAAGTTACATATAAAGACGCATTGAAATTGAAATCCCATGAAAAAGCACTCTAAAGTTCAGCTAACTGCATTTAATGTTAACTATAAAGCATCCTCAGTTTATTCGTCAGTATAGTATTTGAAATTATATTACTTCTGTAACAAGTACTCTTTTCAAAAGCTTTTTATTTATTTATATTTATTAAAATATGCTGCAAACACTTTCTGACTTCATACAGATTACATTTATACACTTAAACATGTGACCGTTTACATGTACCTAACCCATTAATGATGCCTTTTCACTATTCAAAACTTGGCAGTATACTCCTACTGAGTTGATTTAATTTTAAACACCAGAAGAACAGATGATAAAAGTGAATTGGCAGGAATTATGAAAGTCTGTTTCCACCTCAGACTAAAACAAAAGGTGATTGTGGTTTTAAATCTCCCAAATGTGAAATTAATTATATTTCTCAGTGTCACGTTGCACCTTATAATATGACTTTATATAGCTTCATTTCACATAATTGTGCCTTTATGTCTTTGAGTTTCAATTTATTTCTCACAGTGTGGCTTTATTTCTTATTTTAACTTTCAAACTTTAATCTCACAGTTACCTTTTTCAATTTTTACTTTGAGGTTAAAATGGATTTTCATAGTTCTTAGCTGCATGTAACACTTAAAAACCTTAACAACTTGAGTGGCACACTTCACTGTAGATTATTCCTCTGAATCGGTCTTATGTAATTTAAGCTTTGCAAAGAGGCTGTTATGAAAGGATGGGGCCATTATAGACTTTATTGGACTTGACAGTAAAGCTGCTGCTTGTTGTTCACATTCAGATCTAAAAACCCTCACGAAAGGCACAGAGCAAGGGAAAAAATACCAATATTATACATGGAAATCAAGAAAAATATAATTTTGCTCTTTTAACCATCTTTATGTCATTGGTCTCTCATTTTCTGACTAGACACTGTATTTAAACTCACCACTCTTTGTATTACTCTGTCAAAGCTGTAAATTGCAGATCTTTTATGATGGTCATTATGTTTATTTCAGCTACATTAACAGTGTGTTACATTGCTAACACAGCATGCTAGTATGAGCAGTCATTACCAGCTGAACATATGGCTGCTAATATGATTAATATTTGCTTCAAAAGCAATAAAATTCCAACATTCTTCTGAGATTAAAACCGAGAGAAACATATGCATTTATTTAAACGTAATGCCATCTGGACGTTTCACGCAACCTGCTCCACTTGTTCCTGTTGTTTTCATATAATATCAGAATTTTTAAATGGCACTTAAATTCTTGCAGGCTGTTTATATCATGTCTGGAATTGTTGCAGTAAAAAGCGAAAAGTAATATATTTAAAATACATCTATTTCTGTTCAAATCTATTAACTTATTTTGCTCAAGACTTACAGAAGAACTGAACTTTATTTGGAGTACTACTTGTGCACATTTCTTAATATTAGGCCTAACATGTGTCACTAATTATGAGGATTTTTTAGCTCAAATACAAAGCTTACTTAGTACATCTTTAGTTGGACATCTGCACTATTACAATGCATTAAGCACAAAAATAGTGGTTCCAATTTAACAGTCTTGCGGTATACCAGTTACTAATTATACCAGCTACTAAAAGTACAATTGCAGGGTATATATTAATAACACATATACTTTATTCGTAGTAAGTAGCAATCAATGAATTTCAAATACATTTAAGTATATTTATTTTTCCCTGGGGTACTGCACATGTTTTTTTATCTATGCCTTAAGGTTAAATAAGTCAAAGATATTGCAGTTGACATTGCTTGGAGAGTACTAGGTAAACGAAAGACCAAACCTGCATCTATTATGCGTGGTAAATTACCTAATATTCAGGATATTTGAATGAAGATTTGCTTGGCAATTCAAAATCAAGTTATATGATACAGTCAACAATGAGCTTGTTATGAGACCATTAGGAAGATTAAGTTATTATGTTACTAGTGTCTCTGATATAGCATTTTATTGTGATGATTAGTTTGATTAATTTCTGCAATTCAGTTCAAACTGTCTATTTCAAGTGATGAAGTGTATTTCTAAATTAGCATTTTATTTGTGTCAACAGTGTCAAAAAATGTTTTAAGGTTTAAAAAATATAAAAATGCTGTTCATATCTGTTGGCGCATATAAAAAAATAATGGTTAAAGTTAATGTTCCTTTAGGTGAACATATTCAAAAGCAGTAGTGGAAACATGGTTTGATTATTTTTAAGCAGATTTGGAATTTCATCAATACTGTACCTTTTATTTCTAAGAAATAATAAATTGTTTGCTTCACATATGCTAAGTCATGTGGATTACTTGTAGATTATTTTGATGTTTTTATCAGCTGTTTGGACATTCTGACGGCACCCATTTACTGCAGAAGATCCATTGATCAGTATGTGATGTAATACTAACTTTCCGTTTCAGTAAAGAACAAACTTGAATCTTGAATACCCATTTATGACACCTTTAGAGCACAAAAATCAACTATGCATAACTCAAAGTGTCTCAATTGGTTTTGCAGTGAGAAAAGAACTGCTTATCCCTGATGCAGGGATGGGTGGTCTCCTTTAGGTCCATTTCCCTTGGCTGTGCTTTAAAACCTCTTTGCTGTTCATCAAACACATTCAGGAATCCACAACCTGCTTGGAGTTACCAGTCTTAAAATACATTACACCAGGGTACAGACCCAAAGTCCCTCACAACAAGCTAAAAACATCCCTCCATCCTGTAAAATCCATTTTCAGGTGTTTCATCGTCATGGTAACTGCTCTTAGTGACATTTGCCTCTCACTTTCTCTATTTTCTAATTCCCAGACTCTCTGAAAATACTTCCATTTGTTATATTGAATTCGGTATGCCTAATAAAACACTTAAGCAAATTATGATACAAGAAAAAATATTTAGATATATAGAAATATTTATATACTACTACTACAACTACTATATATTAAATATATCTACTTTAGGCAATCTATTTTGCCATTTATTTACAAAGCAAATAATTTAATAAAAATAAAATTAAAAAGTTGAAAGATAATTAATGAAATCGAAAATGCATTCACCAAACCTTTGACAACCTTCACAAAAATGCAAGCTAATTTTTATGTATTTCGCACAGTTTGCATTTACAAATCATACTTGCAAATCACAAAAAACATGCAAAACAAAACATGTTCCAAACAGGGTGCTCATTTACATATTAGACCACATCCATAGCTTGAGTGTGAAGGAGGGCGGTCAGAGACAGGAGCTTTTTATCCAAGCCACTTTATTACTCTTGAAAATTGTAATGTTTAGTTATGGAAAGAGGCAAGTCACATCTAAAGCATCTTAATTGCTGTACTGTAATACTAATATTGATATGGTGTCAACAAAACAGACAATAGATACTTTACATTAATGCAAACCGTAGAAACACAGAGAAGACATTTATTTGCATCAGGCTTTAGACTGAATACTGACTAGATGTGTGAATCTTGACAGCAAATTGAATGAATTTACGATTCACTGGTTTCTGATTAAATTCAAAACCAATTTATGTTCTTTTTAAAAGGATGTCTGAAAGAATGAAGAACAATGGTACGAATATGTCCACATATACTATTGATTTTGATCAATTTGTATAATCCTGCTCCATTTGTTCTCAGTCTGCAGATTTAGTTGTTTTTTTTTACCGTTTTTGTATCAGCGAGTCATAAGCCAGAGGCTGCAGCTGAACACAATCAATTCATTTTTACAGAAGATTTCAGATTTACTGTTCGAAAAAGCGGGGTCGTTATTGGTCACTGTGCTATTGTGAATGTCCCTGGGTTGTTTTTATCAAGAACAATGCAACGCTCCACTGGGCCTGCAACTTATTAATGGACCACATGCAATTTATACGTGATATTATATGTGGTGACAGATATCCTTTAGTTGTGTTGTATTCATTGTCTATTTTTAGTGAACAGAGCCTATTTTCTGTGGCGTATTGTATTATGCTGGATGAGCAACTGCAGTATTTCGAAGAAGGAAATAAAATGTTTTGTCTGGCCATTACAGTGTATTTGCAACCTCATTTGTTTTTGAATATCATCATCGTAACAATGTTGCACATCGGCTGATGAGCTGGAATGAATTGTAATAATTCAAGCAAAAAGTCTGCACAATAATAGGCCTTCAGTAGATCTAAGGAAGGATTTTGTGTCACAGTTTACAATAGATTTAATATTTGCTTTCAGAATAGCTAATCTTTTGGGTTTTTGTCCTTGAAATTAGTGTGCGCTCTTAAAAACAAAGGATCCAAAAGGGAGTTTTCATAGTGATGGTACAGAAGATGCTACCCATATCAGTGTAATCAAAATGTGTCAGGGTTCACAACTTGAACCTGTGTTTTAGCACCACTCAGTAGACATTTCTCTTTTAAAACTGTGGGAGAAATGTACATTAATTATGGCATGGAAAAGCGGTGGTGCACAAAAAGTGCATATTTTTAAGAGACCAGGTTGGATGTAGAATATGGTCATGCATAATATGTTTTATAGGTACTAATAAACAGCCAATATGCCAATAATAGGCATTCTCATAAGCAACTATAGTAAGAGTTGGTCCCTATACTGAAGTGTTACTGAACTTTTTTTTTCTGCTTTAAAGCAGAGTTTATGTTAGTATCACAATGAATTACATATAGAGTGTGTGGCTGTAATGAACAATTGGCTATCTGTGTGATTTTGTTGCGTTATCCGATTTTACACTCCTCTGTGGGATCGATTCTGAGCCACGTAGGTTAGGAGAGCCATGAACGGGACACATAGAAGATGCTATCAGTGTAAAGTGGATCTCTGACAGGGTCTTTAATCAAAGCGCACAAAAAAAAAAAAAAGCAGTCAACCAAGTGTCCCTCATATACAAACCCTTGACCCTTGCATTACATTGCTGTCTTGCTGCACATGCCACACGCAACTGCATCTATTTTATTGCCTAAATTGGATTCTCTGAGGGTAATGAAGACAAAAGTGGTTGTCATTGCCTTGAACTGCTGACTAATTAATATGTGCATGCTTGGGGTGGTGGTAAATTACATTTGTTTTGTTGTTGTTGTTGTTAGAAGTAGTTGATTAATTTCATAAATAAGCAAGAATGTGGATATGTGGAGTTAATAGAAGAAACCAGTGTGTCTTGTTTGAGAGAAAAAGCTCTAATATAAATAGAAGGGCTGGTGGAGTCAGCCGTAGCATGCCATTGTGCAGTGTCCTATCTAACATGTCCACCCTGGCAGAGGCTACGACCCATCTGTTTTAATGAAAAGCACACACATATGGACACACACGCGCACACACTTTTGTAAACGCCAAAGGTCAGATGAGTTTCTAGTGTGAAATATTTGCTCTCCACTGTGAGAAAATAGGGCTAATATTTGTCTGTCAGTTTTCACCTGTCAACTCTGAATGTGAACACAGCCGAAGACCTGAATAAATATTTGCTGTTAATTGATAACATGACCATAGATGTAAAAACTGGATGATTTTATCAGTTATCAGACTAGTTGTTTTAAGTGTTTGGAAAAGTTTGGATCCTGTATAACTTCTAACAAGAGATGTCGATCAGAGGGAATTGAATGGGGAATACATATTTATTTACATTAATACATTTTATATGCACACCCAATTGACACAATTTAATGATACAAATTGATATTGGGTGGGTATGAAAATAATATATTATAATACAATGTAAAATAATCAGCACAGTCTCATGGCAATTCAGCAATTTTTTACAAGGTGGCTAATTCACACAAATTTGCACAACCTCACTCGTACAAACTCATATGATTCATATGATCCCAGAGGAGGCCGAATACTAATAATAAAAGCAACTTTTACGTGCCCTCGGGGAGAAGGGGAGGCAAGGTTCGTGCGAAAATCCAGAAAAACGACTAAGTCGGTGTAAAAGTCGTGGCCTAATGGATTGGCCACACATTAGCCACCTTTTACGAATACGTATAATGGAAATGTATAGCTTGATAGTTATGTCCAAAAATGCACCTCTTCAACTGCCTGAAGAGTCACTAGAATAGTTCAAGGAAAAAGTAAAAGGACTGATACATACCGCGCAGAAGACTCATTCTGAAAATACTGTTAAATGGTGGCTTAGAGGCAGAACAGAGTTACTATTAAGAGTTCCACAGGTACAAATGGAAGTAAATGCTGAGTTGGATGGCCATTATCAGTGCATGAATTGTACTCGGCAGTACAAGACATGGCTAATGGTCTTGCCCCAGGAATTGATGGGATCCCTATGGACTTTTATAAATCATTTTGAAGTGCAATAGGGGCAAACCTGCTGGAAGTTCCCAATGAAAGCCTTGCTGAAGGGCAGCTACTATTGAACAGCAGGATGGCTGTTTTTACATTACTGCCAAAAAGGGAATCTAAGAAAGGCTGCAAACCTGTTGCTGTACTCTGTGTTGATGTGTCTGAAAAAGAGACACGTCTCTGGTCATCTTAGCTCCAAGAATATGATGTTTGTGTTCCCCAGACAAAGTTACAAGATGTAGGTCGGTGCAAGACAGAATTTCTATTCCTTTAGTGTGCCTTCAACTTACACCAGAACTTCATCAGGACCACATCAGCATGTAGATGATTTAAAGTTAAAGAACAAGATGACAGTAACAAAGTAATGGAAGATTTTCATCAGTGAGAGTAAATTGGAGTGAAGAAAAGCTTTGGGTTACTGATAAATGCTTAGAAAATTAAGGTTGTTTAAATTTGAAAGGCAGTGTGGGTACATTTAAGTAATGATTTTACTATTAAAACTAACCGAGAAAGAATATTAAAGATGGATGGCAGGGTTGGTATAGTGACTTGTTTGTCTTTCTGAGAAACACCATTATAAACAGCTTGTTTGGTTCAGCCCTGTGGTTCCTATTGGCAGTACAAGAACCTCCTGTGGATATTTCAAGGAAAGTACAAACAGTGATTGTTAATTTTGGAGGTGATAAACCATATTAGGTACTGCTATACTGGGTTAGTTAGGGGAACATTTGAATGTAGGTTTTATACTTCAATATTTGGATTCAGAAAGACATACAGTAGATTATATTTTCAAGTACAAATAATGTACTTGTAATGTATTACATACTGCATACTTCAACCTACATATGTTGTTATATATAATTATATAATACACATATTTAAATCTATTTTGTACAGACATACAGAAAGATCCATTTAAAAGATATATATAAGAGGTCTGAAAAAGCTTTATGTTTTGTTAAATTTTGCAATGGTGAATGTTCTGTTATTACATCTAAAAGAGTATCAATAATAAAAGTTCCATAGCCTCAATTTTAAGTCATGCGAACCCAAGTGACCCCTTGTCCTGAGAAAACCCTGCCTTTTTTTTCTCTTTGGGTTTTTAAGCATTTGGTTTGTCATTCTTATAACATATTTATTACATAAATACGCTGCAGTATTAGAAGTTCAGCCTCACACACCCAATCCTCTCAGGGAGTCAGCTTTAATGTAAAAGACCGATGACCTTACTGCTGGGTTACAGAAGATGTGCAGATTTAAAACTGAATCTAAAAAGCCAGTGGAGCTGCAATCGTCGGCTTTATTTCATGTTTTAATTCTGTTACTTGAATTCTGGATGCTAGAAGGTTGTTGTGCATATAACTTTAATGATTCGTACTCAATGTTTTTTCTCTTTCTGTCTTTCCGTTGATCAGTCATGCACACGGCTGCCGTGTGCTCTAGAGATGCTGTCGCCATGACGACATAATCAAACTATCTTCTGATTGAATCAGTCTCTCTCCCCGATGATTAGATCTGCTCTGAGGGATCCGTGTGTCAGCAGAACACTGCTAGTTTCAGAAAGACTGACATCTCTTGGTCACATCTACTACTTGTCTTCTTTATAAATATAAAAAAAACATATATACTGTATATATATATATGTGTGTGTGTGTGTGTGTATAATGTGTAAAATGTTTATTATTGATAGTATTATTATGCGGGATAGGGAATTAAAAATCTGTGTGGCAATGGAAAATCAAGATAGGACTGCTTTTTATGAATATTAACAGAAGGAATTTGTATTAACATATGTATATATATATATATATATATATATATATTTTATACAAATAATTGAACACTAAATCAGCATATTATAATGTTTTCTAAATAATTTCAAACAATGGCTGCTAAAAACATAGTTTTAGCATCACTGAAATAAATTAAACTTTATGATACAGAATATTAAAATAGAAAACTATTGTAATAACTGCAAAATAAGAATAATAATACTTGCTATTTTACTGCATTCGTCAAATAAATTAAGCATCAGTAAGCATGAGCATAATCAAAAGCATTATCATTAAAATTATTTGATTATAACAAATTCATAATTATTTGAAACTTTTGAATAGTGTATGCGCGTGTATTTAAATGGATGTGCGAGTGAATGTTACAGTGAATGCTGGCACAGCAGATGGGGCAGCAGCAGGTGGTGTGGTGTGCTGGGACCTCAGCAGCCTTCATGAGCGCTCTGCTGTGATGCTGCCTGACAGCGCCGGGAATTCATGTGTCTGACAAAGACTTTCAATCCATTAGCAAACTCCCTCACAAAGCACATACAATCACCCATCATTAAAAACTAAGGCTCTAGATCTGCACAACCCCAGCAAGACAAACACCCCCTCACGCTGACCGCTCTTCCAGGTTAGCTTTCCGCGTGTTGGATTATTGTCATGCAGATGTTTGGTGTCCGTCGGGGTAAGCACATTAGCCAAGGGGAATTAGATTGATGAATAGAAATTTCTCATTCAAATTAGAGTGGACAAACAGGCGTGATGTGTGTTTCTGTGCTGATAACGTGCAGGATTTGAGCCAGAGATGAGCAGCCTCACCTGAGCTCACAGACAGGAAACATGGCTAATCTTTCTATTAGCTCATCTCAACACCGGAGCCAAAGAATCATTTAGCCTATTACATTCTGACTGACTGCAAACACATGGGCCGTCTTGTCTTTGGTCCAGCACACAGTCTGAATTGGGAGGAAAACCCTGCTGGAAAGATCAGGTAGACCACTTTGACCGTCCTTTTCTAGCTAGGTTATTATGAGTAACTGCATCATGTTAAAATGACTGACTAAGGAAGGGTAACACTTTATTTTGATGGACCCTTTTGAACATTATGTTGACAATAAGTAGCTTTGCACCTACATGTCAACAAACTCTCATTAGAATATTAGTACACCATCTAATTAATATCTGCTCTTTACTGTGATGGTTTCCCAACTATATACTGACTATAAGTAACTTTGCAAGTACATATCAACTTATTCTAACCCTAACACTATACCACATACTGCTGTTATGTATGACTGCTCTTAGATTTAAGCATTTAAAACCTAATTATTTTAGATTATTTATGCTTACAAAATTGCCACTGGGGTAAAAAATGTATTATCTGAAAACAAGTCTTATGTAATATCTTATGCAATGTTGCTCTTCAAGTAAATTGAAGTTGTTTTGAATATGTTTATATGCTTTTACTGAGTATAAATGAGGCTATCAGCAGGCACAATTCATTCTTAATGAGTTTCTCCTTCTCGGGTGAATTTCTCAGAGACAGTGTGAGCATTACATCAGCTCCTTCTAAAATATAGAGAAATCAGAAATAAGTCTGACTGCATGACTGACCATTGTGTGATACAATCCATATCACTCATATTTAACACTCTGCTTTATTTAATAAACTGGATTGCTGGGCTGTGTCCATCTCTAATAAGCTTTTATAATCCACGTACACACAGAGAGGGATTGAATATCCACAGGATGTGATATCTCATGACCCCATATGGAGATGCATACAATGGACAGTAGGGTAAACCGAGCAGGTTTGGGGGAAGAACTCATGGAGTGAGGTGAAGCTTGAGATTGCTGATTTGTGGAAATTAATCCTCCCTAACTATGGCACATTTTGCCTCTTATTTTAATCTTGTTAAAAAATAAATAAATTGATAAGAAGAGTGAAAAAAGAAAGAAAAAAAATCACAGATCTCGCTCTCTCTCAATGGCTGTTGTTGATCAGCAGCTTAAAGATGCATGTTGACACCGAGCTTTGATGTACAGCACTAACATGTAAATATGGTAAATATTTTTTTAACTCTAAAAACATACATATACAATCAGTTGACACCACTAGTGACAGTAAACACCTTTAAATTTGATTCTTTTCACATAAATTTTGACTGCTTCATAAAAACATATTTAAACTCACTTCCTTGCACTACACTATGTTATGAAAATTCTAACATAGTGTAATTTTTGTAAAGTAATCCATTTTGATGTTTGCATTGCATTGATAAACAAGCTCTGTAGCTCACCTGGTAGAGCAATGCACTTGCAGTTCAATACAAAATAGCATGAAAATGTTATATTTAATGCTCACTTTTATTAAAGCTATTTGCTAGGTTTATGGTAGCATAAGCAGTAAGTTAAGACCTCATCTTCGAAACAAATTAAGATATTTTTGATTATACCAGAGAGCCAACTGTCCTTCCATAGACAGCAATGCAACTGAAGTTATCCCAGATCCAGAAGCATAAAAACATTGGTAAAACAGTCCATGTGACATCCATCAGTCCATCAACCTCACTTTTGCGATGCTACAAAAAATATATATATATTTTGTGCAAGTTTTATGGGTTTGAAATGACATGAGGGTAAGTAATTAATGACAGAATTTTCATTTTTCAACTAACCCTTTAACCTTAGTGTTACTCAATTTATATGTAATTTCCAAACTGCAATGATACATACAGCAGTCTTTCAAATAAAATGTTTGCAGATTAACATTCAGCTATTTTGAATAACTTTTTAGCACAACTCACGTTACATTGTAAAATCTACAAGAAGGAATATAACATAATTTTACAGAATATGCATTATGTCTGGCAGTGGATTATTCTATTGAATGTAAGTCTTAATTTAACAGGTTTATAAGAAAGACATCTGAAGCACATGTGATGGCCAATGGCAAACAAAAGACAAAGAGAAGTCTCATCCTGATCATTACATATAATGACAAATGTTTACTATTAATAATTGTATTAATTTTAACACTTAAACATATATACATAGTATGCTAACATTCAGTGCCGCTAGTCTGGGACAAAAACATTTTCATGGGTAGTAACATTTAAATGAACTTCTGTGAGATTTCAATTAAATTGCCAGAAGTTCTTGTTGAGTTATTCAGAGAGAGCAATGAGAGTGACATGATCTCTAGCCATGTACATTATTTTTACTTTATCATGAAAGATAACACAAAATGAAGCTAATTAGAGAACTGATGAGGGCAGAGAAAAAGGCCTTGCCCCGGGAGAGGGAATTCTCTCTCTCTCTAATTCACAGATAGATGCCACGTTCCACCCCTTTCAAATTAAAAACCTTCAAAAACTTAATAGCTATGCCTTGAGCAGTCATCCAGTCAGAGAGATAGCCGAGTGCATTAGGGCAGGCTAATTATTTTACTGTCACACTGGCCTTGTATTACTAATGAGAGAGGGGGGTGGGGTTCACAATCCAGCTCTGTATGTAAAAGAGTTAATGTGACCCATGCATGATGTTAAGTATGGATCAGAGAAGATTTTTTTTTTTTAGTAAAATTTGAACAGTGTGCATATTAATGACAGCAGCACACCAGATGGACAGTGAGTCATCTAGCTATTTCATTAACCATATACTCATTAGTCCTGCTATTGGCATTTTAAATTCAGTAACTGTTGTTACCTACGTAACTTTGTCTTTTTTTTCTGAAAATCTTATTTGCAAAATATTCTGAACATGCATGTATTTACACTGACATCTCTCTCTCTCTCTCTCTCTCTCTCTCTCTCTCTCTCTCTTTTTTTTTTAAGGGATACATAATTATGATGTCTGAAAATAAACAAAAGAAATACAAGGCTTACTACAGCTGCACATGTTTACGCCCTTGTCTGCCTTGCATTTTGTTTCTGACAAATCACCCGCCAACTTATACTTTACATGCATGTTGGTGTTCTTCAACAAAATCAATATGGACTTAATGAGTTTCATAATCAGAAAAAGAGCAGAGGAAAAGAGAGAGAGAAATGGACTAGATGACACTTGTGTTGCAAGAGTGAAGAATTAGGGGAACCTAAAGCCCACTCCTGCATGTGAGCGCACACACATACACAAATGGCAAACATTGCTGTGTCGTGCTTGATTGATTCTGTCACCTTGCACTATTGTTCTGTAGGACACTTGCATTACAAAGCCCTAAAGAAATGAATGTGGAATTGTGAGATAGATAGATGACCAGATGTCATAGATAGAGGGAAGAAGAAGAGTGTGTACTTGATTAGAAATATCGGGCAGAAAGTGATGAAGAATAAATGACTAATGTGCATCTGCCTTCTTTCTCGTTATCATATATGCTGCATATCACACCCCGATGAATGATGATAAAACAATAAACATACTGTTAATTCAATATATAAGTATTTACTGTAAATGTCGAATGGTTATAATATAAATAATATAAATAGGACAAGTGAGTTTGTTGTAAGTGAGTTTGAGGAATCAGGCATGATTATAGTATGCTTAGATCTGAACAGAATTTTTTCTCAGTTTGAATTATGCTATTTTATATATATATTAGGGCTGGAAAAAAAATAATTAATCAAAATTAATTGCATTTTCATTGCATATAAATATTTGAATATTTGAATACATACGCTTAAGCAACAAAATATTGTTCATTTTTGTTCAACCAAGTCCAACAGACCAATATTGTGCCATGCGTGATTTCACATTAAGCCGTATATACTACACACAGCCGTTGTTCACTGACGAGTTGCGCAGAACATGTTCATCATCAGCGTGGATTTGCACAGCTCGTCAGTAAACAACGGCTGTGTGTAGTATATACGGCTCAATGTGAAATAATGCACCTGATGGCATTTACTGCTGATTACAGAACGGCTTTACTGACAAAACAACCAAACATATCGGTCGATCTGGATCGGTGCATCCCTACTTTTAAGTACATTCAGAGCATTAGAAACACTAGTTGGTGTTCCAGTATAATCCGTCCACAGAAACTCATCCAGTTAGAAACTTTCCTGTGCAAAAATTAATTAATTAATTAAAATGCTTAAAAAAAATGTACGCATTATTTTTGTGTAATTAATTAATCTACGCTATGGGGAACGAGATGCCCACTTCCCCACACTTTCAAATCTTGCCAAGTGTGTGTGCCTACTCACCAAGCACAGCAGCACCAGGAGAAGTTCGTAGGTCTAGGCCGTAAAACCGAGGGGTGGACCACCTCGCCGCCCCACAGATCTCCTCCAAGGGAACTCCCGAAATAAGGGCCTTGGAATCCACAGTCCCACGAGTCGAATGAGCTCTGACTCCCAACAAAGGTGGGAGATCAGAGGACTCGTAAGATAGGTTAATTGCATCTACTATCCACCTGCTTATGGTCTGTTTGGTCGCTGGAAATCCTTTCTTAGAGGAGCAAAACAGACCAAAAGCTGCTTGGCTCTGCGCCACAGCACCATCCTGTGGACATAAGTGTCCAGTACTCGTACTGGGCACAAGCAGTTCCATTAGAAAGTGTTTCATGCCCTAAACACGGCCAACATCTCCAGGCAGTTGATGTGCCATATAAGATGACGACCAGTCCTCACAGACTCATGACTGTTACCCAACCAGTGAGGGATGCGTCCGTCGCTAGAGTGATATGGCGACATGGAGCTCCCAACACCGGGCCCTGACGTAGGAATTTGGGGTCCCCCCACATGTCTAGGGCACGTACAGCTCGGCGTGACACCTTGATCATGTGGAGGGGATTTCCCCTCAAGGAAACCCCCCTGTTCCGAAGCCACCACTGTAGGGGTCTCATGTGCAGCAGGCCAAGAGGTATGACGTTGGGCACAGCTGCCATGAGACCCAGCAGATTTTGAAACTGCTTGACAATAAGTGACCTGCCCTCTCTCACTCTCGAGAGTGCCGTGCGGATCGACACAATGCAAGCAGGTGTCATATGAGCCTGCATCGTGGTCAAATCCCAAACCACTCCAAAATATGTGGTTCTCTGTACTGGAGAAAGAACACTTTTCTTGGGGTTCAGTCTCAACCCGAGACGTTGCATGTGGGCAAGAACTACTTCGTTAACGTACGGAGTGAGAAGGATAGACCGAAAGGGAGAACTCGATATCGGAATGCTTTGCCCCCAAAAGCGAACCTCAGATATCTCCTGTGAGAAGGATGGATGGACACATGAAAATATGCATCTTTTAGATCTATCGTGACAAACCAGTCCTCGGACTTGATTTGTGACACGACCTGCTTGACAGTAAGCATCCTGAACTTCAGCTTCATTGCTGAGCGGTTCATGAGCCTGAGATCTAAAATGGGTCTCAGCCCTCCATCCTTCTTGGGAACAATGAAGTACTGCGGTGTGAGGAGCTTGTACTCTGCCCGGGTCGCTCCCGCCTAGCGACCCCGCGAGGTGGAGAACGGCGATGGAGAAATTGTTGGAAAGCTGCTGATTGTTTGTGTGCCTCCCGGTGTCTGTCAACGACCTTATCCACAGCTTCCCCGAACAGACCTCGGGGCACCAGCGGGGCATCGATCAAACATGCTCCGACTTTATCTTTTACCTGTGATAAAGACAACCACAGATGCCTCTTTGCGGCTTTCAAGGTTGCCATAGACTGACCAATAGCTTCAGGGACGATGCCGAGGCGGGGGACAGATAGCCAGCAAGCGTCTGTTCCACCCGCTGCATCATCCTACATCCCTGCTCTCTAATGCTCACAACGTCCATGTAAAAATTGGAGGACGGAACAAAAAGGCGAGCAGAGTATGTTTTTTCCCACAATCTCACTACCTCGGCATGAAGATCGGGGAAAAATGGAAGGCTCCGCTTTGGAGGTGGTGGCCGAGATCGCAGGAAGTGCTCATCAAGCTTGCTGCTCCACGGCTCGGCTTTAACCTCGTCCTGCCATTCAATTTTTAATTTGGCAACGGCACGAGTCACCACCTCCACAAGCTCCTCATAAAGGGGTGAAGAAGAAGAACGGGCTGTGCATCTCCTCATCCGCAGCATGGGCTTCCTCACTCTCACGGGCAGCGCCGGACCTCAGTGAATACAGTGGAGAGAGGAACTCGCTGGTCTCCAACTCTTCAGTTTGAACGAGGTCCTTCTGCGATCCCCACGAGTGCTTTTTCCGCTCTGCCTCGGCACGAGGAATCGCAGCGACAGCTCCCTTCTTAAAGAAAGCCTTACGGTAATGAATCACACGCACTGAAAACTTATTACTGGAAACTTATTACAGTTTTTTTTTTTACTTCTCACTGAGATGCTGGAATGTTTGCACACACACACACACACAGAGTACGCTTGCTGAAATGACAAAAACTAAATGCCGGATTCACCCCATGTGCTTTAAGCTTCCTGGCCGGTGACGTCACCCACCTATGACATCTTTTCCATTCATTGGTTTGATTGAGCCGTCACGCTGAGGGCATTCCCCATAGCGTCTTCTGGACGCGGCTCGAGTTCCTGAAGAGGAACTAAGAGATATAATCCCTCCAGCATGTATAATATCTGCTCTAAGGACTATTCCTAGTTTGAAATGCCTGGAACACCTCCTCTGGAAAGCATCCCAACATGATGTCCGAACCTCATCTGTCTCATTTCAATGAGGAGAAGTTTCAGCTATACTCTTAGTGCCTCCTGGGTTTCAAAACTTCACACTGTCTCTCAGGGTCAGCTGAAGTGGGAGTAAGAACATACAGTTTATAAGTATATTAAATTAAGAGCTTTGCCCACAAGCTCAGCTCACTCTTCAATATGACTGCATTCCTGCCAATGCTGCGCTGATCCATCTATAAAGCTCATGCTCACACCTACCCTCACTCATAAACAAGATCTTAAAATACTTAATTATTTCTATTTGGGGAAACAAATTAATAACTACAGTACCTGACGCAGGCAGTCGGCTGCTTTCCAGATGAAACCCATGGCCTCAGATTTGAAGGTGCTGGCCTTCACTCCCATTGATTCACTCTCACCGACAAACAGCCCAATTAAGTTTTGAAGCCAAATAAAGCCATTTGGACAACATGATAGACAACACAGGGAAGATATGCCACTCTAACGCCCCAAAAGAAGACAGCCTCTGCCCCCTGGCTGCACCTTGAGATTGAGAACACATTCAGAATAGGACCACATGGCATGCATCAACTGCCTTGGTACTCCATACTTCCACAAAATGCAATGTGCCTCTGTTAAGACACCACAGGGAACACGGACATAAGAATTCTCAGAGTCCACAAAATGCATTAAGACTGGATAAGCAAATTCCCATGATCCCCTCAGGATCCTTGACTGGGTAAAAAATTGGTCCACTTTCCACATACAGTACAGGACAGAATCTGCATTGATCCTCCTTCAGCCTGTATTAGACAATCATTTTGATTTGGCTTTCCCAAACGTTGGCATTGGCTCTCTTAGGCAGGCTGAGAACCATGACCCCTCTGTAACTGAAACACACTCTCTAGTCCCATTTCTTTCTTTTTAATGGGAAACAGCACACCCATCTGCCAATTGCTAGTCATTAGTACTATATTCCCATGCTATGTTGAACAGGCATATAAGCAAAGCAAGACTGATTTCACCCAGTGCCTTCAACATTTTAGAGCAAATCTTGTGCACCATTAGTTGTTTACTACTGTACCTCAGTGACTTTTGCAAGGGAAATGTGCCAGGATCCCTTTGAATTGAAAGACCCATGGGATAACCAAACCACTGTTCACAGCAACCTCTTGTTTACCAATCTAAACTCCCAAACAATGGTGCAAAGTGGAAGACTTTTGAGTATTCCCATACCTGCTTGACCTGCACTAACTCTTCATTCTGACTGCAGAGGTCAACACTGTATTTCGCAAAAGCCAGTTTCCATAACCATAGTCCTGTTTTTCCAACCCCGGCACCAGGAGAGCAGGTCTTTCTCTCTCTTTGTGAACTCTTCATATGGGTTTACAGGAGAATTCTTTATCTGACCTCTCACCTAGAACCAATTTGCCTAGTGAGACCCTACCAGGAACTTAAGCTCCTGACAACACAGCAGGAGGTACTCAAATCCCTCCACTGCGTTAAGGTGATGATTCAAGAAAGGGTAATCATTGCTTCTTATGCTGAAATCATGCTAAAGTAATATTATTTTTGGCTTTGGTCTATGCATGCATGGTCTAAACAAACAAACAAACAAATAAATAGCTGCCTCCACCAGAAAGCAATTCAGACAGAACTTTCATTTCTACAGCTGCCATATTGAGCAATGTAATTTCTTTTATCAAGTTTCCTATAACCCATCAGCGTCCTTATCTCTATAATGTCTCTAGGTGGGCTAAGGAAAACTTTACACAGCTACAACAAGTCAATTACAGTTAGACGTTAGTGAGGACATGGGTCTGTGTAGTTATGTTGTAGCTCTCAATACTTTGCAAGTAGCCCCAGATATTATTTTCTGATTGGTCTTGCTTCTTTATTGTCCTTGTTTGTAAATGGAAATTTGCATGAAAATGGATGTAATTTAACATCCTATTTACTCTCACTCAAAAAGGTGAAAAGATTGGACATTTTATACTGGTCTAATAAAAAATCATGGTTTCCAGTTTAAGCCTGTTTTGTTCAGTTTGTGTAAAATCAAATAACCCCTTCAATAGAAAATTATAAAATAAAGTATTAAAAATTATGGTATTATTTTTTCTGTTTTAAAAAGACATCACAATAAAGGGTCTTTCTGTTGCTTCTTTCAGTTGCTGTTTTTCTCCTTCATTTATTTCTGTGTGCAATGAGGTGATGTGATTGGTTATTTGTAAAGAATTGTTTGGGGAACTGTAATCTCAAAATACAGGGCTGTAGTATTCAAGTTCGGTCTCTGTGCTTGCACTCCAGTGGCGTCTGCCATTGCTAAGCAACCATCCATTTGCTTCATCCTAATATTAGTTATCAAAAGGCATACATTTGTTTTGGGACTCCAGAAGAGTATGTTTTGATTAATAATTTGAAAAATAATTATTAAAGAAACATGTTCAGGGTACAATTTACCTGTATAGTAGCCAGATGACAGATCTCATTTTAAAACATAGACTCAGCCCCTGATGTTGTTAGTCTAGTCACACATCTGGAATCAGCTTTGTGAATTCAAATACATGTTCAGCATTTAGTATGTGAGACGATACTTTACAATATTGTCTTGTTTTCTCTGGTGACCGTCAACCTGAAGCCTAAGACACACCCCCTCACACCTCTTAGTTCTTATTTTTATCCGTAAGTGCCTCATTGAAATGTATAATACGAGTTAAAACCAGATTTTCTGATTTGCATTCACCAAACATTTTCCTTTTCCTTGCAACCACGATCCGTGACAGAGTTCATTATATATTTTACTATGTGTGAAAGCATAGATTCATCGTTCTCAAGAGCCTGTTAAAAAAACTGTCTCTATTAAAACAATATATTACACTGACCTTTTCCATAACAGAACATTCACCATTAACTTATGAGATATTTCATATAGGTCAGAATGTAACAGTTTTTAAAAGTCATCTAAATATTTCAACGCCAAGATCATGGGGGTCGGTATGAAACGTTGGATGTGTGTAAATGTCTGTACTTTTGCATTTTTCAAAACACACACACACACACACAGAGCAGTTGAGGCCAATGATTCTTGTAAATTAGGACAACAAAAAGAGAATGCCAAACCTCTTAGGGAACATTTGCACACATAAACAAACCAATTTCATAGATTTTCATATACTCCGGAGACATTTCAGACTGTCATCAAACACAATTAGATAATTGCATTACCAGCTCACCAGATCAAATCAATCATGCTCAGAGACTGAGACAGAAAAACAAAGGAGGAAAGACAAACCCAAGTAGTCTCTTCCCAAACACTAGTGAACATGGCTCACTGTCTGCTGTCCACACAGGCAGTTACCTTCTAAGGTGCCATTCTAACCAAAATGGAACCTCATTAGTGACTGATTTGAAATACTAGCCAATAACTCCATTAATGCTCACCTACCAAAACAACGCTCTTCTCAGACACTCTACAAACACAACTGATTCCAATAGTGTTGCTAAGCTAACCACAACATACTCCAATTAGCACAAACACATGGAGCATTTTTAGTTTTTTTCCAAAATAGTGTGCTAGTTTATAAAATATCTTTTTCTGGTAAATCACAGAAAAATTAAATGTTTAACATCACTGACAAAGATCAGAAAAATTTTATATATACTAATAGTACTCTTGAAGATTGTCAAAGGTTTCTATTTTTAGCTCGTTTGGAAGCTATGCCTACCAGAGGCTGTGTTTGTTGGCCACATACGTTATTGATGCTGCCTCATTCAGAGTCAATAACCATTATGTTCCAAAGAAAGAGATTACAGTAATTTACAAGAAATTAGAAACATCTTTTTTAAAGCATGTTTTCTGCCATTGAGCATTTTAGCCAGCCTTAAACATTTTGTTAGGCCTGTAAATGCAGTGGCCAATCCGGCGCTTTTAAGTCAAAATCTTTGAACGAAAGTTATGGCAGTAACCGGTCAAGCCAGTTCATAAAATGAACTGAATCATACTTTAGTTTCAGGTTGCGGATGAACAACTGAAGTAGCACGTCAAAAAGAACCAAATGAGTCAGTTTAACCAAATGTCAAAGATTACAGAGGACTCAAAATGAGCCGTGGTGAAGCTTGGAGAGGATTACCGAAGATTCTGATGAGTGAGTTGACAGTGCAAGCCTGAAGCATGTGCTGGAATTACAGTATTTCTTTCAATTGCTAACAAGCACTGTTCACACATTCACCAACACATATGTCAATGCAGACAAAACTATTAATCATTTTTAATTGCAAAATTAATGCAATGACCAGATTTTGAGCCTGAAAAACACTATACATTTTCAGTACATTTTTTAAATGCTAACACACTGCTTTCAAACTGGATGAAGCACATTCAAATCAGAACTATGTAAACTGCATTTGTGTTCTAAACTTGCCTGTGGTGGCTAAAATGGTCTAGTTGGGCGGCTCAAGGGTTTGGAAGAGAGCAAAAGTGTGCGAGGCTGGAAATGTCAGCCCCAGTGAGTCATAGAAGGAAACAGGAAATAGGGATAATGAGAACAGAGGAGAAATGGAGAGACAAACAGAGAGGTAATGAATATGTCAGAGATGAGGTCGAGTTGGAATCGATACAGAACATTTCATATTCTCACCATTTGGAGTGCACAGTGTGTATGCAGGTGGACGTCCCCTCTTGACCTTAAAGTAATGCTATTCTGTCCCACTAAATGTCATCTTACTGATGGGGGTCAGTTGGGTATTACGAGCAAAGGACAGAGTGTGTGTGCCTGTCTCTTTGCGGAGTGAACGATCCATTATGGTTGATTATTCGGAATGTATCTGCTGGCAAACAGGAAGTTGGAGTCCACCCATAACCCAGCAGCATTACACTCCTCCACACAGCTCAATCAAATACAGTCCCCAGGGAACATAATGTTGCAGTGTGTTTTTGTGGGTGCCAGCATTCACATTGTCTTGTTTTATGTTTGACGCCAGCAGTCATGAAAGGTAAACTGGGAATTCTTTCATTTATCGACTACCTCAGACTTACAGGAATAACAGCTAACATGTTCATTCATCAGATTATCATTAGATGCATATACTAGATTAGGTCTAAAATCTAAAATGACATTAATAAAAAAAGAAGGCCAATTATTGGAAATCAATTGCTTTTTCTCTCTCCCTGGAGAAGAGCATGATGGGTAATGCATTAATGGATTATGATAGAATAGAAGCAATGACATCACCCAAGCTGTCATTCATTGAAGCTGGCAAATGGAATTTCTCCGAACACAGATGTCAGTGCTGAATATCATCTCCTCTTTTGAGTCTCTTCACCTCAGTGATCTGAAATGCCAGAACTGTCATTAATTATTGATTAACATGTAAAAATATATACAACGGCAAGAGTATAATTGCATACGGTAATTGTCTCTGTTATGTATTAATTAAGAGCTGTGCCCTAAGACTATGAAAAAGAGTGAGATTAAGAAGCAGAAGACAAATTGTAACCATGTGCACAGTTATAGGCATATCTGAAAACTGATTACAAAAAGTTGATTACAATATGTAGTTCAAGTATATTTGCACTATGCAGAAATGGGCATAAATACATACAGTAGAAATGTATTTAAAATACAAATACAAAATACTGTGTAAAAATGTATCAAAATACAAATACAGTATTTTGTATATTGAAAATATACAAAATACATGTGAAATTGGCCATCAAGTGCAGGCATCCCTATTAGGCTGAAATATATCTAAACTAGCGGTGGGCATAGATTATTTTTTTAAATCTAGATTAATCTAGATTAAAATGTCTCATTTGAATTCTGCCAAAGGCATTCAGAATATGTGTGCTCCCTAAATAATAACTAAAAGTAAAGCCTATGCGGACACCGGACTAGTTTTACAGGGGGTCGTTAGAGAATGTTTTGTTTCACAGACGTACTAGGTGATTTTAATCCCATCCGAATCTGTGATGTCTGTGTTTTTCTCTCACAACCTCTGTGATAATTCTAGAGTTGAATTGCGATGTCTGTGATATTTATTTTTCACAACGCATTTCCTTGTGTGTTTTGGCCAACACGATATGCCGTAGATCAGCCTTCGGACCGAGAAGCCATCCCATATGGACCCGGACATTGCGAGTCTACAGCGCAGACAGATGAGAGTGTTACGCGGCAAGTTTCACAATCAAAAGAGATGGTAAAAAAGAAAAGAAAGATAGCCATACATGAAACAGAGACACAGGCGACTGCGAAACAAGCGAGAAAGACGGAGATGATGATGACACCCTTAGCTTAGTTCAGAAAACTGAGAAATGCTGACTCTGCTGCAGGCGGCTCCATACATGAGTGTTAAGGTTGCACCCTGATAAAAAGGCTGATTGGCACAAAGTATTTTATGCATTTTGAAAATACAAAATACTAATCTTAAATGTATTTAAATACAAATTACATTAGATTTTTTTTCCAAAAGGCTTTAAAATACAAAATAGTATTTGGTATTTCAAATACATATTTTAAATACATTTATCTAAAATACTGCCCATCCCTGGCACTATATATTATATACAAGTATATATACTTTATTGTGAATGCTTTGCTGCAGGATGTTGGTGTTTTGATTTAATGACTATAAAAAAAGTCAAGGGGTGTAGCAAGCAGGTAAAGCTTAATCTATATTTATTCAGTACATATCAATATTTTCAAAAAGATTTTGAAAGGAGTTCCACTTTTTATGAAAAAATGAAGAAATAAATAAAAATGCTGGTCCTCCATATTGGTTATACCATATGGACTATGTTGGTTATACTGTACCACACTGTACCATCAAAATCAAAGTGTCATTTGAATCATCAACCAATCTATTATATTTAACTCAAATTGTCACAGAAGAGAGGCATTTGAAATCCATGTTTGTTCCAAGTACCGTATGAGTGATTTTTTGTCTCAGTTGACCACCTGTGATCAGATCGCCCAAGACAGATGTTAAAACCAGGTGTAAACAGGGCCACTGTGGAACTCCAGCACAGACTGTAAATATCAGTACAGCTACCTGCTGTTGCTTTCTTTAACAAAACACACAAAAATGAAAGAATTTGTGAGCCCCTCCTTCTTTGTTCTTAAACTACTTATGATTCACAGAGAAAACCACAGAGAATTCACAGATACTAAAATATTCTTTAGGAGATCATACGCAGATATCTCTGATTCCTGTTTTAGTTTTGTTCGCCCTGTGGAGGTTTTTTGTTGTTGTTGGTGTTTGTTGCTTAAGTGTCTTCAATTTATTCAAAGACTACAGCTTAATTTCCCATGGTCATCGATTTCAAAATCCTTCCATGGAAAGACCTATCGATTCACTGTGTTGCTTCATGGCTTCACCACTGTCCCTAGAGCCAATCTCTCAACTTCAGTGTGTGAGAAAACCACTGTGTGAGTGTGTGTAAGAGCTCTTCCAGTTTATGGATACAAAATGCTAATTTTTCCTTCTGTAGAGAGGGAGGAATACTAATAGATCCAGAAATGGTGGAAAATTCATATTAGGCAGGAGAGTGCACATGATCGGATGAACCAGCACAATAACCCTAAAGCAAGATACAGTTCTGGGAATTTTTGATCTCATTTTATTTTTGGAAAACTTTTGGAGATGAACTTTTAATGAAACATTTCACCCAAAAATGAAAGATTTACTCACCCTCATGTTGTGCCAAACCTGTGTGAATTTAATTTTGCTCTGGAACTGACATGGACAGGGATATCGGGGTAAGCGCCAACTGTCAGAGGCTCCCAAAGCCTTCTACAGGAAACTGAACCTTTGGAACTAAAAGTACATTCTGACCACAAGAGCCACCAGGCCTCTTAGCAAAAAGAGTACAAACTCACCACAAATCTGACTACGTGGACTTCTAATTTCCACAGTATAAGGGGAACATGCTGGCCCCTAATACCACTGTGCATGCAGTTCACCTGACAACCTCTGAGCATTGTTTAAGCTAACCACAAGGAATCTTGATCTCTTTTAGCACAAACAGAGACAGCACACTATCAGGTTATTTGGTGCATATAGTGCAGACTAGACCCACTTTGGGCTCCAGGTACGTATAGTTCAATGTGATCACTACGCCCCCTGGATTCTTTGTTGCATACAGTATGCTGTAGTTCAAGCTGACCAGTTGGACTCTCGATCTCTGCAGCACACTTAGAGCACATCAAAAGGTTCCTGAGAACATCTAGTACTTTAGGGGCCCCTTGGTTTATATACTATAGTTCAAGCTAACCACTGAGACTCCTGATCTCTACAGCACAAATACATGAGGGTTACCACATGCATACCAGTCCCTTCATTGCATCAAGTGTAAACTAACTACTTGGGTCCCTAGATTCCACTGTGCATGCCGCTCAAGGTCTTGGCAGCACAAATAGAGCAATCTTACCACTAGGACCTTAGGCCCCACTGTCCATACTGTGCTGACCACCAAGACCCCAAGCCCCTTGAAGCATACAGCAGGAGCAGACCCCTAGGTGAATAAATCATAAGGTGACAATAAGTTCTTAAGTTACTTTATGGTAGATGTTAAGTTTTAGCTTTCCAAAATAATTTTTGGTGATATATTATAAGCATTAAACCTCGACCCATCTTGACATGACAAGTTTGAATAGCCAGTTGGGGTGAACTATTCCTTTAAGGTATTTGGTATTACATTTGCATACTGCCGGTATAAGAGAGCCCTGCTGTCTGTGTTTAAGTGTGTGATCATTATCTAATTACCTTGCGCCAGCCTGACAAGCTCTCAGGTGAATTGTCTGTCTGGTGGAAATCCTCGAGGAGCAGAAGGTTCAGGTCTGTGGGGATTCATGCATCCCTGGGGCAGGTATTTGTTTTGGGGGAGGTCAGTAATGCCAAAGTGTCAGTTTAAATTCAGAGACAAAGACTTGTCGGCTGTATAAGACAAGTACTCGCTTTATCACACGTGTGATGTTCAGACATCTGACCTGCTTCTTGAAGAGCCCTATTAAACCCTCCTGTGATAACAAGCTCTTAGTTCTTTTTCTTTCTCTCCCTCTCGGTCTCACTGGTGTGGTACAGACTCTGACCTTCTCCTGCTGCTAATTACCCTCTCCAAACATAAAGCCCCCTGTGACAAGGAAGAGGAAACCAAAGCTGTCATTCAACAACAAGTCCCATTAAACTCTCCAACTTCTCTATACTCTTTAAGAAGTCCTTTCTTTCTTAGCGAAGCTTCACACTGCAACATATTTTTTTCTCCAGTAAATTATTAAATCTATTTAAGCAAAAACTGTATTTCTACCATGACAACTTTGAAATATTTTATCATTTTAATGGATATGACAATGTATTTGTTCTGTATATATATGCAATGCAGCTGATTTGCTGCTGCTGCTGCATATTGTTTATTGTAGATTATTGCTTCTGCTGCAAAGCAAGTACAGGAAGTAAAGCAAGTACTGCCAATACAAACACTAAATGGTCCTGTGAGCATTTAATAAAATTTTTATTAAACTATACTTTGCACGTCGTCCTCTCTGGTTTATACTAGACTGGATTGGTTCTGGTATATGGAGGAATATACAGTGTGTATGGAAAGTATTCAGCCTCTCTTTTCACTCTTTGTTATATTGCAGCCATTTGTCAGAGCAAATGAGAATCATGAGGTCAAAGGAACTGCCTAAAGAGGTCAAAGACAGAATTGTGGCATGGCACAGATCTGGCCAAGGTTACAAAAACATTACTGCTGCACTTAAGGATCCTGAGTGGCCTCCGTAATCCTTAAATGGAAGATGTTTGGGACGACCAGAACCCTTCATAGAGCTGGCCGTCTGGTCAAACTGAGCTATCCAGGGAAAAGAGAAGAAACCAAAGATCACAGTGGCTGAGTTATAGAGATGCAGTCGGGAGATGGGAAAAAAGTTGTAGAAAGTCAACTATCACTGCAGCCCTCCACCAGTCACCAGTCGCAGCATCATGTTGTGGGGGTGTTTTTCAGCTGCAAGGACAGGGCGACTGGTTGCAATCAAGGGAAAGGTGGATGTGCCCAAGACCAGGGAGAGAGTGCTCAGGACCTCAGACTGGGCCGAAGGTTCACCTTCCTACAAGGCAATGACCCTAAGCACACAGCTAAAACAATGAAGGATTAGCTTCACAACTCAAGTTCTTAAATGGCTCAGTCAGAGCCCTGACTTAAACCCAATAGTCCACCAAAGTTTACCATCCAACCTGACAGAACTACAGAGGATCTGCAATGAGGAACGGCAGAAGATCCAAAAAACCCAGGTGTGAAAAACCTGTTGCATCTTTCCCAAAAAGACTCATGGCTGTATTAGATTAAAAGAGTGCTTTGTACCCACTGTCTTATGGTTTTAACGACAACAGCATAAACAAATGTTAATGTGTATGCATGCTTTTTGTGGCCCCATCTTAACTTCCGGTAGTCATCACAATAGATAATAGGAACAGCTAAGTCCTTCTAGAGTAGATTTATTATATATATATTTTCGCCACCGGGCAAAGACAACGCAACAAGGGAACTTTGTGCAAGCCTCAAAGGGTGGGTTTTATTGACAGAGTGCGAAAACAACCAAAGTGAGTGACGGCGCGTTGCTGGCTGGCGTGCGGTGCTGGTTGGCGTGCGGTGCTGTGGTGCTCTTTGTCCTTTTCCCAGGTGATTGGTGATCCATGAAGCCAGGTCTAGGTGAGTGGTGCTGCGAGGCCAAGCGGTCACAGGCTGAAGTCTGGGAAAGCAAAGGGAAAGACAGCGTAAGCTTCAGTGTTGCATTAGCCGGTGGCTTGCCAGCTGTATTTAAACCTGGGCTTCCCGTGACCGATTGGCCCACGGTGATTGTTCCCGGGTGTTTTTGATGACTGCCAGGTCGACGCTGATGAGCTACGGTGTTTCCCGCCACAATATATATAAATATATATATAGATTTTTTTTTTTAATAACAAGCAAAATATGCTGCGTAAATCAGAGGTATTTATTAAAAATGTAAACTCATTCTTTGCCAGCAGGAGGTACTTTAAGCAAGAGAAAACGAGGTTTCCTTGGTGCAGACAAAGCAGCTCTGAGCTTATAAACGCTGGATGGAATGAACAACAACATTTGTGGTGTTAACCCCATATTGCAGTGCTAAATTTGTTCAGTGAGAAACAGAGCAGTTTGCTTGTTGCTGAATGCTTGGCAGCCAATCAGAAATTGAGCAGCGAGGCTTGTACAAGATCAGTAACAGAAAAAGCACATCATGTAAACAGCAGCTGGTGAGAAAAAAGTAAGAAATAACAACACACCTTGTTTTCTTTATTTTGCACTTTTCTCTTTTTATTCTTGCCTTTTTGTGAGTGTGATGTTGTGCCTAAAACTCCTAAAACGTGTGGAAAACATCTTGCGCCACTTTCTCTTGTTTCAAAGCGCTCTGTAGCCTGTGTTAGGATGAAGTTAGGACAATTCTAAGGGCCTGATGATGGAGGGAGGCCCAAGGGTGAAACGTGAAAATTTGTACTAGGCGGAACGCAATTGCGATTTCTACCGCGAGGAGAATCACCGAAACATGATTTGTACAGGTGCGGACGGTGATCACAATTTATACCAAGGGAGGTTTTTGCTTTCTAATAATCTCTCTCTCTTTTACTCTCATTCTCATCCTGTGTTCCATTCAGTCCTGCTGGGGACAGATTTTCCGGGTTACTGAATACAGTAGTGCATGAGCATATTGTTTAGTAACCCTGAGCGACTGTCTCAGAGAGAAATGTCACAGTACTGTAAAACAGTCCTCCTGTCAGTGTATACACAGCCAATATCACAGAGGATATATAATAATACTTAGGACCATGTGATATTTCAGCTTTTCTTTTTTAATAAATCTTCAAAAATGTCAACAATTTTGTGTTTTTCTGTCAATAGGGCGTGCTGTGTGTACATTAATCAGGAAAAATCTATCTATCTATCTATCTATCTATCTATCTATCTATCTATCTATCTATCTATCTATCTATCTATCTATCTATCTATTGTTCAATTGTTCTGTCATTCTACATAATGTGTCTACCATTTTCACCTGTCTATTAATTGTCTCTCTACATCCATCCATCCACTTATTCATTCAATCAACCAACCATTTATTGTCTGTCTTTCCATCTCCCTAACCACAAGCAGTCCATTTGACCTGTGTCTGCTACATACTCAGTGGGATTCAGAACTTCACAGTGCTGAATTATAAAACCTCACCTAAGGCACTTGTCTGTTTATGTTTCTGCAAAGTACTCATGGTTAAACTGATGCGTTCCTCCTTTGAACGGCTCTAAGCTGTTATTTATCCGAAGGCGATCTGTTCACATTTATACTGCTCAGATCTAGCAGGCACTGCATAAAAGTCCAGACAGAAAAAATGGATCCGATGCTCAGGAGTTCTGCAATAATTAGTGACTTCTGTGTGGGCTTAAGGATAATGATTATTTTATGATGCTAATACATCAGTGATACAGCACTGCGACAGTTACCACAGTAAAAAGTTATCAATTAGACATATGCCTCATTAGCATATTTGAGGGCAATTTACAATGTGGAAATGATAGATGGATAAACAGAACGCACAAACGTTCATGCCCAGATGTGTTTAAATCATCTGAAGTTGGATGAGCAGTCTGCTCATATTCATTAGCACTCTTGGGAGTTTGTACTTGTTTCCTCATGCTTGATTAGTTTGAGGGATGGGCTGCAAACTAATTATCATACTGTCCATTATAGGATAAGATTAGTGTGTCCTAAATCAGTGCATTAAAAATAGCATGTTGCTGGTCTGCTAGTTCTGAGTTTTGATTTACATGCTCCTTGCACCAGAAGATGAGTTGTTTGAATTATTTTTATTACAAATCAGTTTAAATCTAGCAATTGCATTTTTCTGTTTCTACCTTGAAATTAAAAAAAAAGTTTAAAAGGAAATTGCACCATTTTTTCTTACTATTCCAAATATATTCCTCACAATTTTGACTTTTCAGAATTTAAAATGTATATCTCATACAGTTACTGTAACATCTTGTAATTCACAATTTTTAAACAAGCCTGAATTGTAAGAAATAAAGTCAGAATGAATGAAAATGTTACATTTTTAAGATAAAACGTAAATTTATTTATTTTCCAGTGGCTTAAACAAGGTTCCATAGTGAATAGGATATGTTATGGTTTGTTCATATAATGAAATTGTATTTAATAGAATAATAGATTTTAGTGGTAATACATCACATTGGCATTATTGTCCTTTGTTGTCATATAACCTTGTCACTGTGCATGGTATCCAGTTATTATCTTGGGGAAAGAAATACATGTATACATACGTTTATGTAGTTTTGTGTTTAAAAAATAAGTAAATAAATAAACCTTGACAGTCAAGAAAGAGAGGTTTAAATTTGTAGCTGACAGTTCTTCCAGTTAATCCATCACACTGGAAACTGAAGGTCAAGTCAAGTGCATTGTGTGCAACAGCACTTTCTATGCAATGTGGTTTGTAATATACTGCACAATTTGAGCAGAATTGGTCATACGAAAATTTTATGCTTATTTACACAACAACAACAAAAATAACATTACTTACAATATACAAACTGCACATAACAAAAATAGCAGCATTTAGTATGTCATCCTAAACATAGCTGTAGTCTTTAGATTTATATATATAAATCAGGTGACTGATGATTCTGATCTGACTGATCATCATAGCTATGCAGGTCTGTTTATGTGTGAGAATAAATAGGATTTGGTGAGGTCACACGTACGGGTGTGTATGTAAGTGTGTGTGTGAGTGAGAGAATTCAGCGTGAGGATGTAAATGGTGTGTGGAGCAGTTATCTGGGACACAGAGAGCTATAGATGATCTCTGAGTGCCACTCAGCACATTAAACACCGTGGTAAGCATCTGCTCTCCTGTCTGCACTCTCGCTCTCGTCTCCAGATGAGCTCGGAGTCAGGTTTGAGCTCTTCACCTTCAGATGTTTCCGATACACAAAGCCGCAGGGCTGACTGATATAAAGCTTCATTCGGTGCTCACAGGACTCCGCCACCAGCCTGGAAAATGTGCCCTGAATTATTTAGTTGTCCTTTAATGCCTTTGTGACCCACACAGATCTCTTTTTCTCTCATTCTCTCTTTTTTTTCTAACACAGTGTTTTTTTCTCTCTAGAGGGTGACCCCGGCCTGGATGGGCATGAGCGTCTGTGTGTGTGATTGGCTGGATTTTTCAGGTGTGTATGATGATAAATTTATCTCAGCCGTGCAGGCATATGAATGACACAGGCTCACTGGATTAAATTCATCCACATTTATGAACTCTGTATGAAATAATATCACTAAAGCCCCACTTTTTGGATCTCTTTGACGTTTTTCATATTTCCTTTTGTAGATATGTAAGACAGGAGTAAAATATGAGTGTGTCTGGGTTCTTTCTTTGAGGAGACGGCGTGTGAAGGGGAAAAAAAATATTTATTTAAAGCTAAATATTAAATATCTGATATTAAAATATGAAAGATTTCCCGAAAAGCACAGTGGCACCAGCAAATAAAGTTTCTCTGTATTTTTTTGCCTTTCTAGATCTCATTGCATTTGCATTAACCACTTTTCTGAATCTGAATCTCCTTCAGATTTAATCCAAATTTAAAATGTTCTGTTTGATAATTGAAGCCTAAAAGCCTAATTGTCTAAAACGCTATTAATGACTAACTATAAAGTTGTAATAGTCATTCTAAAATAATAAAGAAGATAACAACACAGAGGAAAGATACTGGAATTGCTTTCAGATTTTTTATTGAAAAAAAAAAAAAAACAATCAATCAACTAGTATTCATCAAAAAACACTTGGCACTTGATGTGAAATCTTTGTTTAAGATCCGCTATTTTTTAATTGTTGATCACAAGTGCATAACAAATTTGCCTGTTTAAATATCAAAGGGCACACTAATTTGCAATGCACTACAAAATCCAAACGCAGAAAAAAGAATTTGCCTGATTTCAGAAGACCACTCTGTGAACAGCTGTGTATCAGGATGTCTCTCTATGGGGATGTGGGCTGCAGACAGGGCTGAGGAAATGAGAACACTACCTGGGCCAGATCTCACCTGTGTCCGGGCCTGACACCTCTCCACAGGACTCTCTGCCTTTCCTCCCACATTCTGTCCATCCTGCTCTGCCACGAGCCACACACACACATACACATACACACCTTTGCTCTGTGCTCTTGAGTGCATGGTCAGCACTTTATTATTTGGCAACTAATGTGATCAAGATCATCATGTCCTTCTGCTTTAGTGTGTATATATGTGTGTGTGCCAGTGTGAACTGAAGCCTGTTTTTATACTGTATGTCCTCAGTATATTAGCATTGCAAGCTCCATTTCATTTACCCTTTATTGAAGAGTGTATGTATAATACGCTCTAAAAGCTAATCACTGTGCCTTTAAATACATTTTAATGTCTAATATATTTTCTTCTCTCTGGAACATATGACTGTGATTAGTGAATCATGACATTCTATGTCCAAATATAATTGTGTAATGGTAGCTAAACTGAATGTAAAATGTTTAATGTCTCTTGCATCATTTTCTTTTTAAACACAAATCAGTATATTATGTGTTATATAGTTTAGAAAAGGCAACAAAGGACAGACACAGATTTATGTTAACACACTTTCTATCTTTCTTTTTTTTGTCAACCTTTTAAAAACTTTGTATTTTAATGTTTATTCCAGTCAAGTTAGTCCCATTAGAATTACAAACTGTGAATTATAAACAAAGAAAATTTTGTTTTCAGTCAGAAATTGTGTATGCATTAAATGTTTGCCTGCTGACATGTCAGTCAGTAATTAACTCCACATGTTGTGTGGTTTGAAGAGGCCATGGGTCATCATAGTGACAGCAGTAGCAGCTGGGGGCAGTGACAGCTCTGCATGGCAAGGGATTATGGGAAATGGGGTTCACAAGTGAGGTCAGTGATTGATGGCTAAATGCAGGTCCCGTAGGACTGCTGGACGGTTGCTACTGGATACTGGCGGTGTCTCGGCTCCAGGCAAGGACAGAAGGGCAGATCGAAAAGAATTACACACAGATCTCTTTCACACTGTCTCTCTCTCTCCGTCTCACACCTTCTGCTTTCCCCTGGCAACAAACATAATTAATGACACTCAGTTTCAAGCATGCATTTGTGTTTATGAGCTTAAATGTTTTATGTTTTACTTTCAGTGATTTTGAGTCACTGAATTATTCGCTCACTCAATTTATTCAAAAACTTGGATTCATAGAATAAGTAAATGCTGCTGTGTGTTTCTCTGAGATGCACAACAGTTATGCTGTGGTTTTGTTTAGAGCTATTTCCATTTGTAAAACAAACAAAAAAAGAGAGAAAATCTAATACTGAATCCAAAATGTAACACAATATTAACTTCCAGTATATATGACTGTTGTGTTTATGCATCGCTCTGTTTTTGTTTATTTAGCTGTGTGTTGATTATGTTCATGCATCTTGATGTTGTTTACGCATGTTTTTAATGTTCTTCTTAGTATCAGCATATGAATATTTAAGCAGCTAGCTTAGCGTGTTGTGATGGGTAATTATGTGTTGAATCTCACTAATTAGAGGCGTCTGTCTTCACCTAATGAAGGATAACCTGCCACACATAAGAGATTTAAGTAAGTTTAAAGGCAATGCACATATTCATTTATAAGTGATTGAAATGCTAATTGGTTGGCATCGTCTTGACCTGCTTGCAGGAGAACAAGAGCAAGCAGTTATTGGACAAAAAAATAAAAATTTAACAGATTCATTGTATAAGCTTTTAGGATGAGCTTTTTTGAGCGTTTTAAACTTTGCATGCATATGTACATTAATAAATAGACATTTGTTGCTTGAACCTGTGATAAATCAAACATTAAAAGAGCAAAATTACAAGGAACAAAAAAAGAATCAAGTATCCAACAGATTCCCTAATAATTACAGCACCTGAGATGTCAAGTCAGTAAATTATGAGACATTATTATTCCACAACCTTCGTGTGATGCCATTAATGACCTGTATTGTTGAACTAATTTGGAGATGCAACCATGTTCAGGAAACCGTCATGACTAGCTAGTTAGTTTCTTTTGCAATCATACTATGGCAGTTAAGCAGTGAGTTTGTCATTGTATGAGAAACACACTCAAGGGTGCATTTTCCAAAATTAATATGGTCATTAGTTCTGTTGAAATCTATTGATAATTATGGGACATATATAGTTGACTTTGGGAAATGCTTTCTTAAGTAGCTAGAAAAAACAGGCATTTACAGCATTGTAACACTATCACTCTCGAGTACTAAGGTTTGTTGTTGCCTATAGTGCCAAAATGCATGTTAAGCATGCACCATTCCAGACTTGCAAAGTGCTGGCCATGCATTTGCATCCGTGAGCATGCATAAACTACTTTTCTGGCCTGAGTGATTGTAAACAGTGGCAGTCTCATTATACCATGCTTACAAAAGTCACTGAATCTGTGGTCTATTCATCTGAAGTAATCTGTAGATAGTATAATGCAAAAAAACAAAACCCCAAAAATCATTTTGCATTACATGAACTATAAAAAAAGCAAAGAGCATAAATGGATAAAGGAATAAATGCATTTACATTACATCAAGGGCTTTTAGCAGATGCTCTTATACAAACAATAGTAAGTGCTTTGTTATTTATTTATTTATCTATCATGCTGTTTTATTGACTTACCTTTGATCAGAACCAAATCATGTTGATTGTTTTGACTGAATAAATAATCAAGATATAGAGATTTGCTTGTGCTGTACAAGTACGAGACCTTTAGGAGGTCACATACATTCGCATGTCATAAATTGAATCACATATTTAATATAAGCTTTTTATGTTTCATGAAATATGAATAACTTTTTTTTGTTTTTTCTCTTCAGTAATATAACAGCACATCATGAGTTTGTTGTTTGCTTTTGGCATCAGATAGAGCACTTGGACCCAGAATAGTGACGTGACTTAACAAGTGGATAGGCTTATTAACACACAAAAGCAAATAAATGAAATCTGGTCCTTCTTTAAATTTTATGACAGCATTTTAAACAGATTCTGTGAAAATGAAGCCATTACTGCTGCAAAAAACAGAATGTTAAAATATTAATATTAACAGCTATTAGTAGAGGGTTAATTGATCCTGTACCTCTGTATGTCTGTGTTTGTGTTTCTCTTCCACTGGTGAGAGTTTCTTCACTTCTAGAGGTGTTATTTCTCACTACATGAGGACACTGTCTGACAAGCCCACACAGTCAGACCAATTTTATTTTATTTTTTATTTTTTATAGTTTGCAGTCCTTGTCTAATGATGTGCAGCTGATGTACTACAGTAATTAACTATTACTATGAACCAAATCCTGCAAGGGCAAGGATGAATCTGATTGGCAAAATGAGTTTTAGATATAGATAGATATTCCAGAGGATTGTTTTTTGTTTTGTTTCTGGGTCTCATTGTCTTTGGTCTATTGGAAAAATTCCTACTTCCCTATTTTGTGGTTGTTATGAGTATGAGTTTCACATTCAAATGCTTTGTTGTTGGAAACAATGGAAATCATCGAGGATATGCCTGGTTAATTATTGCTTTTTGGGGGGGAAATCTTATAACAGCCAAACTACCATGAAGTTCGAGTCAGTATCCAATTTTATTGTATTGTATAAAATGTAGCATCCCATTCTTTGATAATCATATACTCATTATCTGTGTTCAACCCAGTATCACGCCAAGACGTGACATTTTCACATTGGTCCACTTCGAAAAACGTGTAGCTGTCACGGTTTAGCCTCCTCAGACGTGAAACCTACACGTCAGTGACAGGCATCAGCCGTGATCCACGCACGGATTTGGATTCAAATATTGGATAATGATATTGCCTTTATTGTATTGGGGTGTGATTTTTTACTGTAAAAGGTCACAACAGTTTTATTTATATGACTTTATTAATACATTCACGAGCATGTAACCTAGCACCTGCCCCTAAACCTACCATCCGTTACTAAAACACAAGATAAACCAGCAGATACAATTACCAACATTATTTATTAAAAAGGATTGATCACCATCTCTCTGTCCGCCGTGACTCATCTGTGCTGCTTTGCGCAAATTTTAAGAGAAGAGAATCCATACGTCAGCTTTGGTTGTAAAATTCTTGGCTCTTGTGTGTCTCATGACTGATCGCGTCATGCTGTTGTGAAATATTATTGGCTCTTGTGTGTCTGGTGATCGATTTGCGTCATTCTACAGGATGAGAGGCTTTTGAATAAGATGTGAACGCGTTAATAGAGCAGGGTAATTTCAGTGATTAAAACGATTGTATTTTACTCTCTTCTTTGCATAAAGACATTGTATGGCTTAAAGGTGTCAAAAGGTCAAAAGGTGTCACGATCAGCTGGATATGCTAGCCCAGCCCTGGATGGCACTCCAGCATTATGTGAACTCTGTGTCTGTGCAGACATGTCTGTTTTCATACATGGACTGTTTGTCAATGAACTCTTGTCTCCACCCATTCTATATGTTGTCACGGTTCATGTCATGTCAATTCATGTCTCCGCCCCCAGGAATAAAAGGAATAAAAAGTTTATTTAGAAACGTTTGGAAACTGCAGTGATATGTACTTATTGGTACGAGTTTTGTGTATCACTAAAAAGTGCACCCA
>JAUCMT010000039.1:7431617-7441968 GCA_032357475.1 Enteromius thamalakanensis | reverse complement strand
TTCGTACAAATTTATACGAATTGGCATCTCGTAAAATATGTACGATTTAGAATAAATCGTATGAATTCGTACGAGTCGGGTCGTACAAATTCGTACGAATTAGCCACCTCGTAAAATAAGTACGAATTGCTGTGAGATCAGGTTGGCCAGACCAAACTCTAGGCACTCTTTGTCGACAGAGAAGGCCCAAAGGTCGCCAACGCAATCAGAAGTGCTGTCTTAAGTGACAGATATTTTACCTCAACTGATGCCAGTGGCTCAAAAGGAGTGATTAACCCGACGCACACCTCTGAGGAACAGTGGTATGCAGCTATAGCAGCAACATACACTTTGAGATTTGAAGGGGACAGCCTGAGCTCCAGCTTCTCCTGCAGGAAGGAAAGCACCACTGCAAACGGCATCTCTGTCGGTCCTCTCCGCGAGAGGAGCACCAGTCGACGAACAGACCCCATCTCAGAGCGTAGGCCTGCCTTCTTGAGGGAGACCTACATTAAGAGATGGTATCAGTCATGGCTGTTGGAAGGCTGGAGAGGTCTGCTGCGTCCCGTCCAGGGGCCAGACCTGCAGGTTCCAGAGATGCATAGCTAACAACTCCAGGCAATTGATATGCCAAAACAGTCAAAAGCACCTGTCGAGGGACCCGACCTGCATGCCCGTTGCATGCGCCACCCCACCCCTTGAAGGAGGCATCCGTGTGGACCACAACAAAATATTCCCTTTAAATCAGAAAAAAAAAGAAAACAAACAAAAAATAAAAGCTAAATATAATAATAAAAAAAACAAACACATGAATGAATACATAAAACCTCAAATGCATAAGAAAATAACTAAAGGCAAAAATTTGCAAATGTAAAAATAAAAGCTAATTCTAAATAATACACAGAATAAATGTATCAGGCAGAAATTATTAATAAAAAGGACTGTTACAAAGAATCAGTAATTTAACACTGACATTAAACAATACATGACAATACATTAAACAAACTTATATAGCAGTAAAATGGATATACAGTAGTATAGTAGTGTATGTAGAAGATACTAAATGTTCTTTTTGTTTTGTTCTTTGCAGCACGTAATAGTACTGTATATAAATAGCACTGGTTCACTGTAAAAGAGAAAACTTCTTTACATTAACCCTCTGAGGTTTGAGGTGATTTTGGGGGTGATGTTTGGACATGCTATGATATTTGAGATTTTTTCAGCTATTTAGAAAATATTATTGACCAACCTGTATTTTTGACCAAAATGAATTTACATGTTTGCATTTCATAGGAAAAAAATATTATGCGTGGTTAGTACACTGCAAAAAATGCTTTCTAAGACAACATTTTTGCCTTCTTTCCAGCCCAAATATCTAAACATTCTGAAATCAAGAAGAATTTTCTAGACAAAAAACAATTACTGTCTTGTTGTCAGAAAAAAACAAGCTAAAATTAAGTGAGTTTTTACTTGAAACAAGCAAAATAATCTGCCAATGGGGTAAGCAAAATAATCTTGTTTTCTGTTTGAAATAAGAATATTATGCTTATCCCATTGGCAGATTATTTTGCTTGTTCTAAGCAAAAAGTTACTTAATTTGAGCCTGTTTCTTCTAAAAACAAGATAGTAATTGTTTCTTGTCTAGACAATTCTTCTTGATTTCAGAATCTTTAGATATTTTAACAGGAAACAGGACAAACAATCTTGTCTTAGAAAACATTTTTTTGCAGTGTAATAGCATTTTTAAATTGTGTTAAGTTATAATTAGTTAATCAGTAACTATTAAATTCAGCCAGGCCTCCTGAGGAACTACAATTAAGTAATTACTAATGAACAGCGAGGCCCCATGTCAGGTCGTAGCCCTTTCTTTTTCTTTGCTACTAATGTTATTAGCTAAACGTATTACTGTTAGATCTGCAATGTAAATATTTATTTAATGTAAATAAGTGCTGTAGATACCACATTAATAAACCGTTAAAGTGAAAAGAAAGTTGTGTCTGAAATCTGCGTTATTTATTTTTAATTTTTTGGTTAAACGAATGGTGAATACCTCATGTTTTTCTGTATGTACTCGACCATTTCCGAGGGTGTCACTAGAGCATCCATTGTCATTAGGTGTTGCCTGCATGATTTTATATACATTATGTGTGTTTGTTTTCCTTAGTGTAACCGTACGGACCTCTGTGACGGTGTCCGACCGTCATCAGCGGGAACCGTCTCCGGAATACTAGTTCCCACCCGGACCTGTTTTGGCTAAACACCTGTGAGGATTTTCCACTACAGGTGTTCAGCATTATCTGCCCCTGCCACTATGAGGGCAGAGCTCTTGATCAATTCATGGAGTTAGCAATTCAGCAATCCATACCCTCCACAGCTTCACTGTCTGCCATCGCTTCACGTTCCAGGTTGGTTCTTGTACTGGTCCATTTCAACATAGCTTTGGCCCGCCATCCCTCCCCTGTTCCGCCTCGCTCCTGGACTCTAGACTGTTTTTTCGATCATCTCGTCCTCTTGTACTCATGTGAATTTAAAGAGTGGTTTTTGCTCTAGTCTCCACTGAGCATTAGATTTATCTTGTGTAAAGCGTTTCCCTTGTTTCTGGTTAGTTTGTTGGTTTCCGAGTGTCCAAGAATCCTCTCCAAGACCCCTTGGGGCGTCGACTGATGTTTTAGATCTTCTAGAGGTACTCCCGCCAGTTGCTGCACAACCCCCATAGGTGTCAGCTTGGGCCATAGATGACGTAGATTTTCCAGAGGTTCTGCGGGTGGCTGCACAACCCCCAGGTCTATCGGTATGTACCACTGAGCCCTCGCCTCATCCTGTCACAGCTATGGATGCTGCCTCTTAGTCCATTGAATTCTTGTCCTGCCCTGCCATGGCCAGAAAGGCCTCGCAGCTTGCACTGTCCCGGTCAAAGAGGCCATCATTAATCTCTCTGCTCTCTCATACAGTCATGTCTGCTCTGCCCTCGTCTCCTGTGCTACCCTGGCCTCCTGTTCAGCCTGCAACCACCCTTGTGGGCTCCCGTTCCGCCTGCACCACACTGGTGGGCTCCTATTCCGCCTGCTTTCGCTCTGCCCTGGAGGGCTTCTGAGCCATCCGCTTTACCTTGTAGGGATCCTGAATCATCTGTTCCGCCCTGGAGGGCTTCTGCAACTCCTGCTACCACCATGGGTCCCTGCCGTGATGCTGTGTGCCACTACCTCTGCTTCACGGTCCTCCACAACTTTACTCTGTCAGGTCCCCCATTGCTTCATGCTTCAGGTCCTGGTCTATGTCCTTACGGCAGCCGCAGTACATTATAAAAGTAGCCTAAAAAAACAGCAACCCATGTGTCACGGATCTGCCAGGCTTTGCACCCAGCCAATCACAATGTTCACTCTCTCCTGAGTTCTAATCACTGTCACCTGCATCTCATCACCACCGCAATCAGCCATACCACTCCACAGTCAGCATCCATGCTCGTTGCTATAATGTGGACTTTGCTCTTCAATACTGGAAATACTTACCCTGTACTTACCTTGTTCCCCTTAGTTCTAATGTCTCTCCAAAGTTCCAAGATTCCCCAATATATGTGGTGTGGGGTCATTTCTCTGCTCCAGTGTGTCTCCATCGTCTCTGTCTGTCTCCAACACTCCTGCGGATCTGTAAATAGAAAGACTGTATCACTATTATGCATTCATTTAGGACATTCTGTTCAAGTTCACTATTCAGGATTCCCAGTTCAGCCATGGGACTGCGTTATCAATCTGATTCCAAGTGTGTCTGTGCCCAAAGGCAAAATCTATTTTCTCTCGCTTTTGGAGCAAAAGGCCATGGAGGAGTACATATAGGAGGCCCTGAGACAAGGCTACATCCACCCCTCTACGTCCTCTGCTGCTTCGAGTTTCTTCTTCTTGGCCAAAAGGATTACCGATCACTCAACAAGGCAATGGTGGTGTTCCGGTATCCCCTTCCCCTCGTCCCAGCCACTCTGGATATCGCCTTTGTCATGCCCACTGGGCATTGTGAATATTTGGTCATGCCCTATGGCCTTGTTAACGCCCCCTCGATCTTCCAAAACTTTATGCATGAGATATTCAAAGACTTCCTCCACCAGTTTGTTGTAATCTATATTGATGACTATATCAATATCTATATCTATTCACAGAACATGCAGGAACATTGTAGCCATGTCGCAAAGGTCCTCACCCGTCTCAGAGATCACAAACTTTATCTCAAAGCAGAGAAATGCTCATTTCACCAATGCTCAGTCCAGTTCTTTGGTTCAATCATCGACTGAACTGGAGTTCATATGAATGAGAGGAAAGTCGAAGCAGTAACCACCTTCTAGCCATCATGCTGGCTCTGAAAGAATGGTTGACTGGAGGGGGCTGTGCATCCATTCACTTTCCTTACCGATCATAAGCACTTGCAATACCTTTGGGATGCCAAGATGTTCAATCCCTGCCAGGCCCAACCGGCATTGGTCTTCACTCGCTTCCGGTTCACCCTATCCTACCGTCCGGGTTCCAAGAATGTGTACGCTAATGCGCTCTCCCGCATCTATACTAAGGAGGAGGAATCAGAAGATCCAGAGCCCATTATTCCCACTAAACTCCATCCCCATCCAATGGGTTACCCCTCAAGACGCTTCTGAACCAGTTCCTGCCCCTCCGCCAGGCTACCCCCAGCACCTACATCTGGTACCCCAATCAGAGAGAATACCCCTCATCCACATAACTCACACCTCGCTGGGCACTGGCCACCCAGGGGCCAACAGAACTCTCTTGCTACTGCAAGATCGTTTCTGGTGACTCGAGATGACAAGGGGTCTGAGAAGGTATGTGATGGGGTGCCGTGGATGTGCTCTCTCAAAGAGTCTCCATTTACCATCTAGAAAATTGTTCCCGCTTCCTATCCCCAACTACCCCTGGCCACACCTAGAAGTTAACTTTATTACTGACCTGCTTCTCTCCAAAGGCAACACTTGCATCTTAGTAATTGTTGATGATCGTTTCTCCAAGTTTTGCAGATTAAGACCTCTCAAAGGTTTGTTTACAGCAATGGGAACTGCTAAGTCTTCAACCAGGTGTTCCGTTTCTACTGTACATTGTCTTGGACCGAGGACCCCAGTTAATTTCGTGGATCTGGAAGGCCTTTATTAAACTTTTTTAAACAGTTTATCCATACCTTCTACCACGGCTGGAACCACTTTTTGGACTTGGCAGAGTACGCTCAGAACTCCCTCTCGCTAGCATCCACTAGTCTCCCTACTTCCAATGCATAGTCGGTTTCCAGCCCTGTAAGAAGCTAAGTCTCAGATTTTTTGGTCCCTTTACCATCATGAAACATATCAACTCCGTCACTCATAAGCTTCTGCTCCCGCCACAGTATACAATTCACCCCACTTTTCACGTTTCCTTATTGAAACCATATATTGACTTTGTTGCTCTCCCCACAGAGCCTGGCCCAGCTGAGCAACCCTCTCCTCCTCTAATCATGGATGAAGAGAACGTGGATCTACAAGATCAAGAAGATTATGGATTCTTGATGTTGCTGTGGGGCCTAGTACTAGTACACTAATAGTACTAGTATTTAGTGGATTGGGAAGGTTATGGATCAGAGGAAAGTTCTTGGGTTCCTAGAGATGATGTGACTAAAACCCTGCGCTCTTCGATATTGGAAATACTTTACCCTGTACTTATCTTGTTCTCCTTTGTTCTAGTGTTTCTCCAAAGTGGTTGTCTCCCTGCTCCAACATGTCTCCATCATCTTTGTGTGTCTCCAAAGCTCCCTCGGATCTGTAAATAGAAAGACTATATCACTATTCTGCATTCATCTACGATATTCTGTTCAAGTTCACTATTACTCACCCAGATCATTGTCTCCACCTGTTGTTATCTGCTCAGCGGTGTAAATAAATCTTTACATTCTACTTACCTCCTGTGTTGTGCCCGCTTCCATATCACCATAAGTTTACCAGTGAATGCAAACCACAACCCTGACAACACTGTACTGCACGGAGTGCCCGTGAATACTTGTGAGTAAATTTTTGTAAATCTCGCGATTCTGTAGACTGACTGCCCTCTACTTGTTGGGAGCATTTCTGTTGTGTTATCGCTTAATTTAGTTGTGTTGTGAGCTTATGTTTGCTTTTTTGTGTTGCTGTGCACTACTGTGCCACTGTAAATAACACTTGTTAAATGGGATTAAATATATGTAGTATTGTAAATTATGCTCTATTCCCCCAAATAAATAAATTTTTTTATCTTATATTTTTTATCTGTGGATGTAATGTAATTCATGAATTAGTAAGTAATTTATTAGCGAGTCTGTGTGGGATTTTTATTTCCTAGCATATTTTAAGTTGGGAATAGATATTTTTAAGCAATAGTTGACTTAAAACACCTATAAAACCAGTATGTTGGGTAGAACAATATGCAAAACATCTTAACCACAGAGAACTCCAAAAGGTCTTACCACATAATAAGTGCATTTATAAACCCATCAAAATATAAATATAATATTAATATAAAAAAATAACTAAACACACATGCATTTCATCTCAGACATTAAAAAATAGCAAACAAGCTAAAAGTATCATGAAGAGTATAAAACATTTTCAGCTTTTGTTACCCAAAAATACTCCTGTTCTTGTTCCACTGGCCTTCTCCATTGGTATCCCAGCATCCTCTAGTGCCCTGTAGGTGCACTTCAGCAACAGTTTGTGCTGAGGGTCCATATTGATTGATTCAGCATCAGTGATTCCAAAGAATCTGTGATCAAACTGATTCAGACTACACAGAATAAAAAAAGTGGGAGAGGAGTTATTGCTTGGGGAGTTAAACTCTAAAACAGACAACCAGAAAGTGTTATGACGATATATATATATATATACATATATGTGTGTGTGTGTTTGTGTGCACCTGGTATTTATCACCTCATGGGGACCAATTATCCCCACAAAGATAGGAATACCAGTAGATTTTGACCTTGTGGGGACATTTCTTAGGTCCCCATGAGGAAACAAGCTTATAAATCACACAGAGTTAAGTTTTTTGAAAATCCAAAAATGCGCACAATTTCCTGTAAGGGGTAGGTTTAGGTGTAGGGTAGGTGTAGGGCAATACCACATACAGTCTTGTACGGTATAAAAACCATTACGCCTATGGAATGTCCCCATAAAACATGTAAACCCAACATGCGTGTGTGTGTGTGTGTGTGTGTGTGTGTGTATATATATATATATATATATATATATACACATACATACATACACCACCAGTTTACTGTTTTTAAAACAGTAAGATTTGTAATATTTTTTAAAGATGTTTCTTATGTTCACCAAAGCTGCATTTCTTTGATCAAAAAGTACAGGGCAAAATGTGTAATATTTTTACTGTTTAAAATGATGGGTTTCTATTTTAATATACTTTAAAATATAATTTATTTCTGTGATCTGCTGCTGAATTTCCATCAGTATTCAAGTGTCACATGATCCTTCAGAAATCATTCTGTATGCTGATTTATTATTAGAATTAATAATGTTAGCAAAGTTGTGATGGCAAATATTTTTTGAGAAACTGCAATACTTCAGGATTCTTTGATAAATAAAAAGTTATAAAGAACAGCATTTATTAAAAAAAAAAAAAATTCTAACAATATTGTCACAATGTCACAAACACTAGTCCCGGGATTAGTCCAATTAGTATCCAATCACCAGCACACTATATAGTCTAGCTCAGCCATGCACTTGATGGCTGAGCTCAAGGTCATTTTCTGAGTCTTCCTACAAATACCTACCTGATACTCTGCCTGCCTGACCTTTCTGTGTTTACAGAGATCACTAATACCCAGGTGCCTGAACCTTGTGTCTGCCTGTCTGCCGCCTTGAGCCCATCTGCCAACTTCGCTAAAGAGACTGAGTAAATTCTCTGAAACATTCACCTAAGACTCACAAACCCACCTGATATACTCACCTGAGTGACTTACTTGAATTGCTTGTCTTTGCTTTGTGAAATCCTGCTTAGAAATAATAAGTACTCACCTGCTTCACTTTACCTGTTGTCTTTGACTTTGACTGAGCACAGTGAAGTGCATGAACGAGTTCAAAAGATTCATTGAACACGTTCATATTTCAGTGAACTTTGAACTGAACGCAACTTATTAGTAAATCAAGAAATTGAACGTGAATTTTATATGTGATGAACGGAGTAGACATCGTTCACTGTTAGAATGCAATTAAACATCGGTATTTATTTTCTCCTGATGAGTCGAGTGAGGTCGGCTCACACATTTAAACAGCGCTGTCACTCAAGCACTAGCGAAGGGCTCCTCCACTCGAAAAATAAAATGCACAGGCTGACTCTCGCTCAGCACTTGTGTGTAGTGCATCTTGGGTAACGTAGTTTAAAGCCAAGGACAGTCGAATCTAATGTCTTTAGCTTTACACTACGATTCCCATAATGCACACACACACATCTCAATTTAGGTAGGTTATAGATGTATGTTAAAACAAAAGACATTTTCATTTACAGTATATATATCGCACCTAAAAATAAAATGAACTGAACTTTGAACTATGAATGTGAACAGTTCACTTTGAGCATGTGTGAACTGAACTTTGAACTAGATCATGAAAAGTGTGAACTTGCACACTTGAAATTGTAGGGTATATATTTATATTGAATGATTTTCATAGACCGACGCACACTTTGTATTATCTTAAAAGAGCATTTTCCAGTATATCCAAGATTTTATTATTGTTTAGGACATTAGACACCTATAGATATATATTTATAAAATAGATATGTGACTGTAAAGGGGAACCCATGTCGTTGCTGTTTCATAGCTAATTTTAGGTAGGAAAACAACTAACAAAAATAAGTTACTGACATAATTTGCCTCCCAGTTCAAAAATTACAAACTTACACACCCATACACACAGCTGCACAAAAAAAAAAAAATACACACTTTCAGCTGGCATGAAACAGTTTCATCACGGCCTATTCTTGTGGTCTTAGCATGAGCCACAGTCACGTATTATAGGACTACTCAGCCTCTCAGAATGGAGTGAATGAGAGAGAGTTAAAGAGAAAGGGTGCTACTGAGGTAACCCAGCTACCAAGCCAGGCATCCCTGATCCTGAAGCTTTTAAAGCTGAAGATGTGAATTATGCATGCAGTGTAGACCCAATGCATGCTGACTGGCCTCATTCCCGCTTTTCTCTTTTATAATGGACGCTGCAGGGCAAACTGACCTCCTTCACATCAAAACTACATGAAAGTCTGCTTATAAAGCACAAACGTTCACAGCTCTAGATTTAATCTAATATTACATTATGTTTCATAGACTACTATTTGAATATCTTCAACTGACAATATTTAAAAAGACATTAAAATGTTAAATAAGATCAATCGATGGTTCAGTTCCTTGATAATTTATATTTTAAAAAAGTCCCTTTTTAAAAAAATATTACTGATCAAAACCATCTTAAGGCAGCAACTGTTGATGTCTGCCATATTGTTAGACAAGCATTTGCTCGTTTCTAATATATTATGACATTAAATATTCAAAATGTCTGATTATCAAAAAAAAACAAAAAACATTGTCAACTTTTGACATAACAGTGCCAGAAAGAGGATACATTTGTTTTTTTTTCTCTTTTTCAAACTAAATAAACATCGAGAGCTATAGTTTTAATTAAACCATGTGTCACCCTTAATTCCCAAATTAAATTCCCCACCTGCACTTGCAGAGTAAATTAAAGTTAATAATTTACCATTCATTCATTCACGTATTGATTAAGATATTACCAGAGGTGTCAATAACAAATTTAAACTATACAAGTTTAAAGAACTACAGTGAGTGTTGCAAAAATATTAGGAACAGTTATGCTGCCTAAATCTTTTAAAAAGCTGTGATCCTCTTCTTCTTTTTTGACTGGAACTAGGCATCTGTACATGTCTTCCACGCAAGGTACGTAATGCATGTTAATTATGAAAGACAGGTCAGATTTATTTCAATAACACATATCAATTAGTTAAATATACTGTGTCTAAAGTTATTTATTTATGTCTCTAATAAATCATACAGACGCGCAATAGGTAGTGAGCATGAGGTTTTTATCTGACATTTAATAAACACTTGTATTTTAATATGGTGAAATATACTGAACTATTATTATTATTATTGAAACAATTTTCTATTATGAGCAATCTCCATCCTACATACACCATTCTCTACACCCATTTATTTCCTAAATTTTTCAACCTACCTACTGAATGTATCTTCAGAGAGAGAAAAAAAGTATATATATATCAGTGATGCGCGGGTTGACCCGAAATGAGCGGGTGCCCGCGGTCATCCGCGGTCAACCGCGGTTACGAGT
>JAUCMT010000039.1:7415489-7425761 GCA_032357475.1 Enteromius thamalakanensis | reverse complement strand
GCCTAGCCTCTGAAGGAAGTGACTTGGAAGGACCAGTCCTGCCAAGGAAGTATCCTTGACATTGAGAAACACCCTCGAATTAGAATGATCCGATTGCAGCTGTTCACGATTCGACAGCTCACTGATTCAAACGAGCCGTTCAGAGCGAGTCTCCAGTGAACCGAACAACTGGCGCACGCGACTGATGATCCGTGAAGTGATTTACTAACATTAACTGAAAATCATATTTAGGTAAAAGTTGTCAGTTTGTAACACATCATTAAAAAGTGATCTATTTAAGTCCACGGAAATGAATGCAGACACATCAACATCAGTGTCTCCAGGTCAAAGAACGTTCATATTCCCTGCTGCTGTAAAGTTAGCAGTTTTATTAAAATGCTATGCATTTACTGTAGCTCCTTGTGTGTGTTTATATTGTTTATCAACTAGCCGAATAGACAGATATGGATGTTTATTTATAACCATATACTGAAAATAAGTAGGTCTAAATATTGTTATCTAACATTAATGCTGATTATTTAGCTAACAAGCTTGCTGGTGCTGTTATAGTCATTTTTAGATATTGTCCAAATAGTTTTTATATATAACATCTGAGGGGGAAAAGAAAGGATTTGATATTAACTAAGTAACTACAGTAATAAAACAGTTGTGTGTACAATGGTGAAGTAATGCCCTCTGGGGGCATTTGCCCAGGAGTGTTTACAACAGAGACAAGGTTTGAGAAAAAGAGGATTATTTTCCTTCAAATGTTTTTCTTAACTTATTCTCATGTCATATATAACGATCTATGACATTCTGCAAAACAATAGCCTACGCTTCAAAACACCCTTTTCTTAGACGCTTGTTTTCTCTTGGGTACATTGCAGTGTAAGCTTCACATTAAACATTACTGCATCATGCTCGTCAAAAATCCCAGGTATTTTGAGCAGTAAGATTATGAAAAAAATATTTGCTATATAAAATTAAGTAGACCATAAAAAATTGCAGTACTTTTTTTACTTAAGTACATAAAAAAACGTTTGTACTTTCACTCAAGTAACATCGAAAAGGGAGTACTTTTACTGGAGTAATGTTTTATAGTATGGATCTGTACTTTTACTCAAGTACTTGATTTGTGTAATTCGACCACCTCTGATAATGATGAAACACAAGTTATATTAAATTATAATGTATAAATCGTGTTCACTCACTTTATTGTCTCCACTTTGCTGTGAGAGTCCATCAAAAGAGCAGAGAGCTTCTCTCCATCCAGATCTCCTAATCTATCTTCACTCAGATCCAGTTCTGTCAGAAGTAATGGACTTATTTGCAGAACTTCAGTGAGGTACTTGCACGCTTCCTCGGCAGCAGGACTTTCCAAAAACCTACAGTGTGAAGGAGAAAATTAAGAATATTGTTTTTAGAAAAGATACAGTATGTTTTTACGTCTCAAGAGTTTTGATAATGGCTGCCGTAGAAGGCTTAGTCAGAGGGTGTTCAGTCAAACTGGAAAAAAAAAAAAAAAAACATTCAGATAAGGAACAATGAAATCAAGGCAGGATATATAAGTCATTACTGGACCATATAGCTAAGATGTTAATTCGTGCTTTACATGCAGCAATTTTGTTTTGAAGAAAGTTGTAACGTGTAACTGTACACGGCGCTGGCAGATCACTTAATCTTTCTCTTATAAAAGTGGAAACAGCTTACAATCTTATGTTATAATACTGTTATATTATACTGCTGTTATTGTTTTATTTGGTTATTTTATCTCTATTTAACAAAACAAAATTGTAGTCAGTTTGGAAACTAGCACCACTTGGCAGTAGTTTCGTTAACGACTTTAACACGCGACTGAATTAAAGTTAAATCCAGAATTTTGGATGTCCACCTACTGTATATGACACAATCTATGCACAAAATAAATGTATTTAACATTTAATGTATTGAGAAAATTACACATACCACACATGTTCAGCTAATACAATGTAACATTATGTTCCTAATCTTGCATATTGTACCATGAGATGATTCAAAAAATAATCAAAGGAAGACATGAGTTCTTAGCTGATTGTTTATGCAACACTGCAGCATGGTTGCAAAAAGTTAATTTTATAGTACAACCTAAAAAAAATGTTAATGTTAAGATTTCTCCACCTGATGTTATTCAGTTTATATCGCCCATCCTGTAATAAATCACTGAGCTCCTTCACTACTGAGTGTATAATATGTTTTTAAATATTATTTGATTCATGAAAATAATATTTTTATAAATAATTCAAATGCATATAACCCATTTTGGTAACACTTTATAATAACTATAACTATCGTTATAACTAGTTAATAAATCATTAATAAACTGTTAGTTAATGGGTTATAAATGACTTGTTAAATAACAGTTAATACTTTGTTAATTATTTATAACTATGCCTTATAGATAGCCAATACATAACTTACAAGCTGTTTTTTTACAAGTTATAAATGCCTTGTTAACTGTATTTTAATGATTTATAACTATACCTAATAAATTAGTAATAGATCAAGTAAATGACTTACTTAAGACTTGTTAAGTATCAGTTAATAGTTTATATATGTTATTGGCACGTTATTCTAAAGTAGCAACTATTCTTTACTTATTAACTGTAAGTAAATGAGGAATAGTTGCAACTTTAGAATAACGTCCCAATAACATACATAAGCTAATAACTAACACTTAACTAATATATTAACTCACACTTTACAGATCAGTTGGTCATAGTTTCTTAACCATCTACTAATACCAGTCAAACTTTGTAGAACAGCAAATTGATGGGACAAGAAATACAAGGAGTTGCTGGTTGCTCATACACCACAGGAACGACTTTAGGACTTCAGGGACGCTGAAACATCAAAAGAAAAAGGGGAAACTGATTCCTCTGTCTACAAAAGCTTAGGTGTTGTGTCACTGTGGGATGGTTCCCTAGAGCAGTTTGGTTGTAGCTCGGGTCTGGTTCACTCAGTATAGAGGTGTGATAAAACATGTTCATATCAATAATGCCAATGGCTAGATTTGTATTTATTTTGCTTTCATGTTTAGCACAAAAAGTGCCCAAACCTCATGGGTTTGTATTCTGTTGTATACTGCTGTTCTGCCATGTGATGTCTTAGTATGTGTTTCTATACATTAACCATCCAGACTCAGCAGGTTAGATCTGCCGCTACTACTTGTGACTTCCTTGAGTGGTGGAGATGGGATTGTATTGGCGCTGCTTGTGAGCCAAGATGTGGAGGCTGTCATTGCGGAAGCTGCCAGCCAGGTGACAAAGAGATGACTCTAGTTAAAGAAAGAGAACTAGAGGTGGTGAGGAATGGTCTTACATATGTAACCTCTGATGATCATAGTGAGAAACCCCACCGGCATGCCAGAAATCTCTGGACAGAGGATCCAGTCACGTTACCAAATAATAGAAAGGCAGTTGAGATAACCTTTTAGAGAACTGAAAAAACAGTTGGCCAAAGAAGCTGAGTGGATATACGGATATGGTTGTCCATCGGGCTGCTATGAGGTTGTCTGAAGAAGACTCCAATTTGGTACATCAGTCATCTCATTGCACCAAATCCACATTGTGTAATGACCCCAGAAAGGCTAATCTGGAATAGTAGTCAGAAGTTCAGAGGCCTGAGTTTAAATGATCTCCTGTTAAAGGGTCCTTAACCCAATCCGTCCTGTACTTCTAACATTTCGGAGGGGTCCCTTTGCTGCTCTGGGAGATAATAAGAAAATGTATAACTCAGTTTGGCTTAAAGACAGAGAGGTACATTTACACAGGTTTTTGTGGCGCGACTCAGAAAATGAAGAACTGGGCGAGTATGCAATCACCAGGGTCAATATTGGCGATAAACCAGCAGGTTGTATTGCTCAGCTCGCCATGAGAGAGTCAGCTAATCTCCCCCAGTTTAGCCACTTGAATGAAGAGCATTGAGTGTTATATGAAGACAGTTATGTGGAAGATATCTTACCTTCTTACAGCAACTTGAATTGTCCTAAAATCATTACAGGAAATGTAAAGCAAATTCTGAAAGCAGGAGGATTTGAGTTGAAACCCCGGGTTTTCTCTGGCTAGTGCAGGAAGGATGAGTCAGCTGAGAAGCAGGAAGAGGAAGTAATTCCAAGAGCGGTGGTATTACCAAACCAGCTCAGAGATGCGGATAACAAAGCTCTTGGCTTGGGCTACATAGTGGAGGATGCCAAGTTTCATATTATGGTTAGAATAAATTTTTCAAAGAAAAAGAAAAAGATGAGACTTGGGTAGGACCTTTTGTTGGAACAAGTTAGAGCTCAGACGCCAAACCCGCTAACGCGACGAGAGTTACTCAGTCAAGTGTCTGGTCTGTATGATCCAATTGGCCTGGCAACACCCCTAAAGCAGAAAGGAGCCATTTTGGTCAGAAGACCATTAAAGAGGTCAAACCCAAAAATAGCATCAGTAAAGAGACATGGGACCTTGCATTATCTGACAAAATTCGAGAGGATGCCACCGATCTTTTTGAAGATTATGTTTGGCTGAGCAAAGTTAAGTTTGTAAGAGCTTTAACCCCAGTAGGCACTTCCACTGAACCTAATGCAATTACCTTCTCTGATGGCAGTGAACATGCCTATGGTGCAGTTTTGTATTTGTAGTGGCCCTGTGATCAAGTTTCAACAATCTAAAGCTAAATTGACTCCTCTAGATCATAAGGGTGAAGCAGTCAAGGCAGAACTTTGCGGAGCAGTTTTTGCTGCCCGTCTGAAGAAGTACTTTGAGCAACATGGCAGAATTCACGTTAAACAATAGTATAAATAAATTGACAGCCAGACTGTTCTTGGTGCAATTCAGCGCGAGAGCTATGGGTTTCAGACCTTTTTCGCCAACAGAATTGGAGAGATTCAAGGTATTACACAACTTCAGGACTGGTGGTGGGTCCCTGGACCACTAAATATAGCCGATATTATCACAAGAGCGGACGACTTAAAAGAAGATTCAGAGTGGCAGCAGGGACCAAGGTTTTTGAGTCTACCAGTCAATGAGTGGCCAATTAAATCTGTTATCTGTAATCTTGTACTTACAAGAGCTCAAGTGAAAAAAGAGCTGTCAGAGACGGGACATCAAAGACTGCTAGCTGGTTCAGTTATTCAAAAACTGGTGGATGAGAAACGATTTAGCAACGATTTAGCATTTGGTCAAGACAGTGGCATGGATGTGGAGAGCAGCTAAAAAATTAGCAGCATGTAAGAGATTGGAAACTCTAAAGTGGGAGGCCGTTCCATTAAGGGGAGTTATCACTGTGACTGAACGTTAAGATGACCTAAGAGATCTTTTCTTGGCTGCACAAAGTGGCGTGACCTTTCCAACCACTACTATAGATCAACTGGTCCGTCTATAAGAAGCAAGGCTCTGGGCTGCTGGTTTGTGGTGGAAGAGTCCAGAGCTTCAAAGAAGACAAAGTTAGTATCCCTCTCTTACCCTATGACGCATGGATCTCAACATTGCTGGCTCTTGAGCTGCCACTCTACTGAAGATGAGGAAAAAAACGTGGGTCATTAAAGGAAGGAAAATTGCTCAAATGAATGTTGACAATTGCATAATTTGCAAGAAAGTTAAAGCCAAAAGATGTCAGCAAGTCATGGGTAATTTACCTCCAGAGAGAACTGTGCCTGCTGCCCCATTTGAGTTTACAGTGGTTGACTTGTTTGGACCTTATCAGTTTAGAGATGAAGAAGCGGGTCACAATGAAGGTGTGGGGAGTCATATTCTGCTGCATGGCCAGTAGAGCTATTCATACGGAGCTAGTTAATACCATCTCAACTGAATGTTTTCTGATGGCATACCAAAGGTTTACCGCAATTCGAGGGCATCCTAAGAAGATCTGGTCTGATCCAGGCACTGACTTTATCAGGCCTAAACCTGTCCTTGAGGACTTAAATCAGTTTCTATATGGTTTGGACCAGTCTGCTGTGGGGTAATTTGCATCTAGAAATGGAACTGATTGGCAGTGGAAAGTTCCACCAGCTGATTCGCCACATCGAAAAGTGAAGCTGCAGTTCGAATTGTGAAGAAGGCACTCCAAAGTTTGGGGAGAGAATCAGGCATTACTTATAGCAAATTCCAGACAATGCTGCAACTTGCTGCTAATCTTGCAAATGAACGTCCAATAGATGCTAGAATGCAGAGTTGTGAAGATAGTGTGCAGTACATCAATGCACCCAATGCCCTTCTTTTGGGACAAGCATCTCCAAGTGGTGATTTTAAATCATTTGATTAATTGATAAAGTACCCCTACAAAAGATTCCACAAAATGCAATGTCAAGTTAACAGATTTTGGAGGTCCTGGAGCCAATTTGCTGGTCCCAACTTGTTTGTCAGGAGCAAGTGGCATACTCAACAAAGGAATGTTGCTGTCGGTGATATTGTTTGGCTGCGTGATCAGAATGCGTGTAGGGGCCAGTTTAAGCTCAGAAGAGTTGTGAATGTTAACCCAGACTCCAGAGGTGTTGTACGGAATGTCAAGATTGTTCCAAGTAATTGTGTTTCTGTGAAACAACCTGTGACAAAGCCAGGAGTGAGACTTGTCAAATCTGCAGCATCCAAGCCTCCAACCTCGGAGGTCCAGAAGGACTTTCAGCCCATAATTCTGCACAGGGATGTCTGGCGCCTGGTTGTCCTGCTGCCCATTGAGGAGCAGGCATGAGACCCAGGAAAGGGGCCTTAACTATGAGTTTGCTATGAAGTTTTGTGATCGAGTGGGTTGGAAAGATCGAGTGGGAGGTGTTGTGGCAAACTTTTGGTTGCTCTGGCCCCATCCCTTCTAACTACAGTGCACCGGTTAGAGTGAGCTCAAATTCACCAGTGAGAGAGCACCAGGTGAGATCAATATATTAATTAGCAGAGTAGAGCAGACTCAAAGCAAAGCTTCTCAAGCTTCTTGAAAAAACTGGTTCCTTTGTGTAGAGTCAAGCAAAACTACAAAAAAACTGAAGCAGCAGTCTCACTGGAGATGGTAGGATCCACGTGCAGCTATTTATTAAACGTAGTCAGGCAGACAGAAGTCATAAACACAGCCAAACAGGATTATAAGAACAGACAAAATCAGGGTTTATCAAACAGGCAGAAATGGTCAGGGCAGTCGGCGAGGAACAGGGTCGGTAAACAGTCCAGTTAATACACAAGATAAACCCCCAGACATAACATTCGGAAATGACAGCCAGGGCAAGTCAAGATTTCGCGTCAATCTCATGAAAGATCGGCGTTTAAAAAGCGGAGATAACCACAAACACCTGGGCCGGAATTAGCCAAGGTACGAGGGTTAAAAGGGCTTGTGACATTTACAACAGTCAGCATGCTGACTGCCACTACCCCAAACAGACAAAAAACTAGAAACACGCACATTACAAACTATCTCCGTGGCATTCAGGCAGGCATTTCCAAAAGATTCGAACAAGGCAAAACAATCGATAGGTCACAGCAATGGGTACAAAAAAATTGACAATAAAAATTAATTGAAACGGACTTCCATTTAAAAACAAAATTGTTCTTTTCTTTCTATTAGTTTATAATAGAAATATTACAACATTACATTTACCCTCAGTTTCAAAGACAAGGCTTAAGCTAGTCCTAGACTAAATTGCATGTTTGAGCTGTCTCAGATGAAAACATCTTGCTCTGACATATCTTAAAACATGTCAGTTTCATTGTTCTGTGTTAAGATGCATAACTGTAATATTTTCTTATAAGGCATTTTTGTAAAAGTTGTTTAAATATCTTAATTTAACTAATGCTTAGTCTTGGTTTAAGCTAAGCCCCGTTTGTGAAACCGGCGCATTATTAGTAGCATTTGGTTTTGGCTATAAAGGAGGTTTTGTTTTATTTGCTGCTAAGAAGAAACCCATGAAGATATGTGAAGTATAGCTCCATTGTTGTTTAAAGTAAAAGAAAAGAGAGAAAAAAAAACAAGATCAAACTTTTATGTTAGTTTTGATAAAAAAAATGTGGGGGAAAAAATCAAAGAAATTTTATTTTGTTATTTTATTTTTGCTGTATCTAAACATACCAAACCGTGACACCACTGTATCATACCGAACTGAACTGGGATTTTTGTAAACAGTTACACTCCTAATGTATATATATATATATATAACGTAATCTCATAATATGATTTAATGCGTTGTGTTTTTTACTAATTGGGAAGTAATTCAGGTAATTGGGAGGGTGTGTTTGGAAACTGGCCGGGATCGCAACACGTTGAACTGGACAAGAGTTATGACGCTTCCGGTATCAAGCAGCACCCGGTGCATGCGGCCCTGGACCTCCAGCCTCATCTGCGGGGCTCCTCTGGGCACTTCGTAGTGGACCAGGCATACTGCTATCCATTACTTGTTGGAAGGTAAGGGCAGGTCCGTTGGCATCGGCTCATCGCGGGAGCTGGGTGGCCTGCATACTGGTCGCGGGGTGCCTCTGGCACACGTCACTCCTGGACCATCTTCCGGGGAAATGACGGTACTCGCTTCCCAGCGTCCTGGTGGAAGGTTTTGAACATCTTAAAGTACAACTCAACACCATCATCAGCCGTGAGTTTGGGTAACAATGTCTGAGGTTGGGTAGCAGGGTGGTTCGGATTGCGAAAAGGCAGGGTGATGTATTCTTCCACTCGCTTGTGTTGTTCAGCAAGGTGGTCGAAGCACTGTTGCTGGCAGATAGTGGGTGCGGATAGTGCTTTCATGCTCCTTTCTCCCAGGTCATGGTGTCTAGTGCTCCAGTGCTCACAGTAGGTCTCCTGGGCCAATCAGTCATGACGTGTCTCTGATAGGGAAAAGACAGAGTTATTAAATCATACAGCATTGGAGATGAGTTGCTGCACTCTGCTGTTCCAGCTCCTCCTCATATATCCATCTGGTTGTGACCGATTGGCCTGCGCTGACAATTTCCAGGTGTTGTTGATGAGTTGCTAGGGTGATGCTGATCACCTGTCGGGCTTACTGCTACAATATATATATATATTGTCGCCAATGGCGCTAGAGAGCACGAAAAGACAAGAGAGTGCAGTGAAGAACAAACCCTGGAGGGTGGATTTATTGAACGTGGTTGAGCTGAAATGTAAACAGTCCTTGAAATAGAGTGTGCTGTGTCCTAATTCCTCTTCCCTCGTGCCGTTGCTCCTCTTAGTGATGTTTGTGTCCCTCTTTTTATATGGGTCCGGCCGTGACTGATTGGCCCGAGATTATGGGTTGTCATTAGCTGCTAGGGCGACACTGATCTCTTCCCGCCACAATATATATATATATATACCTGATAATGTAGAGCTTTCAAAATACTTTCATTATAATGAATATATTCTGTTATAGACTGTAGCCTAAGCAGGAAGGGTAGGTTTGTTATAGGCAGAAAAGAACCTCTCTGTCTGATGCAGAGACAGTGGTGTGTTGTGTGTGTCTCTGACTGACAATAAGTGCCATGCAGCTATGAGCTGTCAGAATTCACATATTCAAGCACAGCAAGGAATGCTGAGAGAAATGTTGTGGGTGTGTGTGTGTGTATGTGTGTGGTTGTTCGCTTCTCACTTCTGTGTGTGTGTTGAAAGGCGTAAATGCAGAGCACAAATTCCAAGTATGAGGAACCATACCTGGCCTCATGTCGTCCTTTCCTTTTTGCTTTCCTTATTACTGTTTTTCCTTTAAGCCCCACCTTTCTAAAACAGGTTGATTTGTACAAAGTTCATAACTTTAAAAAAGCGAGACATGCTCTGATTGGCCAGCTGTTCAGTGCGTTGTGATTGCCTGAATACCTCAAGCATGTTATGCAAATGTTACACGCCTTACCATAAAATGATGTCGTGTCCCGGATCTATGGCACAAAAACAATAAAATCCATAACAAATGAGGCAGATGTGGATATAACATCTATTACAAATGTTATATCCCCATCCATTACATGACGTATTACTGTCTTTTTGTGTGTTGCGTTGCATCGTGCCTTGTAAACATAACATCATGTCAGCATTCGTTATCGGAGGTTGTGAGTCAGAACGCCAGACTGGAATTGCCCCACTTTATAGCCTCTGTGCCAGCATAGACTAATCTCCATGTTTTAGGAATCAGTCATTGATCAGGGTTGAACTGTTCTGGAACAGTGTTATGAATACAACTTAAAGGAGAAGTTCACTTTCAAAAAAACTTTTGCTGAAAATTTACTCACCACCATGTAATCCAAGATGTCCATGTCTTTCTTTCTTCAGTCGAAAAGAAATTAATGTTTTTGACGAAAACATTCCAGGATTTTC
>JAUCMT010000039.1:7358010-7380014 GCA_032357475.1 Enteromius thamalakanensis | reverse complement strand
TTATTGTAACACCACTACGTTTTGCGCTTTGGACCAACGTAGCCAGGGTACGTTTTTGTATGAGACTGGGTTGTATTTAGACATTAAATATACGTATAATGTATATAACATAAGTGTAACAGAAGTTTTATAATTCATGATGAATTGCAGAAGCCAACCTACTGAATTAATATGAATTGAAATCCAACTGTTTTTCTGAGAGCTCTTTAGCTTTCCTCTTAAAGCACACTTTTGCAGACAGGAGGAAATGTCAGCATGGTTTTGTCTCAGCTAATGTGTCCTCTATGACCTCAGAGCTGACTCTCATTAAAGCAGGTACAGAGGAAGCGACCCCGGGCTTTTGTGTATTAATATGGAAATGAGCTCAGAGGCAGCTATCTGATGTCCTTCTCAGTGTACGGCAGCATTTATGGACATCTATCTAATCACATCCTCAACAAAGCAAATCAATGCACTGGTCCGACAGAGACAAACTGCTCGGTATGATACAACCCCCTTGCTGCTGCCACGTGTTCATGAAAGCCAAGGTGTAAGAGAGCTTTATGGATGTGGGAGGGTGAAGATATTTAAGCTGGCGCTCTGTGATCAGAGGAATAGTACTGATACGCAACCTACGTTTGGAGTCTCCTGCTTCTCAGATGTTTCTCCTGAGGAAAAGACTAATGTAATCTTATACTTGTTGCTTACAGATTTAGAACAGACCTCAACAATGGCTCAGATTTGCAAACATGATATGTTTGTGTGGCTGAATAGATTTGGTAAAACTGTTTAATTTCGTCAGACCACTTCAGGAATTAAAGTCCTCATAATTAAATGGGTCATCTTTGACCCACATCTGAGATTGGCGCCACCCACCACCTCCAGGATTGCTCACTTCTTCTTTAAGTTCTGTGATATTGTTAAGGTTGTAAATTGAGATGTTTAGACCAACATGTCATCAACATACTGAGAGAAACTGAAGGTTTAATTATAGGCAAAGTGTGTTTTTTGTTTTGAATGTTAGCATCACACATACTGTATACAGCTTTATATCCATGGGTTTTCAACGCTTACACTGACACTAAAAATGTTCTCGCATTTTAGTTGTTTCAACATTTTTTTTATTTTTTTAATTGACACGACTTGTTACTTCTGGATTTGTTTATTGTGATGGGCGTCCCGATGGACCATCAGCGTCGCCCTGGAAACCAACCCGCAACACCTGTCACAACACATCACAGGCTGATTGGGCTCGGCTGCAGACTATTAGATTACGGCAATATAAACAACGCCGACCAGTACACAAGTGAGACATACTCTCCCGAAGAGCACAGCTAATGACTCTACTCTCTGTTTCCCCATTGCAGATAGCAGCTACTAGCCCGAACAGCCACCACCAGCCTGAGCACATTCCTTTTGCCTCATCACGCCAGTGCCACCTTGTTCGACAGCAGCGCATGGTTGTCTTTTGTCACTCACAATGTAAATAAAATCTTTTTTTCATTCCCTTTCGAGTGATTCTTCCGCCTGCGACATTATTCAACTTAACATTTTAAGTTTTTACAGTCTCAACTGGTTTTTAAGTTGACTTAACTAGAGTATTTGTTCCCTCAACTTAAAAAAAACGAGTTGAATAAACATGTTCTCAACATGCAAAATCTAGTGAAGACAGAAGATGTTCCTCAGCCATCTTGATGAGCTTCTCCACAAAGTTTGAAATATTTCTCATCCAACAAATTTGGTAAGTAAATTTTTGATAATATTTGATTTAACAGTTGAAATGACACGGTTGAATCAGTTTTGCATTTGTTAACACTATCAGGTATGTTTAGAGTTTGAGAGATTTAGTGTAGGGCATATTTTGTAATAGAGCATTTAATAGAGCATTAACTTTTATTGAAAGTCCACGGATATTTCAATTCTACACCGCTGCAATACATACCATCAACATAATAAAAACGTGCAAGGGTTCACCTATTGAAACTGTGTTTTAGCGCCACTCAGTGGACATTTCTCTTTAAAACTGCCGTAAGCTTTGTAAAAAACAGTTTTGCACAGAGGTATTATTATATTTTTATGAGACCGGGTTACATTTGGGATGTAGCGTATGAAAGTGTAATTTCATTATTCCACCACAAGCATAGTTCTTCTTTAAAATTGAAACCAATTATTAAGTTAAGCCTAGAGTATACTTTAGTTTTGATGTGAGCACTTACAGCCAGACTTCATGATGTGCAAATAAATGAAGTCTAGTCCACTTGGCAGCTTATTTCGAATAAGGGGAAATAAAAATAAATGTGCATGTTTTCACAAAAACATCCTCTGATCATGAGTATATTAGATTGAAAAGCAGTTTGAGATGCACATTGAGCTCTTTATCTCTTTGACAGAACAGTTATTGTGATGGATCTGTGTGTATGTTACTTCTGAACACTCTCCTCAATGTTTTTTTCCTCCCTTACTCTCCCCTCCAATAGATTGAGGAAAAGAAGAAGACAGGCGGAAATGAATAATGATACTGTCAAAAAATGAAAAACCACATTTAGCGTTGCCAATTCAGCAACTGGATTCAGTGTTTACAAACACACAATATTCACAATCAACAGATATGAGAATAGGAGCAGAGCAATTGATAATGTGTTCCGCCTGTAGGATCTGAGAGGTTATTTTTTAAGTGTGGAGTGAGTTGTGTTGTGTTGTGCTGGATATAGCAGGGCTGAAAGACTCATAAAGGACCCTCTAATTCTCTAATCAAGGTGAAAATGTCTTTGGGCAGATAAAACAAGCTAATGAAAACAAGACCTCTGTGTGTGTGTGTGCGTGTGTGTGTGTGTGTGTGTTTTAATACCCTCTGACAAATAGGTGTTAAATTGGTCTATAAACTTCAGATTGATTAATTAATTATCAAATAAACACATTGAATGAATAAACAAATAAACTAACTAAGCATCTAATTAACATCAGTAAGAGGTTGTAATAGGTTCAGGTTTGTAATTTAATGTTTGTATGTGCATAAATATATTTTTATGTCTATAAATATAGACAGTTTTATAGAGGTGTTTTAAAGAATATATATATATACAGAAATACATATAGTTTTATGTAAATAAACAACTGTGTACAAAACCTGTTGACGAGCATTAAACAATTAAACACTACATTTTTAGCGTAATAAAAATAACAGCTTGAAAAACTTGTTGCAAACATATTCTTTTCTGCTTCTTGGAAAAGAAAAATACAATCTTATGTATTTAGAAAGACATGAGGGTGGGGGGGACTTGTTGGGTTTTGCTGCCCCCTACCTGTGACCCATGTATGTTAATCTCTATATAAAACACCAGCTAAAAGACACAAAAGATGCACAATCCTTCATGGTTGGCATGGCATTTTTAAACTGGAGATCAATAAGGTGCCACCGGCTGCTGAAATGTAACTTTGTAAGGGAACCACTGCACATACCAATTACTGAGCCAATTCTCTTTTTTTTTTTTTTTTTTAAAGAATCCCTCCATCTCCACCTGAATTGCAGTGACAAGGCCTTTATTTCTTTTCAAGTCAAAACAAATTCCAGTGTCACGGCGGTGGCTGTTATCACTGTAATATATTGCTGTTTAATGTTAATGTATGCGTTCCACCCTGCGGCTCTTACAGGGCCGTGGGGCCCCGTTTATCTCTGCTGTCTCTCTATTGCTTTTGTGTGAATTCTGTAGGGCAGAGATAAGCCATCTTGTGGGTCTGTTGGTAAGATTTAGGGGTGCACAATTCTGCTGGAATGAGAGATCTAGCACGTATTTAAAGACGAAATGAAATGACGCTACTCACTAAAATGCCTTCACAGCTCTCTATAAAAAGATTAACAACCTAATCAAACCAACTGGAAGATCTTAAAAAATTCAGTGAACAAAACAATACATTTAATAAATAAAACAGTTACCTTAAAAATAACAACTTGAAGCAAACATGATCTTAATTAACAATAATATCAATATCAAAAATAAACATAATTATATTAAATGTTAATCTTATGGTTGGCAATACAATATTATTATGTTTTTAACACAATAAAATGTCATTTTTTAAATCACTACTTTATTATTTTTATACTTTTTAAGAGTATTTTAATTTATTCTATTTATTTATTTTATATAGTATTTTATTTATTTAAAGAAATAATATAATTTATAGTAATATACCTACGTAAGTGCAAAAATGAATGTAATATTTTCAGACACTTAATAGTTATTTACCAGAAGATTAAAATTATAATTACATTTATAATGAATGCAATTAGTTAAACCCAATAATGGTGTTTTAAACCCATTTGAATAAGACATCTTAATAATTTCATAATTACTTGTATTGTCTTTTGAAGACGTGCTGAATGTACTAACAAGTAGTCTATTGGTAAGCTTGGTAAATTTTAATTTCATTTTTACTTAAACTTGAATCTCATGATTTTATATAAATTAAATATATTAACACTAATAACAATGAAGCTGCAGTTTATACATTTAAAAAGTATTTACCATTAATGTAATATTAAAACACATAGCACATAAAATCATAAAGTGTAGTCCTTTAAAGTGTGTTTTTCTTTTTTCACAAGGGCAGCCAAGGAAAAACCTTAATGTCCAAGAACTCTGCACTGCCAACAGAAACAAGATGTGTGTGTGTGTGTGTTTGAGAGAAAGCAAAGGAAAGAAATACAGCATATGGCAGGTTAATTTTTTTCTTGTGTGTGTGTTTTGTGATTGTGTAGCTTGCTCTTGCCATCATGCTCCATTATGAACACACACATTGTCCTACCTATAGGCTTTCTTACTATTAAACTTCAAGTCAATGCAAAGAAATAGACAGATTGTGTCAACACTGAGGTTTATAGCGGCCATATTTCCTCTATCGGAGTTTCAGGCGACACACTATAAATCTATAACACTGAACAATCATTAAACACACTGATGATTGATCATACGCTAAGCATTCATAAACAACTGAACATTCATCAACACACTGATAATTTATCAAAACAACACACATTAATAACATTAGCCTACTAATTAATGGCATTCTACATTAAGTCTAATTTGTTAACTCATTTGTTATACTCTTGTAAGGTAGACCATAACCAATATATTTTTGAAACATGTACAGTATTAACATTTGATAGTGTACTGTTAGTAATAAAACAACAGTTGTTTGTGGTTTGTTGATGTTCACATTGAGTCTACAAGCTATAGAAAGAATGTTGATTGATAAGTTTGTGAACCATTCTTTAAATAATCAAATTCATTATTCTACTAATGTAAATCTCTCTCTCTGTCTCTCTCTCTCTCTCTCTCTGAAGGAGCGTGTGATAAACAGTGTCATGGCGCCCTCTGATGGTGAATAAAGCAATCTATGAGGTATGTAGGTTAGGTATGTTTTGAAGCTTGAATGCTAGTTTATGCTGGTCCTTTCTGGTTTTTGTGGGCCCTTTGCTGGTTACTGCTGTTCGGACCAGATTAAACCAGCTCAAACTAGCATCCCAGCTTCAAAACATACCTAACCAGCATATGCTCGTTTTTTCAACAGGGTAATGTAGGTTTTAAAAGTATTTAAGATAAACCTAGTACAGGCAGGAACTACACACAAATGTATTGTCAACGAAAAGTGATAAAACTGTCATGCAGAACATATTTGTTTAATGTTATACACCAAAAAGCTGACGGTTTGTCTTAGTAGTACCCCACAGAGAAACCTAAATAAATTATAAGAGACATCTCACTCCATTTTCAGAGGCTCTTAACACAGACAGCTCACTCAGAACCTCTGCTTTTAAACCTAGAACTAGGTCATATACCCTGTAAATGGGCGACTTCCAACGTAATGTATATTATGTGTCAAAAAAGTAAGCAATCTACAGTATTTTAAAAAACCTTTCAGAAAACCTTTATGTTCACACAGCTGAATTCTGCTATATTAGTTTTCTGTATGATTTGTGTGAGTTATTTTCCATTCCACACATCATTTTATTAAAGTATGCCTTAGAACAAAACAATATATATTGTATATACTATTACTAATTAGATTTTGTTTTGCTTTTTTTTTTTTATTATTTACAAGTGCTTTTATTTTTGCATTTATTGTCATTACTGTTCTATTATCTTTAATACAATTAAGCATTTGTCACCGGGCAGTCTCAGCATATTTCATGCTGGCTATAAAGTACAGCTCATATTAATAGCAAAAGCAAAGGGTAATTATGAAAGAACACTGATCTCTGTTGGAGCTCTTATACAGAAACCTGTCAGTGTGGAGCAGTCACAGGAAATCGCAGCAGCTGAAGGCATAAGGCCAAATTCATACACAGACATGCAAGACTGGATGTAGAGCGCTAAGAAACTAGCAATCTTCTGCCATCTGTGCATGTCAACATGGAGCCTTTCATGTGACAGCTTTGAAATGCTGTTTATGGGCATCAACACACGACAGCAAGCAAAAATCCAAAGTTTAATGGCATATAAAGTTTTAATGATAGACCTCCAAAAATCTGTGACTATTTATGCTTTAGTACAAGCAATAAATGAATAAAGTAATTGTGGTATGTTTCGCAAAAAAATACAGTTTCAGTGTTTCTACTTAAAAATGTCAGTTAAATCAATGTTTGTTGTTTCTTTGTAATTATTATTATATAATGCAACCAAGTAATCCACAAGAGTATAGGGCATGAATTAGTATAATGTTATGAGATTTCACCCTCAGACAAAACTATATGCTCTGGAACAAATAAAAGGTTAATGATGCGAAAGACTAACAATTAGATTTATGCCCTGGAGCTGACATCTCCAAAAATACTGAAAACTATTTTCATTATAAACTTAAATTTATTGACAAGCCACATATATGAAGTCTACACAATAATATTCTTGCCTGAAAAAACTACATTGCACAGCGGAGTGAAGTGATTCAAAGTAAAGTTTTGAATGACAAAGCCTAGTGATGCCAGAAAAAGAGAAGTGGTCAAAAAACTGTACCCTAAGGCACACCAGGAGATAGATGTAGTTACCTGGACACCTCACCTCTATCCATAATATTGAATTCAGTTTTGTAATGCATCCCTATTCATATATTTAATATGCTATTCACAAATTACACATTCCATTGCATTCCATTCTTTAGAATTCTGTCAAAATTAGGTACAAGGCAGTTGTCTGTCTGTTTGTATCAGTTTTAACATTGGGAGAACATATTTGATGCCTGGGAGCAAGGCTAATTAATTGTTTTATTTAATTGCATTTCTGTGAAGAGACATATGGTTCTAATCGAGAGGAACCGGCAGGTTTGATTATAACCTGTGAATAATTCATAGTGTGTGATGGGACACAACAGCTACAAAACCTGAAGCAGTTCGTGTTATACCTGGTTTAATGTGGACTGCGTTTATCGCTCTTGTGTGGTGTGCACTGAGGTGTAATAATTAGCCCTTCTTTGAGTATGTATTAAATCATGAAAGTATTTATTGGGCATAAGAGTGCAGACTTCTCTAGCAGCCCATCTGTGTTTTCCCTCAAGCACTTCTAAAAACGAGAACGTGTGCTCCTATTATTGCTCTTCTTTATCAGGCTGATGTGACCTGTGATTTGATGAGAGTTATGAGTGCAGGGTGATCCTCATTTCTGTCCCTGGGTAACGGCACTGATCTAATTTCACCACAGGAAGAAGGGATGATTCTGTTATGTTCTGTTTATGAAAGATGAGCAGGTGAGAGGGCAGGAAATAAATCGTCAAAATTAGAAAACAACTCAATAGGCAAAACACACAGAGGGATGTGATATAGAACGCCTCTGGAATACAAAAGGCGAACTGGGGCTCTGTGGTAAGATCAGGATGAGAGATCTGAGGAAAGAAGAGAAGACACACAATAAAAGGAAACCATAAATCATAAACACTTCCAAACAAAAGCATCCCAGAGGAAATGTTTATTGCTCAGCGGTTTATTGCTCTTTTGTAACTCAGGAGAATCGGTTCTCAGTTGTGTTTTAATTTAAGTATCAGGATGGTCAGGATCAGTTTAGGGCGATGCTATGGGCCCGTCAATGAAGTGGGCTCTTGCAGCGTGTCGACAGGAGAGTCTGCACGTAACCTTCCCAATGCCCTGGGGGCCGCATTTGGGGCCCCATTGGGATGCCAGCTTCTATTCAATACATTTTTAGATTTAGAGCTGAAGCATGGGTTGGGGGGGCGAAGACATGAAAAAGGAATTTTACATGGAAATTTATAAGGAATGCACTATATTGATAAAATATAGATAAAATATATAAGTGAATATAAATGGTTTAAGTGAAGTGAAACACAGCCTTCGAGCGGATGTGGAAAGTATGTTAGGAACAAAACCTGAAGGGGCCCTGTAGGAGCACAGTCGAGACTGACTCCGCTCTGAGTCCAACTGCGGGGCAGGAGGAGGATGGAGGGGTTTGCCTTTGCATTGGGGAACCCCCTGCAAAGGGCACAGCGCAAGCCAACACCAGCCGGTCTTCCCGCTACCTGCTCGCTGAGGTCCTAGAACCTGGCGAAGGTGTTCGATGTCGCCCAGCCCGCAGCTCTACTGATATCTGCCAAAGAGGCACCGTGCGCCAATGCTGAGGTAGAGGCAACACTCCAGAGAGGTGGCAGCCTGCCCAGCGGCGTGATAAGTCCGTGCCGTGAGAGCGGACGAGACTTTACACGCTTTGAACGGGAGATGAGAACGTCAATCGCCTCGCGACTCAGAGAAGCATAACCGAGATTTCCACGTTCGCCTGAGAGGGAGGGGATACCGGAGCCGGATACTCCTCCAGCCCGGCGAGCGCTTCAGCACTCAACTCTCCTTCTGATGGAGCGGGAGACATCTGAACATCCTCGGGTGCACTGAAGGAGACGCTGGCCCCGATATTATCCGGGGGAGCAGTCTGCTTTGTAAGCACTGCGACAGTCACATAGACATCCCGAGAAATGCCTATGAAACCGTGAAAGAATTACTCTTTTTGTGCAGCCCGGTTGCCCAGGGAGAACCTCACGCGGCACCGCGTGCAGTCAGGGAAGAGGTCACTCGCTGGCGAGCAAAAGTTCGGCTGCTCACAGCCTTTAAAAAGGCTACCAAACTTGCGAGCCCCTGCTGTCAATGGCCCATTTGATGTTGCAGCGGACAAGAGACCTTGAACTTGGTGAAGGAACTGCTTCTTTTTCTCTGTTGATCAGAAGATTTTCTTCCACCAGACTCTCAGCATAAACTGCTTGGGGAGTGCTCTGAAAGCGAAAAGCTGCATGTGCAATCCAACTTATACTCAGCTTACCCAGCTTACCCTCTTATACTCAAGCTGTGATAAGGTGTATCTGGCTGTGATTATTGCATGCCAATATTCATTGGCATTTTCCAAAGACTCGAAGGAGATTGGTCTCTCATGCGAGATTCCATATGTAACGTCGAAGTGAACTCGACTGAAGGGGAATGCTCATTTTACCCTGTCAAAAAACAGCTCTTTAAAAATCACTCTGTTCTGTGTACTTCCCCTTTAAATCTTCACGAGCTTCGCTGACCCCGCCCCTCTTTTCCAAGACACTCCGAGGACCTTTGTTTAGCCGAATTCATAGTGAAACTTGCTAATTAACACATTATTTGGAAAGGCAATTTGCAAAGATTCATTAAAAGACATTATATTCACTGCTTCTGTTGAGGCTGGATCATGAATAATTAGTACGAACATAAACTCATTTCGGTAGATCAACGGCGCGTTTCCCTTTAGAACCAAACGTAATGTTAATCCTCCGCGTCTTCAATCTTTAGGTGCGTTCGAGAGCAAGTCGGCAAGGAGCTGAAAACGAAGCTGTCAAGTCAGACATGTTGGGGATCTCGTTGCTTCATCAAACATGGCAGATCACGTGGCGTTTGCCTACTTTATTGCAGATGAAGCTATAGAAATACCCTTGCACAAATCCAATATAAAGAATTTAAGGGGGAAAAAATTTAGTCAAAAGATTGTAAACTATTTACAAAATGGCATGCAAATTGATTTGTTATGCAATTATATCGATTGAATCACGAAACACTCGTGATCATCTTCATGTGGTGAATGTGGCCAATCATGAGAAGCTGTGACGTCATCACAGCCTGGTGCTGTCGCTCCTGAAATGCTGCGCTGGCTGAGCCAGACGGCTGTTCTCGAAACGCTCTCGCGTTACTTTGATGCAACATGTGAACGTCACGTGTCGTTGGCGCCTGTTCAAGTCGGACAAAATTTCTAACCGGCATGCACTACTTCAAGTCAGCCGCCAATCACCAATCAGAGCACACCTCACTTTTTTAGAATGATGTGCTTTGTACAAATCGACCCATTTCAGGAAGGCAGGGCTTAGACTCTGGGGGCCGCACGGGGTGCACGGCAGACTCTGGGTGCCACATGGGGTGCACGGCAGACTCACGGCAGACTCCGCCACGGGCTCTGGAGGATCGGGCCACCGCAGCAGGTCCTCCGCCACGGGCTCTGGAGGGTCGGGCCATTGCAGCAGGTCCTCCGCTACGGGCTCTGGAGGGTCAAGCCAATGCAGCAGGTCCTCTGCTACAGGCTCTGGAGGGTCGGGCCATTGTAGCAGGTCCTCTGCTACGGGCTCTGGAACTAGTTCACGGACCGGATCTGACACTGGGACTGGTTCACAGGCCGGATCTGGCACTGGGACTGGATCACGGACCGGTTCTGACACTGGGACTGGATCACGGACCGGTTGTGGCTCTGGGACTGGAGCGGGTTCTAGAAGTTCCCGGACTGGAGCGGGCTCTAGAACTGCCGGACTGGAGCGGGCACTGGAGCTGGAGCGGGCTCTGGTACTGTCCGGACTGGAGCGGGCACTGGAGCGGGCACTTGAGGGCGCTCTTGCAGCGTGAGAGACTCAGGATCCTCCTCCTTGGCCACCATCCTGATCGCCAGCTCGAAGATCTCCGTGATCCTCCACTCCTCTTTCCATGACGCGATCGGCGGCGGCATGCTCGGGAACGCGGAATTCCCGCTCTGCAATCCGCGCCGAGACGGAGAATCCGGGACCGTGTCCCGCTGTTCACTGCAGGGAGGAGCTCCCAGCGGAACGCCATCCTCTATTTCAGGTCCATGTTTTAAATACATGGAAATTCACCAGGTACTGTAACTGAATTAATAATAAAGTTTAAATCAAGACCAAAACATTTGGTAATCATATATTGAATGCTTTCAAAAATGTATCACCACTGTCTTTCAATTATTAATTCATAACGTTCTCATTTTTTTTTACTTGCATTTGATAAACTCTATTTCTTACATTTCTTGATATTTTTAAATCGACATAAATAAAGTTCAAATGTATGTCTTTAAATGCAATGACAAATAAATGCTCAGCAATAAACAGAATTCAGTGGAATTCTTTCTGAAATGAATTCCACTTCCTGTAATTCCAATTCAATTCCAATTCTGTTTCCTTTAATTTCTGTTCAATTCCAATTCCAATTCCATTTCCTTCTTTGAATTGGAATTGTTGAGTTCATTCCTAAATTGACCCTAACCCTGTCACACAGGCATAGAAAAAATAACAATGACCACCAATAAAGGTTTTGGTTTGTTTGGCTGGATTTGAAAGCTGCCTGAGATTAGAGACCTTTAGAGGTAAATCAAACCAATTGCAGAAACCGTCTAAGAGCAGATGTGTGATAGGCTATCAAACAGGGTTAAATGTGCTTTACAATAGGCTTTTCATCAACCCAACAGCTAATCCTCAGAGGAACAGAGAAACCACCCTCCACAGTCACTCTGATCTCTGTGGCTGTGTGTGCAGTAGGTCAGTAGATCACATGAGTTTAGTGTAAATGTGCCTCTCTACACCAACTATGAGAGATTAAATCAGACTGGAGTTAATCACAGTTACACTCTCAATCATAGAGTTCATTCACTAATACCTTCAATGATGACCTAAGGTTAAACAAGGAGTTTATCACATGAGAGTTCAGAAAGGGATCTCCGAGAACAAATTATTACTTGCAAATGTAGCGTTTTTTAGATGAGGGTCAGTAACACATATGTTTGCACTGATCTTAAAAGTTTAAGATGTAGTCTAAAATTAATTAAGCTAAATATTAGAAATCTGTTTGTGTTAATGCCATTATTTCCCAAGAAATAAATGAACAAACAAATGATGCAATCATCACAGTAAGTACGCAAGTAAGTAAGTTTATAAATAACTACATATTTTTCTGTAGGAAAATTCATGCTATTGAACAAATCCAACACAGTCCCATGACCAATTTTTACGTATTTGTACGAGGTGCCAAATTTTGTACTATTTGTACTAATTAGTACTAATTTGTACGACCTCACAGGTTTAGGTATAGGTAATTTGTACAAATACGAATTGGCAACTCGTAAAATACGTACAGTACCATTTAGAAGAAATCAAATGAATTTGTACGACCTCACTCGAATCTACCTCGCGCACTTCTACCTCGTAAAATATGTAGAAATTGCTGTGAGATCAGGTTGAACAAATCATGTTTTGTTTTGTTTTTTTCTGAACATGAAAGTCCCAGCTGTCTAAAAGGGTGCTTGCATTTCCGTTAGTTAGTTAGTTTCCACAGTTTGATCACTTACAGTATCTTTGAAAATCTTTTTGCAGCAAAGGAATTGACAAAGTTTAATAAATGAGAAGATGACATCAATCGATGCCAGGTTAGCTGCATTGAAAGGAGATGGGTGCACAAGTGTTCGGGCCAAGGTTAACGAGATTTTGTCCACAGATAGATAGCAGCACACAGTATTCAAACATATTATTTTATTAGACTATTTCACAATCAGTATTTTTAACAGCAGTCCGTAAATTTTGCCTCTTTGACCCTATCTATGTTTGAACATTTGAAATTGCAGTTCCTTGCGGAATTATATTCCATGCCTGGTTTTGTGCTCAATCTTTATGTTTAAAGACGTGACATAACAATGCAGTGCCATGCGTGAATTTCCCTGCAAAAACCTTCTTGTACTACTCAAATTAGAAAAACATTAGCTTATAAACATTATAAGCTAAGCATTGTGAATCGGGCTAAAATAAGGCGATAGTTTTAAACACTTGCTCAAATATGGATTTTTGCAGATTTAAGTGTTGCATACAATGCCGGACATGACTGGTTTTCTGGTACGCAAAACAAGTAGGCTACTTCAATTCCGTAGCTTATAACCGTTACTGTGGCAGCCAACAATAGCACACCTTAACCCTGTGCACATTTTTATATTTAGTAATATTGGAAAACGTTTTATTTTAATATGGATTTCTATACGTCTTATTCAGCCCACCACCATTTTAATTCGAAAACGAGGTTGTAAGGGTAGCAGACCGGCAGTGTTCACATATTGTTGTGTACCCGAATATTGACTGTTTAGCCGTAATAAAGCCATAACACATGATTCAACCAGACATACAAATGGGCAGGGCAAAGGTGCTTGTAGGACAGGTTTGAAAACCACTATCCTATCCTATAAAATAAAATAATCTGATATCCCTGAGGTTTATGTGATGGTCTGCAGGGATCCTCTTTTGATTTCATTTCCTTTCAAATGACAATATGATTTTTTTTCATTCATTTACAGACAATAAGATTTATAATATCCGGAGAAAGCCCAGCGACCTCTAGTCTGGCCTTTTGCTATAGTACTTTACAATACATATTTTTAAATCTTTTGATTTTATCGTTAAGAAATAATAATTAGAGATTATGCAAAACGTTTTTTTGTTTGCTTATTAGCTATATTATTACCATTATCATCATCATTATTGTTGTTGTATTTCAGACTTATAATAACATGATGGTTAAACCACAGCACTCCTAAAAGTCCTGCATAAAGTAAGCATATGATTTATTTGTTTTAAATAAAGAGGTTTAGTCTGCACACTAGCAAACACTGTTTTCAATCACTACCCTTTCCTTCATACGGATACCTTAAAAAAAGAAAAGAAAGATCAATTTAAAGTCATCTTTGGCCAGTGTCCCCACACAGATATCAGCTATTTGTTTACCCAAACCTGCAAAAGTTCCATAGTAAGCTGATTTTCTGCATCTCAGCAGTTCTCTGAAGACTCTTCAAAAGAAGAAAACTGCGCTTTTCACACAAACACAGCCTGGAGTGTAACATAGCATTTACCAGCAATGGATACTGGATAAAGAATATGATTCAAAATGAGAGCAGAGAGTCAGAGGCTACTGCGACACTGATGTACCAGAGGCCTAATGTGTATGTTTATGAGTGTGCGTAGAGGAATTCCCTGTGTCAAAAGACCAAGGGTGATCTGCGCTGTAGGCTGTAGCACATGACTGTCATTTCCTTTCAGTGCCATTCTGGTGATTATATACTTTATAACATGTTTGCGCTCGAGCTCTCTCACAAACAGCAAGACAGCGTCAGAGCCATTTTCACACATTTATAAATACTCTGAGGTGGTGTTTATGATTATGGCCGTGTTATGTACAAGTCAGAAAACTTTGCTGCATACTGTATATCCTTTATTGTACAAGATAACTAAGCCACATTCTTGAATGACAAAGATCCATTCAGAACTTCCACATCCCACAAGTCAATGTTCAACCCAGATAAAGGTTTAGTAGCTGTTTGTAAAGTGGAATGCACGAGAGAGGATGTTTTGTCCGTGAGTGACCTCTGCAAACAGAATCTGGGACACAAAGATCACATGATCAAGAGCCCCCGGTCACTGAATCAGTACAGACTGGGCAAATGTGTGTGTGTTTATGACACGCTGTACCCTTTGCTGTCTGTGCATATGGACATTTATGCAAGGCCCGGATCACAGAGGATTGCTATTAAAACTTGCTTAGTTACTGTGTTGCATTGCGCAGTGTAACAATAACATCTTTAACATTAAACATGACATAAGAATTGTTACAGTTCTCAAGCACGTATTCTAAAATCTAAAAGAAATTATTATGGAACTTCATAAATCATTAGAATAAAAGATGCAGTATTATGCAGAGAATATTATGTTTTGAATGTTGTGTACTGAGTCATGTAATGGTTTGTGTATCATAAATATTGTGTGTTATTGCGAATGGCATGTAAATGTTGTCATTAATTATGTAATGTTATAAATGCCACGTGCTGTTGCTTGCTACATGATGATTTATGTTATGATGTGATATATTATGATGGATGTCATATCTTATGCTATGTTGTGAAAGGCATGCATTGTGTATTAAGTATTTTAATATCATTCTATGAATGTAAATGTGATTAACATTATAAGTGTTCATTTAATACATTTGATTTTAATGTTATACACTGCTATAATGTAATGTTAGATTTGCTATAATTTGTGGCATTGGATGTTATGGGTGTTATTCAGTATTATAAACCTCATACTTTATTATGTTTTAAATGCTATGCAATAGGTAGTGCAATGTTTTGAAAAGCACATATTATGTAGTTTAGCGTTAAGAGTGTCATGCCATGACTGTAAGTTTTAGGCTATAATTTCGTATCATGTTATAAATGCCAAACACCGTTATTAACTGTTATATGGAACTTCATGTTATATAGTATTATAATCGCCATTTAATAATTTGTGAATGCAATGTATCACAACGTGTTATAAAAGTCGTGCCATGACTGTCAATGATGTAAATGTCATGTAACATTATGAATGTCATGTAATGTTATTAATGTCATGAAATGTGTTTTCAGAACACACCAAACCGAGGCGTGCAGGGGTGTTGGGATTCCCTGATCAGGAGCAGTTGTAGCGCCGAATGTGAATTTGGCGTTAATTCCTTCAGGACAGTGTAAAATCACACCCAATAATTCAATGTCTTTAATATTTACATCAGTTGTGTGTGATCTACATCGAAAGGGACACACCGAACACCCCCGCATTTCTCTTCCCTCACCCTCGCTCGCCGATCAATGACCGCGTGCAGCAGACGCGTCACGCTCGTGCGCGCGCCACGGAAACATGGAAGCGCTTTAAAGGCCCTAGATGTAGACGCACTAGAAGGAGCTAACACACCCAATCTTACAATAACGAGGATGACATAAAAGCAAATCGTTTGTGTTTCGCCCGCAGTTGTACCGATATAATGGGTTTTAACATAAATGTTTATGTGTAAATTATTTATAAACACTAAAAGGAAAGCGTATAGAGCTTATTTGGTCTGTCTTCCTCACCGGGATCACGTTCGTAAAAAAGTAAACGCCTATAAATACAAATAGCTTTTTCTCCAGTGTTGTGTAGCTTTTTTTCCTATGAAGGTCCAAATTACTCAAAATTAAACGATTACATAAATGTTGAAATTATATATATATATATATATATATATATATATATATATATATAGACACACACACACATACATCATTGAATACACAATTAAGTGCATATAGAATTATTTATTTATTAAATTCATTCATTCATTCGTTTATTTAATCCACATATCAGTTTCAGGTTTATTGTTGGGATAAATACATAAATGCATAAAATGAACAAATTAGGTTTATTTATTTAACGATTATTTTATATATATTAACATTTATTTAATGATTTCATATAGTAATTTGGCCATACATATTTCCTATCAGTACACTGAAATATAATGAAATAAATTTAAACTAAATATAATGATAATAATAATAATACTAAATACTGCACAGTTGGGTTTACTACTATCATGTATGTATATAATTTAGGAAATATTAAATTAATACAATTTTATTATCTTTTAGTTAACTATTTAATAATCTGAAACACGTCTTGTTTATTTATTCTAACAAATTTAACTTTGTCAAAATATTTATACTGGGGGTATTTTGCTTGACTAAGAAAGTGCATCAGGTTTTTTCACAATTCATGTATAGCAAGCTTTGTAGATTCTAGCTGGTGTAGATCTACACCGTCGCTGTCATTCGGTCACGCGCACTGAGCGCACGAGCGCCGCTGCGGTGATCGTGCCGCGCGCTCCAGTCTCAGCAGCAGCAGCAGCAGCGATAGGAGAATCGTATAATCCGCTCGTTAATGTTGACAGCGACGCGACACGAGCGATTTTAATCATTCTATTCAGGAAATCGGACACCGGGACACATATTTCAGCAGAGCCCGTGTGTGTTTAAGCGCACGGGTGTTTACAGACGGATGAGCGGCTGCCAGGCCGGACGCTGTCGGATGGGATTCCCGGAGAGAAACCGAGCGTCGCTGCTGTAAATAATTCAACATCAGCGTGATCAACAAAGATGCATCTGCACCAGGTGCTGACGGGGGCCGTTAACCCGGGGGACTGCTGCTACTCCGTGGGAAGCGTCCACGACGTCCCGTTCACGGTGAGTGAGAAATAAACCTGCGCCGCGGCGCGTTATTTTACGCCTGTGCGTGATCGATGATCGAGCGTGACGCGTGTGCATGCAGCAGCCTGTAGACATCACCACCACCACCACCATCATCATCATCCTCATGATGCGTGTATGGGTTCAGTGTGCCATCTGTCATCCTCAAGGTTATCTGCGGTGTGTGTGTCCCTGCAGATCAGTAGCACACGCGCACACGCAAACCCCTGCGGTGTGCAAACTCCGATTGTATGACACGCTATGCATGTTTATAGCCGGTTGCAGCGCTCACCTACGATAATAAGGATGATAACCTACATGGAGCTTGAAAGATGATATTAGTTGTAACTAGTACATAAGCAGCAGATGACATGCATCGTGTTGCCCAAAAATGCAGCAGCCTTCTCTGGTTGTTTCAGTAGGTTATTATGAGACACTGCCGTTGTGGTTAAATGTTGAGCCCATCAGCTGTGGACACAGTGACGTCACAGAGTACAGTCTACAGGCCAAAGTCTTCGTTGTAAAGATCTAATCACTGCATGTTGTGCATAGTGCACTGTGAGGTAGGCCTGCATTGAGTACGTTTAATTCATAGCCACTCTTTGCAAGCAGGCCAACATCAAGAAGTGTTGCTTAAAGTGAACTCAAAATAGCAAACATTTAAATATGCGTGGACAAGGGAGCAATTGCTTACAAGCACTGCATGATTATATCTACAGCATGACACAAAAAAGACGAATAAGACAATTATATGGCATTTTTATAACTATACAACATGCAGAATGTCTAGCAGCAATTTGATTCAGCAAGATGTTGGACGACATTCCTCCCTCGCCGTTTCAATCTGATTGAGCCCATCTTGAAGACTGCGGTGATCAGTGCTGGAACATAACTGGCTGCTCATAAATATCTGCTGTCAAATGATGTTGGGTAGACAGTCTTGTTTTTGAAAGAATCAAGCGGTGCCTTTTTTTAGGGAAGGCGCTCTGCTGTGCGCTTTGATTTGTCTTACAGTCATAGCAGCGGCTTTCATGGAGCAGAAACCAGAACTGAAACCTGTGATGCAGTCTATGTATTTCTCTGGTTTAACACAGGTTCTCTATCAGAAAGTCCAGAGACGTGCTTTCACATGATTAGGTCAGTGCTGACAGTATCAGCTTTTCTTTGGAAATGATTGTTGCTTTCGCAAAAGAGCTGTGCTTGGGCATGTGTGAGCAGGTGCTGGTGAATTCCTGTTCGTGTATGTTGTTGTTGTTGTCAACCTTTTGGATTTTGAAAGCCACTTATTGTACAATGCGATATTATTATTATTATTATTATTATTATTATTATTATTATTATTATTATTATTATTATTATTATTACATAACACATTTGGTCCTACTTTAAATTAGGTGTATTTAAGTAAAATGGAGTATTTACAATTTACCTGTTCATACTGTGTTCACTGTTGATGTGGGAGGTGGGTGGTTTGGTGGTCAGGTTACGTTTAAGGGTAGAGATAGCGTCAGCAGTGTCATTAGAGATGAAATTGCAGAAATGAATGCAGACGTAAATATAGGTCAGTCATTTTTAAATTGCAATATAAAGTAAGTACAATAAAAAGTATAGTGCATCATATCAAATTATTAATGTAAAACCAAATAAAACAAATATGTAACTAATATGCGTGGACAAGGCAGCGATTGTATTACATGCATTGCATGTTTTTTATCTACAGCATGACACAAAAAAATCAATAAGGCAATAAGTTTGTTTTTTTGGCATTTATGTAATAATAAAACATGCAGAATGTCTAGCAGCAATGTGATTCAGCAAGATGTTTGGCAACATTCCTCCCTCGCCGTTTCAATCTGGTCAGGTCAATAAGTACAATAAAAGAACATTTATCCAATAAGTGCATCATATTAAATTATTAATTTAAAACCAAATAAATAGACTTAAAGTGGGTCTATATGTTTTCAACATTTCTGCTATAGTTTACATATAGTTTTTTTTAAAGCTTTTTTTAAAATTTTGATTATTACATATTTTGTAATTATGTACCTTTTTTAAAACAAACCCACAAAAAATTTACTCATGAAAATTGCATTTATTTAATGAAAACTGTAGTAAAATGAATTATTTACTGTTTTCATTTTAAGCTAGTTTGAAAATATATTTCTGCATTAAAAAAGCTGTACAGTAATTGAGCATTGTTTCAGTATCACATGATCAGTCAGAAATCATTTTAATATACTGATTTGGCGCTCTGGTATAATCAATTTGATTGGTGCTCAATTTTTAATAAGTTGAAACAACTTTTGCTGCTTTTTGTGATAGTTTTTTTTTATTGTTTGGTGAATATTAGGTGTAAAACATTTAAAAGCATTTATTTGAAATATAAATCGTTGCTAATATTATGAGTATTTTTACTGTCACTTATTTTAATGTGTCCTTCTTGAATATTATTTACCTCAAATTTTTGAACGGTAGTGTGTCACAATTCCCATTAAAATAATAAGCAGCAATTTAGCTGCTTATATTAATTATTAAATAAATAATTTATTTATATTTTTGTGTTATTTCTTTATTTGTTGTTGTTGTTGTTGAAAGGGTCATGTGAAGGCCAAAGTAATGGCTGCTGAAAATTCAGCAAATAGAAAGCAATTCATTTTAATTGTAATGACATAAAATATTGCATTTCTAATGTGTTGTTTATCAAATAAATAGTGAGCATAAGAGACCTCTCTCGAAACATTTAACGATCTGAATTATTCCAAACATTTGATACGTGAAATATATGCTAAGTCTATTGTGATAAATTCTAATCATGCCAATTTTTGCTAAAAAAAAGTTCCCAAACGAAAAGATTGTGTATTGCATCAGTTTAGTAAAGCATTCAACAGCTAACTAGCTTCAGAAGACTCAGCACTGGGTTTATGAGAGCTGTCAGTCTCACTTTCTGGGTGTCAAGCCTTTAGCTTTTTTGCTTCCTGCTTCTACGTGACAGTTGCACACAATACAGCAAACCCACAGACTGCCAAAGAAGGAACATGTTTAGTTCATCGTTTCATTCATCTCTAGCTGTCATGCAGGGAGGAATGGTGTTTTTGGGCTCGTAGAGGGTGGGTTGTAGTGTGTGTCTGTAAGGGAATGCTTGCTGTCATTAGACATGGCATAAAAATACACCCCAGCACAGCATGTCTGAATTTGTTACGGTCACGCCATCCTCAAGGCTGACACACACTTTCACTCCTGCAGACGCCTCATCCCGGGCCTGCTGGGATTATTAGCCAGCGGGAGCGGAGGGTGGATCATAGCACCAGAGGATTTCAACGCCTCGGGGTTTTATTTGGGTGCTGTATCCTCACCGGAATATGATTTTCATCAATAGCTGAAACATTCAGAGACGCTTGCAATATGCAATAGGCAAAAATATAGCTAGTAAACATGAGCTGATGTTTATCACTGAACCCGTGCTTCCGGGTTCTTTACACAAACAGCTTATTTGAAAAGCGTTTCCAAAATGAAAATTTCTGTCATCAATGACTCACGTTATCCCTTAAAAAAAATCTCTGTTTTATACAGATGTGCGCAGTTTGGTTTTAGGAATATGTTATATTGACAAAAAATAATATCTCAATATTTTCTTGGATGTTATCGTTGCCAATAATTAGACAATATTTTGCTGAGTTTGTTGCTCTGCTGGTATTTTATCGGCTACCATAGACAGCTGACACCTAAAGTTTCTGATAATTTTCATATTCTGTGTGCTGATCAGTTCTTTTACCAAAACGTTTAAACCTTTTATGGGCATTTTTACCCTTATAGATGATTTTTTCTATAAACGAAACACTCTCATGTTCCTCAGAGACTCAAACATTGTTGTGGCTGTGTTTGGAATTATTTTTGTTGAAAAAATAGAGCAAAAACAGCAAAAATGTCTTGTTTCTGAACTGCTTATCTGCTAAGAAAAATCTGTATTATGTTTGCAATCATGATAATTTATGAAGAAAGAAAGGCACTCTTTATGTGATATAGATTGACTAGCTATACATTTATATAAATATAAATTTTCTGTCCCAATATCTTGAATTTTTTGTGATTGTTCTAACTGCATTTTAATAGACAATCATGCTGTGAACACACTCTAAATGCACACATGCACTAGTCAAGATTTCAGGAAGGATGGTTTTTGCAAAATACTCGAAAATGTCAAATCAAAACAAATAATCGTAGAAATCTGTGTTATACAACTATTGGTTAAAGGAACATTACAGGTCGTTTACAATGTAATTTTATTATGGCATCCGTGGCCTACTTTCGATTTAATTTAGATAAAGTTGCAAATAATTTCGATTTGTGTCTCAGTTATATATAAACAAAAAGAAAAGTGTCTGTATTAGTGTACTGCGGTACCAAGTCAGTACTGAAAAATTTGAAATGTTACGGTACCAGTTTTTCTGAAGTACCGGTAGTACCGAGCAACGGGTAAACCCGGAGAGATGGCGACCGGCGTCGCTACTGATGAGGCGGCTCTGAATCTGCTCGTTGAAAAGAAAGAAGGAAAGAGCCATGTGTGGAAGTATTTTGTTTTTGAAGCTGATGACAAGCGCAACATCTAGGGGTGTGCCAAAAAATCGATTCACAGAAAAATCGAGATTCTCATTTGCAACGATTCAGAATCGATTTGAAATG
>JAUCMT010000039.1:7328405-7340039 GCA_032357475.1 Enteromius thamalakanensis | reverse complement strand
TCCCGCCTCATTGCCCATTTTGGATCATCCGGGAGTAACGCGCGGTGACGCGTTGCCAAGATGGCGGCGGCCGGCTTTGCCCACTTAAGGCTTTAAAAACGCTCTTCAGAAACCTACGAGTGACGTCACGGACACTACGTCCATTTTTTTTACAATCTATGAGTTAGACGCACCAGTGCAACCAATGCAAAAAGTTAGTCTAGAGCCCTGAGAATTATGAGAGGTTATGCTATTACACATACATTTCTAATGTCAATTATTGAAGCCAAATACATTTCCCTAAGCTGTTTAGCTGTAATATGGTATTCATAAGCCTAATAATGAAGTGACCCCACTTTTAACTCTCTCTTTATATACCCTTATTGTAGATGAAGTGTATTAAAGTGTAACTAACACCAGGAAGAACACCAGTTTTTTACATTAATTTAGATTTTTTACACCAGACATATGTATCGGTTAAAATATCAGTTATTGGTCTACTTGGTCTGTAATAATTGGCATCAGAAAAACGCATATTGGTTGACACCTTATACTAAGCTATTTGTGGGTATGTATGTGGATGTTTGTCAATGTTGTGTTCTGCTGTAAAAGCAATGTTTGGGTGATTAAACATATTGGGTGTTCTTTTCAAAGGTCATTTGAGCTCCTCATCTATCTACCCTGTGTGTTTGGCTCCATACTTGATTGTGACCACCTGTTCTGATGGGCGTGTCAGGTTCTGGCACTGTAGGGTGGACATGGACTCATCAGCGCCACACCCCGAAGAGACACGTTCATATCGTTGGGAACACTGGAGACTCTTGAAAGAGGAAGAGGACAACGACAGCTCTGTGAGTGTTGCAGGTCGACCCGTTGCGGTCAGCTGCTCCTACACGGGAAGACTTGCTGTGTCGTTCAAAAAGATGTCACCTGAGAACGAGGGTGGCATGCCTGAGGACTTCTCTATGCTTGTGTCGATATATGAATGTGAGTCGACGGGTGGCTCGGAGTGGGTTCTGGAACAGACAATCCACCTTGACGATTTTAGCAAACCTGCAAAGACGCTAGATCCACGTGTTAGTGTTGATAGTAATTTGGTCGTCTATAGCAAGTCAGATTTGTTCATAACCAAAGATAGCCCCAATATCAAACACTTTGTGCACCTAGACTGGCTGTCCAAAGAAGATGGGTCACACATCCTGACGGTTGGGGTTGGATCCAACATCCTTATGTATGGACGCATCTCAGGGGTTGTCACAGAGCAGACAGGAGTGAAGGATGGCATGGCAGTCACCTTGCCTTTAGGGGGCAGTATAAAGCAGGGAATTCGCTCTCGCTGGGTGCTGCTGAGGTCCGTAAACCTCGTTTCTTCCGTGGACGGTACCCCATCCCTGCCAGTGTCCTTATCCTGGGTTCGTGATGGCATCCTGGTGGTGGGCATGGATTGCGAAATGCATGTTTACGCGCAGTGGAGGCAGGATGAGAAACCGGGCGACTCTGACAACAACAGCATCTTATCACCGGAGGGCGCCGGAGGGCGCACTATGTCCGTTTCAAATGAAGGCAGAGCACGATCAAAGAGTGTTTTCGAAGGCACTGCAGGAATTGATGATGCGTTGCGCTCCCCAGCAGTGATTCAAGATGGCGGCTTGTTTGAGGCAGCCCATTCATTATCGCCCACTCTTCCGCAGTACCATCCAACACAGCTTCTAGAGCTTATGGATCTTGGAAGGGTACGTCGTGCCAAGGCTATTTTGGCGCACCTGGTCAAGTGCATTGCTGGGGAAGTTGCAGTGGTGAGGGACGTGGAAGCAGGTGAAGGTGGCGCCAGAAGGCACCTATCTCGAACCATCAGCGTGACGGGTAGCACGGCAAAAGACACTATCGTAGCTGGCAGAGATGGTGGACGGGATTACACCGAAATCAATTCCATACCTCCACTTCCGCTATACGCCCTGCTAGCTGCAGACCAGGAGACCTCTTACAAGGCAAAGTGGGGTGAGGAAGTGGGAAAAGCTGGTAAAGGGGCAGAACGTGAGACACAGAAACAGTCGGAGGATCAGTACTCCGATCTGTTTCAGGTGCAGGCTGTTACCACTGACGACTTTGTGAGCTTTGCTGCAGAGAAGCCAGAGAAGAAGTCTCGTGTGATTAACCTGTCACAGTACGGCCCCACGTACTTTGGCCCTGAACATGCACAGGTGCTGTCTTCACATCTTATGCACTCCAGCCTGCCTGGTCTCACACGTCTCGAACAGATGTTCCTTGTGGCTCTTGCTGATACTGTGGCAACCACTAGTGCAGAAGTATCAGGACCCACAGATAAACAGTACACTGGTGAGTTTACTTCTCATGCACACTTTAAAACTGAAGTGTGTTATTTCTGTACCACGGAACCTGCTTAAATAATAACTGTTTTACAGGTTTCCCAATTAATTTTGGTTTTAATTATTTGTTAAAATAATGAAAGAAAACGTTTGTTTAGCATTTTAAATAAATTCCAAATGCATTTTATTATCATTAGTACAGCTCACCCTACATACTGTCACAGATATTGTCACATGACAAAAATGAATAGAGGAAAAGGGCGCAGAACAGAAAAAAGACATAAGTTCTTTTCCAATTATGCCTTAGATAATTATCGCTCAGAAACTAAAATGCATGTTTGTGAATGGGCATTCCGTTTACTTTCAAGAGAAACTGAGGAGATGCAAACTATACCTTTCGCCGAAAATCGCCATTGTGAAATCAGAATAGTTGCTACAGTACTCCATGCATGAGTACAAAAAAAGTTTGATTTTCAATGTTTGTAATTGTTATAAATCCAAAAGCAAAACACGTTAAAAAAAGACTACCTTAAGGAGTGGAAATATAATGCTGTTATCATTTTTAACAGTGTTTCCAACAGGTGGCAGCAATTTTACATTTCAGCATTGCACATTTCCATGATTTATCCCTATAATAAAAAAATATATATATATATCAAATTAATTATATATATTTATATATATATATATGTTTTTTTTATTTAATTTTTTTAAAGGATTTTTAGGATTTTCCCATTTTATATAAAATGTAAATCGATGTTTAGACAAATAAATTAAAAAATGCTATTTAAAAACAATATACAGGGAGCCAATACTGACCTTACATATTTACATGTGCCTTATTAGTGTGATAGACTTCTTGTGTAGTATGTCAGTGGGGTTAGCAGAATACATGAAAAGAAAACCATAATATAAGTTTTTTTTTTTTTGCTATAACCTTGGTGTTATTATTTATTGTCAACATTAAACATATCAGGTTTTATCCATGTTACCTATATTTAACATCTTTTTTTATTTAGTCTTTTTAGTACTAAACCTCAACCCAGTGTTCCAGTGCTTGCTAGACTCAAGATGCAAGGAGAGAGTTTCAGGGACAGTAAAATAAATCATACATCATGCAAATGTTTATACTGTACAGTAGTTCTAATTCACCTAACATATTGTGGATGAACTTCAAAGTTCAATTCTCAGTCTCCCAGCAGAGGAAGTTTTTAAATAGTCTTTGAGTTTTGATGTGGTGTTAAATGTTTCATTGGATCAGGTGTGATCAGAGTCAATAGGAGGTGATGTAGATTGTGGAATATGGGATATGGACTATGTTCAGGATGCTCTGAACTTCATTAGCTCTTTTTAGATGACAGAGCCATATGTCTGAGAGCGATTAGCATGCTCTTTCAAATCGATGCAGTGGAATTGCCTTAAGAAAAAGAATCCTATGTTAAACTTAAACATGTTTTCTAGTTGTGATGTTGTAGTAAATGTGTGTTTCTGCAGGTGGAGAGGCTCTAGATGAGTGTGGTCTACGTTACCTGCTGGCCATGAGGTTACATACTTGTCTGCTGACATCCCTTCCCCCACTGTACAGGATGCAGCTACTTCATCAGGGTAACACACAATCACTTACATGCACATAAACACACACCACCATATGTCATGCTCAGTCGTTCCCACTTTGATAAGGTGTTGTTAAAGCTTTTCCAACAGCAGTAAAAGAATTGAAGACCAGCACTGAAGATGGATTTGAAGCAAATAACCATTTTGTAAAATGTTAATATAAGACATTGGTCTAGCATTCAGAAATAGTGCTTGTTTCACCTTTCACAGGCAATTACAACTGTGGACTCATACATTACATCCTTTCTACTAAATTATTTTGTAATGTCCTGATATTATATTGTTATCCTAGATTTTTATTCCTTAAAGTAATATGTATTCAAAATTATATTAGGTTAAAATATCAAAGATTTTTGTGTCTATTTTAGGCTCTTTTATTTAATTTTGTAGTGAGATAGATAGATAGATGGATGGATGGATGGATAGATAGATAGATAGATAGATAGATAGATAGATAGATGGATAGATAGTTATACTGCCCTCCAAAAGTTTGGAAACGCCCTTAAATAGTGTAGTTTTGGACAATGTTGGCATGAATCCCTTTAATTTGTGATCATTTTTCACCGATAAGGGACAACACAAACTCTGAAAACATGTTTAACTACATAAAGAGTTTATACACAGAAAATACATCAAAATATCCATCATTAGCAGCTGTTACAGCTCTGCATGATCTGAGCCGTCAGTTTATTCAAACATACTGTAGACTTGGTATATTACTCCAAGCCTCCTAAAGGATTGCCCAAAGATGATTCACACTGGTTTGACACTTCATAAGGACATCACGGTCCAGTTTCTCCCCTAGTAGCTCAACTTTGACATGTTCTGTATATATCGCCACTATTATGTAATCAAAATAAAAATGATTATTGCTGGTCTTCAATGATAATGTCAAGTTACTTTAATGTACAGTATTTGAACCAAAAAAGATAAGGATTTATGCTGATATCATCCAAAACCACACTTCGCCAGGGGTGTATATTGGGATAAAATTTACTGATGTATCATCATCATCATCCGCATGCTAAACATATCTGAATGTAATGTAATTTAAAAGTAAAATGCAAATTGTTCTTACTCTATATTACTTTTACTATATTGATTGGGCATTAAAAACTGTTAAGTTGTCAAGTTTTGATTTGATAAAATACAAAAAAAAAAAAAATGAATGATGTTTATATAAAAGTGAAACAATGCAAACAGGTTTCCTGTTAAGGTTGGGTTGAGTTGGGTTAGGGAATAGAAAATATAATTGTTATATAATGCTTTCCCTGAGTACTGCATTCAGCATTCACTTGTTATAAAGGAGTGAGATCCTCATGTGTATCTTATGTCTAATATGTCTTTATATTGTTTTTGTGTGTCTAGGTGTGTCCACATGTAACTTTGCCTGGGCGTTCCACTCAGAAGCTGAGGAGGAGATGCTGAACATGATTCCTGCCATGCAGAAAGGAGATCCGCAGTGGTCTGAGCTCAGGGCGGTTGGTGTCGGCTGGTGGATCAGAAACATTAACACACTGAGGCGGATGGTGGAAAAGGTGGGGCCACTCAAACATACTAGCACACAGAATTATTTGTGTTGTGGATCAGTATTCCTGTAGAAACCGTTAGTTCCTAATTCTATTCTTGGAGGCCCCTCAATCATACATACGCAAAAATAAATTCAGCAATCTTTATAGTTATTATTCTTGTTGTAAACCTAAATCTCAGCTTCTTTTTATTTTTGTATTAGGTAGCCAAAGCAGCATTTCAGAGGCATAATGATCCGTTGGATGCGGCTCTTTTCTATCTGGCCATGAAGAAGAAGGCTGTTCTCTGGGGTCTCTTTAGGTGCTTTAAACTCACTGACTCTTATATAACAGTGTTACCTTTACATAGCTGCATCTCCTATGCAGTGTGCTGTTCTCTTGATGCGGTGTTGCTGTGGGCTCTTAAAATTTCTGTCTGTTTATTTATGTATTGATTTCTGTGTAGATCTCAACATGATGAGAAGATGACCCAGTTTTTCAGCCATAACTTCACTGAGGATCGCTGGAGGAAGGCGGCTTTAAAGAACGCCTTCTCTCTCCTGGGCAAACAGCGCTTTGAGCAGTCGGCAGCATTTTTCCTGCTCGCTGGCTCCCTGAAAGATGCCATTGAGGTCTGCACTGTCCTATTTTGATTCTGCTGAAATTCATTCCCAGGAGAATATAGAAAGTGTGTGTTTTTGAACTCTTAGATGTGGAGTCTGCTGAGTTCGGTTAGGTTTGGTTGTGATGCCATAGAGCGTGTGGTCGTCTGTGAAGAGTGGAGTGTGATATAACAGCCCTGAGCGGTTCAGTTTAGTCAAAACATCACAGATAAACTCCCTTGATGGACATATGACAGCTTTAGTTTACCTTGGGCTGGATGTCTGACAGCACCCAGTCAAAACACAGTGATAACAACACTTGTGAGAGTTTATGAAAATATAGGTTGTTAAAATGAGATGTGTGGAGCTATATTAGGAAAACAAATTAGCTTTGCTTTAGTCTATTTATTTTTATTTTAAAAGCTCATCAAAAACTCTTTTAGTTATATTTTACCCTAAATTCAAAAGAAGGGGGTTATGTTTTGCATTAATGTCAAATGTATTATTATTTTTATTATGTTCAAAGTTTTCCAATCAAATACTAGGATTGCAATGTGTTCAAAACTTGTATATTTGCGTGCATTAATAACTATAGTTTTTTCTATATAATCATTATCAACTATACTGTGTTGTTTTAGAAAAAAAATCATTGTAACGTTTTTCCCTGTTATGCTAAAGAGAATTTTGTGTTAAAAGATGCTTAATTGTAAAATTGCATTAATCAATCAATTGTCCATATCGCCCAAATACTCAATATGATTGGTATATGCATATATATGTATATATATGGTATATGTTCTGTCTCTCTGGTAGGTTTGTCTGGAGAAAATGGAGGACATCCAGCTTGCGATGATTGTCGCTCGTCTTTACGAGGCTGATTACGAGAGTTCGTCCACCTGTCAGGGTATCTTATACGAGAAGGTTCTCGGCTGCAACAGAGATGGAAGTGGGTTCTCCTGTATCAAACTGCACCCTGACCCATTCCTGAGGAGCATTGCTTACTGGATCATGAAAGACTACACCAGAGCCCTGGACACACTGCTGGAGCAGATTTACAAAGAGGATGATGAAAACCCCGGTAAAGAGTCACTGCATTAAAGCAGCTGATTGACTGCTTTAATAAAACAGTAATATGATAAATACTAACAATGTTAATAATAATAATCACAGCATGCACCGCTTAGGAAGGACAGCTAGTAATGTTAAACCTATCAAGTACTGAGTAAATTTGTAACTACTCATTTTATATGTGTTTGATACAGAATGTTTCTTTTTTTCAGATGTTCTGGTGAAATCGTGTAATCCTGTCGTCTTTAGTTTCTATAACTACTTGCGCGCACACCCTCTCATAATTCGACGGCATTTCGCAAAGCCCGAAGCATCTGGGGTTGCAGTAACATCAGAACGCAATAGCGCAGACGAAATAAACCTTTTAGAGCGGAAACTCTTCTTTACCACTGCTAACGCTCACTTTAAGGTGGGCTGCCCACTCCTAGCCCTTGAGGTCTTATCCAAAATCCCTAAAGTGACTAAGAAAACATCTTCTCTGAGTAAGGGCTCTTCTGTGGCCAACGTCAGTGGGGTCCAGCCACAGGAGAACGGAGGAAAGGCTTTAGATCTTGATTGGGCGGCTCCTGCCGTCCCCAGTCAGGCCTGGGGAGCAGAGTCCTCCACCGGACTGGACTGGAGTCAACCGATGGTCAAAATTGAAGATGAGGGTCTACAGTTGGACTGGGGTGATAATAAGGAGGCAGATGAAGATGAAGAGGGTGGACTGACCATGAAGAAACCAGAGGTGGAGGATGAGGAGGCTAAAACAGCAGCCCTGCAACGTGAAGACTCAACGGGTGAGTCTGAGGTGGATGTGATCGCTGAACAGCTGAAGTTCCGAGCCTGTTTGAAGATCCTCATGACGGAGCTGCGGACACTGGCAACAGGATATGAGGTGGATGGAGGCAAACTGAGATTTCAGCTCTACAACTGGCTGGAGAAAGAAATCGAGGCTATGCACCACATCTGCAACTATAAGGTTGGTGCTCACCATCTCATTGCAAGATTTCAGTCTCAGATTCAGCCTAGATTGGGATTTTGATAAACCAAAAAAAAAAGAGATATTGATCTTAATATAGTTTAGCATTTTGACAGTGATCAGTGATGCATGGAATTTAACACATTTATTTCACTTTTTTCTTTTCTAATTTAATTTAATAGATCTTATTGTGAATGCATCTATGCAGATGTTTTCTTTTGATTAATGTTTCACCTGAAGATCATAATGCAGTAAGCAGTATCCAGGACCAATCCTTTAGTCCGCTTTAACATACAAATACAGTTCCAACCAAGTTTTCAGTTTTTTGTTGTTGTTGTTTTTACTTTTTGTCACAATTTGTCACATTAAAATACACGGTTACACTTTCTCTATTTAGAGATTCTACTAACTATAAGTAACTTTGTAACTACATGTCAACTCATACTCACTAATTCACAATTACATGTCTACTCATTCACAATTACATGTCTACTCACTCTCAGAGTAGACTGTTAGGGTAGGTTTAGGGTTAGTAGAATAAGTTTACATTTTAGTTTGTACATGCAGTGTCTTGTGGACCCAACAAAATAAAGAGTTAAAAGATAGTAAGCAGACAGTCTACTAATACTCTAATGAATGCTAGTCGAAATGTTGCAAAGTTACTTACTGTTAGTAGAATATGTGAAGTGGACAATCAATATAAAGTGTTACCAAATACAGAAGAAAAGATCTGGGTAACACTTTATTCTGATGGTCCCTTTTGAACAATCTGTTGATAATAAGTAGCTTTGCACCTACATGTCAACTAACTGTCATTAGAATATTAGTACACTCTCTAATTAATATCTGCTAAGTCTTTATTGTGATGGTCTCCCAAAAGACGCTCTACTGACTATAAGTAACTTTGCAAGTACATATCAACCTTTTCTTACCCTAACCCTACCAGTCTATTAATACACTGCAAGCACTCTATTGAGAGTTAGTAGATATGTAGGTGCAATGTTACTTATAGTTAACAAAATACGTAAAAGGGACCATCCAAATAAAGTGAAACCAAGATCTGTTACTACTTGTTTCATCACAACTTTAAAATATATGTTTTGTTTGTTTGCTTGTTTTATTTTAAATGAACAGCAATTGAAGATGATGTTAAATGCAATATATAAAATACAGTAGAAAGATAGTTTAAAATAATTTACATACACAAGGAATAATATTTAGTTAATTTATATACAAAGTAACAATATGTAGTATTAAGCTGCAATATGTATATAAATTATTAATTAATTTGTGAGTGATTTGGTTAAACGGACAGTTTAAAAGAACTGAATCCTTAGAATAAATTGTATATTTACAGCAATTAGTTTCCTAATGCATACTAAATTTAATGTTTCACTTTAATTTGATGGACCATTTAACACGTTCAGTTGACAATAAGTAATGTTGCATCTACATACTGTATTTACTGACTCTCATAAGAGTTTTGGCTTTTCTGATATGTCAGTTTGAAGGGAAAGCGGCTGCAGGTCAGCTGGAGAAGTGGGGTGAAGATGGATCTCTGGATCTGGAAGACTCACAATTCCGGGGTGAGGCAGGTGCATACGAACGTCATCAGATGGAGCGGCGGCGTCTGCAGGCCAAGCAGCTGCATGCAGAGCGGAGGAAAGCCTGGCTGAGAGAGAATCAGGCTTTGCTCAGAGTCTTCCTTAGTTACTGCAGTCTACACGGAGCCAAGGGTGGAGGAGTGACGTCTGTCAGGATGGAGCTACTCTTCCTTCTGCAGGAATCGCAGCAAGTGTGTGCTCACATCATGTTGAATGATTTATATTGTGGTTGGTGGGTTGAGTGTGTTCTCATGTTATTTGTTGGTTGGGTGTCCACAGGAAATGACAGTGAAGCAGCTTCAGTCACCTCTCCCCCTCCCGACTACTCTACCACTGCTGTCAGCCAGCATCGCCCCCACCAAGACTGTCATCGCCAACCCTGTCCTGCACCTCAGAAACCACATACATGATATCCTCTACACCATTGTCCAGATGGAGGCTCCACCACACCCAGACATACTGGATGACCGGGTGAGAGATTCATAAAGAGAATTCCTCATATTTAGAGCACTTGTATGAAGTGTGTGTGCATCTGCTAATATGTGCATGTGTATTTCAGGTGAATGCTTTACACACTCTCGCTGCTTCTCTGTCGGCTTGTATCTACCAGGCACTGTGTGACAGCCACAGCTACAGGTAAAAACAAACCCCATCTGATAAACTGCACAGATTGTTAATCTTAAAATGCCTTAAAATTCTTAGATCGTCTGGCTGTTCGGATTCAGTGTTAATTTCGACATTGACGAATAATTTTTATTTGTTTCACCGACGAGAATAAGGACGATAACAAATGAAAACTAATTTGAAATGACAAAAACTATGATCAAAATGTATTGACATTTAGTGCCAGTAGTGCCAAAGATTAATATAAATTTATTTTTAGAAATAAAGGTCTACTTGAAAAAATGAATAATATGGTAAAAAATAAACAATGCATAATTAGCCTATATAACCATTGGTATTTCATTTAAAAGAAAACCATGTTCTTGTCCCTTATAAGAAGTGGTTATATTTATATTTTAACATAACGGCATGTTGTGCGTCAGCACAGTAAAAAGTTTGGACATTTAAGAAAAATGCAAAAATATGACTAAAACTAAATGCCATTTTAGTCTAAGACTAAATCAAAATTAACACATACTAGTCTTTAACTCTTACACACACATATACACACAGTCATTGACTTATGCCCTACTGCTTGTGTGTGTGTTCAGCAGTCAATCGGAGGCCAGTCAGTTCACAGGGATGGTCTATCAGGGGCTGTTATTGAGTGACAGACGTAGACTTCGCACTGAGAGCATCGAAGAACATGCAACACCCACCTCTGCACCTGCACAGTGGCCAGGTAACACACATTTGATTTGACTCTACAGAACACATGCAGAGAAACGGTACATTCAGACTCATCCTTGTCTGTAATGACTGATTCTGTATGGAGAGAAAAATAACATCTAGATTTTCAGACTGACAGTGAAAAGCAATATTAGCCAATAACCTTAATGCAAACTCTCAATTACAACTGATTGCATGTAGGTAGACGGTGGATGGGTGGGTTTTACTGGGTGGGTGGATGGATGGATGGGTGGATAAAAGAATGATTGGGTGCGTGAGAGACTGAGGGAGAGATTAATAGATAGATGGTCAGATAGATGAGTGAAAGAATGGATGGGTAGATGGTCGGTTGGATTAATGAATGGATGATGGACAGACAGATCATTGGAAGAGATATTGGATGGAATGGGTAGATAAGAAGTGGATGGATGGATGGGTGGGTTAACGGATAGATGGATGGAAAGACTGACGGATGAAACAATACATGGATAGAAGATATGTTAGATTGATGAATAAATAAAGTTAATTTATAGAAGATATGATTGGATATGTGGACAGCAGTGTTGGGGTCAATTCAGGAATGAACTCAACAATTCCAATTCAAAGAAGGAAATGGAATTGGAATTAAACAACAATTAA
>JAUCMT010000039.1:7315880-7328305 GCA_032357475.1 Enteromius thamalakanensis | reverse complement strand
TTCAATTCCAATTCCATTTCCTGTCAGCTGCATGCAGTTCCAATTTCAATTCCATTCCAGGAAGTGAATTGGAATTTACCATTCATTCTCAATTCAATTCATGAATGGCCCCAACCCTGGTTGACAGATGGATGGATGAACAGATAGATGGAGGTGAGTGGACGGATTGATGGATGGGCAAACAGATGAAGGATGAACTAGATGGACAGATCGTTGGATGGCTGGATGAACAAATGTTAGATGGTGGTTAGATGTAGACCGATTAATGGATGTATGGAAGATTCCAAGAACAAAATAATATAAGGCTAGGTAGGTGGAAAGTTTGTTGTTGTTTTTTTAACCCATCACTGGCTCATCGTGTATGTTTTCTCTCTCTCTCAGGTGTGTCATCTCTGATCAGTCTGCTGGCGTGTGCTCAGGGTGATGACTACATTCGTCTGAATGTCATGTTGTGTGAGGCAGTGGTGGCCGTGTATCTCAGTCTGCTGATTCACGGTCTTGGCACACACTCTGGAAACGAGCTCTTCCGGCTGGCCGCTCATCCCCTCAACAACCGTATGTGGGCCGCTGTGTTTGGGGGAGGAGCCAAACTTATTGTCAAACCCAAACGGCCACCTGAAATCACTCCAGGTGAGTCGTTTGTTCAACAAGAGTCGCAGTTTGTCAAGTTTGTCGATGTTGGAATATGTCAAAACTCTAAAGAAAGTCATACTATGAACTTAACACAGCTTTTTCAGAAGTTCAGTAGCATTTTTAAATACATGTTTTTAAAAGTTTTACAGATTTTACATTTAGTCAAGTTGTCTAGGTCCTGCAGTACATAATCAGATTTCCTCCCCTGTTAGCTGCTCTCAAGGCAGCAGGGTCAGAAGGTGTAAAGGTCAGAGATTCTGAACCACCGACCCTGGCCACCAATCAAGAACAGCCTCTGGTTGAAGCTGTTAAACTTAGTAACATGACCGTGGAAACAGCACAGCCGGAGAGCTGTGAGTAAAAGCTTAGAGGCACTTCCTCCACACAAGAACAGGAAATGATAAGAATAATTGACTTCCAGTGTTATATCAATTAGCACATAAGTCCAGTGACTAGATACATTTGGTAACACTTTTACAGTTGCAAAGTTTACAAAATCTGCGATTACAACAAATTAACGAGTCAGGATCACCAAAACAAACACGCCCCTACCCCAAAAGGGTCTCGCCCCTTTGATAGCTCCCCCCCACACATATGTAGCTTAAGCAACCCAGTCAACGAGTTCTGTGAAACAAAGCAGTACCAATGTTACACCGTCTATACGGGACACGAGTGGCACTATAGAATCAGTATAATCAGTGATGCTAACTTACATGGGTTGCGAGCAGGGAAAGAAATATCAGACAAAAAATTGTTGCCGCTTTCTATTTATGACACGCTTTCATGAATTTCAAATGATTTTCAGCGGTCTCTTTATCCCGTCCAGTGTATCTGATTTATCAAGAACCAAAACAACCTTGGCGATCCAAAATCCTGGAGGAAACACTGTAATAAATTATTAAAATAAAAATAAAACAATCTGTATCATTATATCATTTAACATACCTTAGCTATGAAAACCCTACAATAAGCATTATTAGCTAACATTATTTAAAATGAACTAACAATGAACCTTATTGGTGTTACCCATGTATTCTAGAGCGCAGGACGTCTGTGTCATTGCTTGTTCATGTGTGGTGAGGTGCTGTGTGCGTTTGCGGTGATGATTGTTTTTTTTTATGTTACGTTTTTTATTATTTACCACTTCATCTGTCTGTTTTCATTTTGTTTTTGTTTGCATAGTTTACATTTGTGTCTCATTTTCATCTCATCATCTCATGTGTGTTTGTGTGTGTGTTTGTGACCATCACAGCCAATTTGGAGTCATTCAGGCAGACAGAGCTCCAGTCTGAGAATACATCAGGTACACACACTCACTTCACTTGCCTCTCTGTGCAGCATTTTAGCCTGTTTTAAACTCTAGTCTTGATGTAGGTGCGTGTGTGTCTGAGTGTGTGTGTGTGTGTGTGTGTGAGAGAGAGAGACAGCTGACCTCCCTGCTGCGTGTAGAGATGTGATGAGTGCCTCAGGCTCAGGTGCACACCAGCTGTCTGAAGTCAACATGCAGAGAGTTTGTTCTGTTCTCGGTCTGTCTGAACTAATGAGACCTTTATAGTGGGACCACTTTGATTTATATTTTCTTTTTAAAGGGCATATTGTAGAAAACAGTAACATTACATTGTTTATTAAGCGGTTTTACTGATGTTTTTCTGTGGTTGTAACATTGATGAAATGATTACATGAGATTATGTATGTTTTAATACTTCAGCATCTTCTTCTTAATTCATGTTCATTTCGTGTCACTTTTATTCTAACTCTTATTAGAATATTAGCACACTGTCTGATTAATATCTGCTAATTCTTTATTGTGATGGTCCCCTAAAAGACGCTCTACTGACTATAAGTAACTTTGCAAGTACATCTCAACTTATTGACTACTCTACTAACAATCTACTGAGAGTTAGTAGATATGTAGGTGCAGTGTTACTTACAGTCAACAGAATGTGTTAACTGGAACATCAAAATAAAGTGAAACCAAGTTTTTCATCTAATATTTATTTTTGATTTCATTTTTATTGCAATAAAGAAGTCCTTCTTAACAAGGGAATGTGGTAGAGCCTAAAATATTACCCCATTAATCGCCTCTAAATCCCAAATCTAGTGTTTCTAAAGAGCAATGCTTTTGGTGTCACATAAAAGCACCACATTAAAAAAATAAGTAAAATAACCTAGTGATTAAGATTTTGTTTCCATACGTGTCTGCTTTTGGTATTTTGTCAAGGTGTTGTCTGGCAGCACTCAAAGAGAAGATCCTTTGATCAACAAACCCTAGCAGCTCTTTGTTTCAAAATACACACACACATTCTCGCACTCACGGACTCTTACAGCAAGAATTTCTCTTTGAACACGACTTCTGAAGGATGATGTTTTTAGACGATTCTTCTCTTCAGATTTGTCCCCCCTTACATTTGAGATAAACATGCCACACTATCAGAATCAAAACGTGCTTTAAATGCTAATGAGACGCCCTTCAGCTCAAAAGAAAACACATCATCATCAGAGATAAAGACTCTCCCTACACCAAACACCTGAAGAAATGAGATACTGGTCTTCATTTGTAAGCTGCATTTCAAAAGCTGTTTGTAAATGAAAGCGTTCTGCTTTCTGCATCTCTGTTTTTCTGTGTGTGCTTCTGTAGGTTTGTTTTGTATATAGCTCATATGGCATCTCATTTAATCTAAAACACCCACAATTAAAATCCCAAAAACAAAAAATCAGGAATTAATTAATTTTCATAATGGGATGTTTGTGTTCCATAAATTTGATCCTGGGACGTGAAACTAGTCAATCTGAAATAAGCTTTCCATCGATGTATGGTTTGTTAGTACAGGACAATATTTGGCCATGATGCAACTATCTAACTAAATCTGTAATCTGAGGGTGCAAAAAAATCTAAAAATCGCCTTTAAAGCTGCCCAAATTGTGCTCTTAGCAATGCATATTACTAATCAAAAATTAAGTTCTGATACATATATTAGTAGAAAATCTTCCAACTTCATGGAAAATAGTCTTTACTTAATATAATAATTATTTTTGGCATTAACGAAAAAACATTTTGACCCATGGCATGCATTGTAAGATATCGCTTAGACTCAAGAATCATGTCTATTTCGCGGACCAGGGTCACAAATAGTTTCTTAAACGTTTTTTTTAAAGATGTTTCTTATGCTAATCAAGGCTGCATTTATTAGATTAAAAATCCAGAAAAAAGCTGTAATAGTGTAAAATATTATTTCAATTTAAAATAACTGTTTTCTGTGTGAATATATTTTAAAATGTAATTTATTCATGTGATACAAAGCATCATTACTCCTGTCTTCAGTGTCACTCTCAGACCTTTCAGAAATCATTCTAATATGCAGATTTTTTATTATCAGTGTTGGAAACAGTTGAGCTGCTTAATAATTTTTTTTTTGTTTATCATTAAAATATCTAAAGGAAAAGCATTTATTTAAAATGAATAATAATGTTCAGAATTACTGTTACAGTAGTTTACTGTTACACTACTGTTAAAAAGTTTGGGATCAGTGCAGTTTTATTCTTCTTTGAAAAAAATGAATAATTTTATTAACCAAGAATCTATTAAATAAATAAACTTCACAGTATAGATTTACATTTTAAAAAATGTTTTCTATCTGGTAAAAAAATTATTATTATTCTTTTTTTTTTACTTGTTATTCATCAAAGAATCCTGAGGGGGTTGATAATTCTAGATATATATCAGCATATTAGAATTATTTCTGAAAGGATCATGTGACACTGAAGACTGGAGTAATGATGCTTTGTATCACAGGAACAAATTATTTTAAATTGAAATAATATTTCACAATATTACAGGTTTTTTTTCTGGATTTTTAATCTACTGTAATAAATGCAGCCTTGATTAGCATACGAAACATCTTTAAAAACCATTATCTTTATCAAAATCTTACTGACCCCAAATTTTTTACAGTAGTGTATGTTTATTTAAAAATAAAAACATATTTTATTAATATTATTAAATATGTCATTTTATGTGTTATTTAGTTGTACCTGATGAAGCAAAACAGGAGAACGGGGAAGGTTTGTTTTCTGCCAGTGTGCTGTGGTATGCTGTGTATATTTGATATCATGTCAAACTATGTAAGATCACAGGGACCCTCTAACCTTATCACTTATGAACCAGCTGCACGACCTGCTGTGAAGTTCAAGAAAAAACTAAAAATCAAACAGGATTCTTTTCACAGTTTCTCTAACTCCTGCTCTGTCGGTTTATTGGCATGGTTTTTCTCAACGTTTTTCAAATATTTGACCTCTCTGGCTATGTTTGGAATAGGACAGTAACTTACTGCTTACTACATACTACACAGTTCATACTTGCTACTAGGAGTCAACAAATCTATCTTGGACTGAAAAGTAACAATAATTTAATTCAGCGTCGAGTTTTGTCCAGGAAGAGATTGCAGTAAAAAGTTGCAGCAGACATTTGCATTTGTGAAACTGGAAACTGAAGGTGGAATTAAAGTTAGATTCATTATTTTGCCCTGTACACATACTCATACACATACTTTTTTCCTGAAGTAGTAACTAGTATGCCATTCCAAACATACCTCTTTCTTTTTCTTCTTGATATATAAGTATCGTACATGTCTCTCACTCTCTGTTTTTCTCTTTCCTCTAGCATTACCTCCCCCTACTCCTCCCGCTGAGGATGTGGACCGACAGCGACGCAGGTTTAACATGCGCATGCTCGTTCCAGGACGTCCCGTTAAAGAGACTCCAGCCACACCCCCGCCCATCCCTGTAGAACGGCCCACCTATAAGGAGAAATTCATTCCACCTGAGCTCAGCATGTGGGATTACTTTGTGGCCAAAGTGAGACTGTTATTACTGCTTATTTACACAGGATAAACTGATTTACAAGCTTTAGTTTTTTCTAATTACATATCGGTCACATTTGCATCAGTTTATAAATCTGAAAAGTAGAGTTTGTGTCTCATTGTTTTCTGTCTGCATGAATGTGTTTGTGTTTCCTCCAGCCTTTCCTTCCTCTCTCTGACAGCGGGGCGCTGTATGATTCAGATGAGAGCGGTGGTAGTGACAATGAGGATGATGATGATGCCTTCCTCTCAGACACACAGATGACCGAACACTCCGAACCAAACTCCTACAGGTGAGATTGTAACACATCAAAAAAAAGTTCAGAGGGATTGGTGAAGAAAATTCAAGAAGGGAAAGAAGTAAGATGAGAAACACTTACTGTGAAGCATTTGTGAACTGAAATATAAACATATACAATGCATTTATGCAAATAAAAAGTTTCTGAAAGCATTATTATGTATATTATGTATTATGTATTCTTCTCCGAACGCTGGAAAATAATTTTTTGGTTTACATACATACTTTGTTTTGCAACTGCCTTATTATAGTTCACACAATAACCTTGAGAAAAGTTTTCAATATGTGTAAATGAAAAAATAGCAGAGCGTGTCAGGAAAAAGGATGTCTGACCCTTCTCACATTTTGTATAAGAAATGTTATATTTTGCCAGGCAACAGAAGGCTTGCATGCAGATGCTAGATTACGCTTTGAGATCCAAGACAAAATTCGTAAAGAATTCCAACAACAAAGTGTATTTGGATTGAATAATTGAATTGAAAAACTAATCTTAAAGCTAAGAAATGTTTTATTCATTTGACAGACCTTTAAAGTTTGGGCAAAAACTTGTGTAAATTGTGTGTTTTTGTGCATTTAATTTTTACATATGGTGAGCGTGAAACACGAAATACATCAATTACACAATTTTATGGTAAAATGTGTTACTTTTCATGTTAATCGGGTCAGTTTAGATCAAGAACAAGGCACTGTCCCTGTAATTCAGCGTAAGCGGCGCAGCAAAAATAGACTGGGCGACGAAACTATCACACCACTGAACTGAACTGTAGTAATTTTGTTGTTTAGCGGATCCTGTGTGCACAAGAATACATTTGTTTTGTGCATCATATAAGTGAGTTGACTGAAGGGTGTTTGTGTCTTTACAGTTGGTCTCTGATCCGCCTAGTGATGGTCAAACTTGCCCTGCACAATGTCAAGACGTTCCTGCCCCTGACAGGACTGGACTTCACAGGTGCATAAGTTGCAGAAACGTACTCTAATATGCACATATTTTCATTAAGTAAATGACTAATTCACTTCCATTTCCTGTATATTTTTGTGTTGCCTTAGAGTTGCCAGTGACCTCTCCCTTGGCCAATGCTGTGCTGAAGACACTGGAAAACTGGGAACAGATTTTCTTGGAAAAAATGAACAAATTTGATGGCCCTCCACCAAACTACATCAACACCTACCCCACGGACCTGAGTGCAGGGGGAGGACCAGCTATACTCCGACACAAAGCCATGCTAGAGCCAGATAACACACCGTTCAGGTAAGTATTTACTCCGGATGTCTCAATTAAACCAGAGACTTTCTAAAAAAAAATTTGAAATAGGTATATGTACCTGTTTGTACAACTGCATGTCTGTTTTGCTTTTTTTTTCTCTTTAGGTCAAAGCACCGCTTCTCCTTCCCTGCTCGCCGTTTGTGGCATTTTCTGGTAAAACAGGAGGTGCTCCAGGAGACTTTGATTCGATACATCTTCACAAAGAAAAGAAAGCAGAGTGAGGTAACTACAGAATACAATGCTGGGCCCAGACACTGACAGAATAAATGGGGTGGAAAAGATTTTTAACAAGGCAGGACCAGTCACAGTCATGTGACCACCCAGCATCAGTTTCAGATGCAGTCTCAAGCCCTATTCATGCAGGACTTATTTTCCAAGGGTCCATAAGTAGCTTTATGAAAATAAAACTTTTGACTTGAAATGTCAAAAGATTACTCCCAAATAATTCCATCCAAAATAAAGGGTTTTTTTTATGTGTGTATATTATGTATGTTTATTATATATATATATATATACACACAAAGACATGCATGGATATATTTTTTACAAAAATTTACATTTATATATGAAATATGTTTATCTATGATATCATTTACATGAATAAATAAATATACACACGTACATGCATGTAAATATTGTTATATATATATATATATATACACATACATTTACTTTATGTGTGTCTTTTAAATATAAATAATAAATATAAGCATCTCACTCATATATTATGTAAACAAAAACATATTTTATGGATGCAATTAATCGTTTAATAGCACTAAAATAATAAAGTTAAACAAAAGTAACAAAAGTGGTTTTGCTGTTCTAGCAGCTTCACCATGCAATTTCTAGTAAAACTGTGGTTATACAACGGTAATCGATCCACATAACTACGCAATGCATACATAAAGCATGTATGAACTCTGCAATTCCCAGATGTACAAAACAGGCCCTCCCACCTCTGGAATAAACACAGAGATGTTAGTCTCGTCTGAACTGGTACATGAAATTTGCAGATGTCAGGTGATAAGAATCGAAAGTCGAATGCAGTTTAGAAAACTAGTTTCATCCAAATAGGGCTATAGATAAATGTAGACAGATATAGTTAAACTAAGGTAACTACAAATTATTCCTTATTTTGCTATAATAAGCATAGCGTAACCATGGCATTTGCGGAAAACCTGTGGTTATACTAATGTTAATCAATGCATGCAGAGCATGTGATCACTGTAACGCCCAGATCTACAAAAAAACACCTCTGTAATAAATGCTATCCGATTCCAATTGTAACAACTTGCTTTCATCCACTAAACAACGATAAATACGACTGTATAAAGGCAACAATATGTAATGCAGTGGGCGGGGCCAGAGCAAAGCATAGAATAGGCAGAGCCGAAATTTAGCAATGAAAGCTTTGAAGAAATGTAGAAGTTGGTAAACGAAAAGGGTGGAGCCAGAATGAGATACCTGAATACATTAATTAAAAAGTTTTAAAATGGTACTTTTGGGAAAGCAAAGAAGCAGCTAAATAAATAAATACATTTTGTGGCCAGTCTTGACGCTGTATATTGAGGGTAAGTACTGACAGATGGAGGGAATGTGCATGTTATCTCAAGTCCATCTCTCTCTGTTGAAGCTTCAATTGAGATTTTTTTTTGCTTTTTTATTATTTAATTAGTTTTTTCTCCATCTGTTTGTAACTCGTGCATGTGTTTTGTGCTGTGCCCCATGTGTGTTTGTTAATGTATGTGTGTGTTGTGGTGTGTATTGTGTAGTCTTTAGATGATCATGTGGACCACCTCTTACAAAACTGCGTTACTGGAGCTCGAAAAACCAACAAGGTACTGAGACACAGAATAGGACTCGTCTCCCTGTGAAACCCTCTCAAAGCTTTGGGCCTCTATCCTCTGTTAACCTGCTGTGACCTCAAACATATACGGCACACACACACACGTCCGTTTCTTTCCTCACATCCCCTAACTCGTCTGGCTCGGCACTGCTCTTCCTCACTAACCGCCAGCACCACTGAAAGCGGTTAACCAATCAGTCCGGATTCTGCTTCTGACACCATGTTTAGAAGATCAAGTAATGAATTAGAACAGCGATTAATTGATGTTTTGCCCTCTGAGGAGGTGTGTACATGGTCTTAACTGCATGTTAGCAAACTTTCTGCTATTGCTGCTGTGTGTGTGTGGATGTGGTTGGGTGATTGTTTTAAAAACAGCAGTGCAGCAGAACAGACTAATGCGAGTGTATTTGTGTATGTGTGTTGCGCTACAGGTGGAGGCTGATATGGGTTACCCAGGAGGCAAAGCCAAAATCGTCCATAAAGAATCCGACATCATCATGGCATTTGCCATTAACAAGGTAAGGGCATTTTTTTACTGTATCTGTAGTTCTATTCTAGAAAGTGTGGCTCTGTTAATGGCCTTTAAGTCAGTTTTTAAAGACACCTTAGGTGACCTTAACTATGCACTTACATTTAAATTAATAATTTGGTACAATGCACTTATTGTGATGCACTTGTATTTATAGTACTTATATTTTAAAAAATACCTCTACCTTAATACCTTCATTTTTGTAATTGCATTTATAACTACTCTGTTGACTAGGCTAGACATATTTAAATCAAAAATGTATTTAAACTCAAATCAGTATTCTGTATCTGTAATTAATCAAAATTCAATTTGAAGGATTTTTGTGGAGCGTGGGGCTGGAAATACATATTTATTTTCCTGTGTTTTATAGAATGTAATATGTGAATGCAACTTATACGAAGATGCGATGTTTTCCTGTCAACGTTGCTCTTTTAATTTCTACATTCTTTAGTAAAAGCTTAGTTTCAAAAATGTTCAAATGTAACATTTAATTTGCGTTTTTTTTTTTTCTCGCAGGCTAACACTAATGAAATAGTGCTAGCGTCCACTCATGATGTCCAGGAAGTAGACGTGTCTACGTTGCTCGCAGCTCAGCCTTACACCTGGATCGGAGAGGACTTTGACAAGGAGTCTCGCAGGTTTGTCACCTGTCTTTTAGTGTTTGAGCCATTCAGCTCACAGATTTGAAGGGACTGCAATGAACATTGTGTTTTCTCTGTGTAGTTCTGATGATGTGGATTACCGCTCGTCTCACACCAACATCGCCCAGGCCAGTTCAGGTCCCTTTGCCCCCCAACAAATGGCAGCGTCATCCTCCATGCCATGGCTGGGCAGCGGACAGACCAGCATGGGTGCCAGTGTGGTATGTTAGTCAGACTTTTTTCTGTACACGTTAGCTTGTATAACATATAAACTTCTATAAAATATATAGTGGCAGATTTTTTGGGGAGATATTTGCCACTTTAGCTTTTAAAAAAAGCTTTGATCAATTAAGAACGATAAGGCATAAACGATAAACCCTAACCCTAAAGATATAAAGCATATGACTAAATTATTATTTGTTTATTTATTTATTTATTACAAATTGCTGTAAGTAGCAGTCCGGGTTCTTAAAATCAATCTTAAAAATATAAATGAATATAATATAAATATCTCTTATGAAATCTTAAGGAAAATAACGTTTTGAATTATATAAAATTATGTTGTATTATATTATATTTTATTTATTTATTTGTATTGTGAAGTCTTGGAAGCTGGTACTGTATGGTCCATAAGAAACAAACTAAATTAATTTTGCTATATGTAAAATGCTTATTGAAACAGTGTTATGTCATGACTCGTTGTTTTTGGTTTTTTTCACTAATCAAATATGCAGATTTGTGGCATTTGTGCATCTGGCCGATCTTTTGTACAGTTGGTTAGAATTTCTGTTCTTAAGATGATTCTTAAAGCATGATGGAAAACATGATCAATCGATTTTCTTCATGCAGTATCAGTTGTACTATCATTACAGGAAACAAATTTAAAAAAAAAATCAATTCAGCTACAGCCACAACTTTCCTCAAATAGTTGTGATATACAGAGTTGTATTAAATGTAACACAGAAGCACCCCACTGTACATAAGCACACATGCAGGTTCCCACAGAGCTACACCCGCCGATGAAGAGCGGCTTCTGAGTGTTTTCTTTTGGCTGCTATCAGCAGAACACAAACAGTGAGTCGTGGTCTCAACAGAGCTCTTGATGAGTCTGTATTGAGTTGATAAGAGGTAGCGGAGTAAACCGCAGACAGTCCGAGCGAGCCAAGGTACAGACCTGCGTCATCACATCAACCTCCACTCTTGTTCTCATTCACAGCTGATAAAGATGACACGATGGACTAGTTTTCTAAGCTTTACGTTCTGCTAATTATTTTAAGCAGTTCAACTTCAGAAATATGATCATTTTGTTTGTGTAGTTAGCTAGTGAAAGATTTGATCCATTGATCAAATGGTACATTTGCAGTGAACAATGCAAGCAATCTTTCACTAAATCATTCTATGGAATACGGTAAATTATACTGTAAAATATAAAGAAAGAATCTCAGTGTTGTGTATATGTTTTGAAAAAACGTCTGTCATGTGTTTGTCAGATCATGAAGAGGAACCTCAATAACGTGAAGAGAATGACATCTCATCCCATCTATCAGTACTGTGAGTTTCTCTTTCTTTCACACACACAGACACTGTAGGTTTTGATGAAACTCCTGTTTGACATCTTTGTCATGTTTTCAGACATGACGGGTGCTCAGGACGGCAGTGTGAGGATGTTTGAGTGGAATCGTCCTCAGCAGCTCATCTGTTTCAGACAGGCCGGAAACGCTCGAGTCACGCGTCTGTATTTCAACTCGCAGGGCAACAAGGTATTGAAGCAAAATTAATAAACCTTATAATCAAGTGACTTTTTTTGTATTTTTTAAATAATTAACTTTTATTGCATTGTTTTTATACACTACTGTTCAAAATATTGGGTCAGTAAGCTTAGAAATAAATATTCTAAATTCAGCAAGGATGCATTAATTTGATCAAAATTGACGGAGGGGACGTGACAAATGTTGACTAAGCTCATTCTGTTATCTATTGAAACCTTTAATGATATTTACAATATCAAAAATTAATAATTAGCTTTTTTTCAGTCACTACATTTTGTGCAGTACTGAAATCTTTTGTAGAAAATAAAAGTGCAGTATACTGAATTATCAACTAATGCTGTTCTGATTGATCTTTTAGGATTTTAGTTATGAAATCAGAATTATCAACTTTTTGCTTTTTACAAAGAAAACTTGAATTCAAAATACAACAAATCTTATAAATTACACTTAATTTACCTCTAATTTGTTAATAAAATAAGAAAGAATTGATCACTCGGATTTCACAAGTGCTCTTACTTAGAAATCATGGAGGGGTCTACAATTTTCAGCATAGGTGCATTTCCACTGTGAGACAGAATCTAAAAAG
>JAUCMT010000039.1:7293039-7303127 GCA_032357475.1 Enteromius thamalakanensis | reverse complement strand
GTTACATACTAGATACACATCTAGTTACTATGTAAGTACACAGGTATTAGGGACACTTAATATAAAGTGGGACCATAAGTTGAGTTTTACCGTTTTGGAATCTATTCAACCAATCTCCGGGTCTGGTGGTGGCACTTTTAGCATAGCTTAGCATAGATCATTGAATCTGATTAGACCAGTAGCGTCATGTTCAAATATATATATATATATATATATATATATTTCCTATTCAAAGCTTGACTCTTCTGTAGTTACATCATGTGCTAAGACCGGCTGAAAATGAAAAGTAGCGATTTTCTAGGTTGATATGATTAGGAACTGTGCTCCCACTCCGGCGTAATAATCAAGGAAGTTTGCTGACGTACCATGGCCGCAGCAGACACAGTGATATCACGCAGCGCCTGTGGAAAGACAGATTGTAGTCTTTGATGTACAATACTAAAAAAAGTTAACTGCATTTAATTGCAATTAGAAGGAAGCATGCAATCCACTATGTTGAAAAGAAGATATAAAGCCGTGTATCATCTTGTTTAATAACAAAACTAATGCCAAGTTGCCTACTAAATTCACCTAAAGAGAGTATGCACAAAATTAATTACAAAGGGCCTAAAACAGAACCTTGTGGAACACCTAAATTTACCTGCAGTACAATGGCCTATAAATATATGAAAATCAAAAACCTATGTAAGAGGGGTGAATATTCATTATTTAACAGTGCAAAAAAATGAAATAAAGATACTTGATATGTATATGCAAGATTAAAAAAAAAAAAAAGATCCTTAGAGAGGTCAGCTGAGTGGACATTGGACTGTTCAGTAAAAGGAAGTGGTTTGGCTTCTCTCCCTGTGCATTGTCTCAAGCATTGCTGTTATTATCTGTGATTTGGCACTCTTCATGAGAAACCCGAAACAAATGTCCAATCACAACAGTTGGCCGACTTTGTTTTCACTGATCTGAACACAATACCCTCATAGAGATCACTTTCGCCAGGATGGAGATGTTGGACTGCCAAAAGTAATTTAGTGGAAGGTCAATAAAAATGATATAATCATAAAAAATATAACTGTACTTATAGAGTTTTGTAATTATTATGTATCACAAAATGCAGTAAAACACAATATAAGCACTTTCCTAGATGTCTTTGTAAGAAAGCAACAGCAAGAACTATAAATGTTAATGATCTACAAATTTATGGTTGACAGTACTCACAATTCTCTTCCTTGTGGCTTCCTGCCCACAGTTTTGCTACAGGGGACAAACAACTTATTTGACGAATTGCAAAACTCAAGGACCACAAAGGCTGTATTCAAGTGACGACATGTTTAAGTGGTGTGTCTTTCAATGTGCAGAGGGACACTTTGTTCTCCAATGAATTAAACATTACTTGTTTCTTTCCGAGAAAGACATTCCAACCCAAAATACGTAGTGTGTGATGTCGCTGCATGTTCAAAAGGTCGACTCCTTCATGAGAAAATCAGAGTCTTTATTAGGACCACCCTGAAATTTTGACATCCTAGAAAATTTTTCCGTACACCTTGTTGTCACATAACTCAATATACCACCACAAGTCAGTGAAACAAATAAATATCAGTCATCAATGATTCAGTATGAGTTGGTAGGGAAAAAATTGCATATCACAGAAATGTGAGAATATGTTTAACTTGCTCAGAACACCTTAGCAAGAACCTAAACATGTTACATGCTAAAATCAACTTAGCAGCCACAAGTCGATGCCAGTTTTGCAAGAGTGAAGGCCACTCACATTCTTTTAAATGGTATTTCGCCAATGGTCTCTTATTTATGATACTGTAATCAAGATATCACACACATTCACCTATTGAACTACGAAGGATCCTCTCTTTACACAGAAAATGCCAGAATGCTGCATGCATCTGCTCTGACCGCGCTCAAAGATGTCAGCTTATTTCCATAAATTCTTTAGCGATGAAAGTGGGCGTTCAGTGAATTCACAATGTCTCTCAATCTCATAGACACACCAAAGAGGGCAAACTGAAGACACAACATGACTTCTGTGCTCCTTGTAACCATTTGTTTTGTTGTGGAATTGTGGAAACCATAAAATATGTAACATTGATGTTTAAAGACCGAATAGAAAATATATGAAGAAAATGAACACTTAAATAATTTAATAGTTAATGGATTTAACAGAGCTCCTGTGTCCTTCATAAAGTTTTTGGTCAGACTGTTTGGTTTTGAAATACCGTCTCTGCATTTTATCCAGTTGTATATAAACAAAGAATTAAGAGTATCAATAAATACGCTATTTTAAAGTTAATATTCAGTTGCATTCATTTTAGATATATTGACTGAATGTTTTTTTTTTTATTTAGTATTTTGCCTACAAAAGAGTTACAAATAAAATGTAGCAGAAACTTCTGCATCTTCATCTGCATTCAACACAGTGGCGTTCCTGAATGTTTTAGTATTTTTGAATAAACTTGTTAAGTCAGAGATTAATTTTTTATAGAGTTATATTATTTCTAAAGTCCCTTTATTGGTTCTGAAAGAATAAGACATTTTAAACAAATCAGTTTAATTAATGATGTTAGTTGATTCTCTGCGATTTCTCATTCCCTACTCCCAGTTTTAATTTCATATTTAAAGTATAGCTTCATTTTCCAACATTTAATATTTCTAAATTCAAATATATTTCATATTTATGCTCTTTCAATTCATGCTGGTTTAATTGCAGCATAAATACATTTATGCCACCTCTGAGCTGCATTAAACAACCTTTCTAAATATTACCAAACGCCGCTTCAGATACAGATTCTGTTGCATGTCAGTAGTTAATTTGACTGCCCTATAGCGTTATTTCTCTCAATTTAAGAATTAAACATTAAAGATGGCATAATACCTTGTTTTATTATCCACAATTTTTTTTATTGTTAGTTTGTCTGCTAAGAAAAGTAACAGTAGTAATACTTCTCACCAAGCTACACTGGACAGGGGTTTAAGTCAGTAATCTCTTGTATGCCCAAGTGGTGAGCTTTTTTGAGCAGCAGGGACTGTAGAAGGTCATGCCACAGATGTCTCATATCTCCTAAAGATGAAAAGATGTAGTAGGGATGGGTTTGCCACAGCTGAAGGTTTGCGTGTCATGACAATGTTTTGGAAACAAGGACACAAGGAGCACACAAGGTTACGCTGAGTTTTTATTTTGACTTTTGATTTATCCTGATCCAATCCCATGCAACCACTCACATATAAAAGTGTGTGCCTAAAGTGCTGCTGCTTCAGACTTGAAGAAACTGTAATTCTCAACCCGTTCTTATGGCAGGTGAACTTCTCCAGCACTGTGGAATGAAGCCGGTGCATCTCAGTGAGGCTGCTCTGGACATTCTGATGCAAGGGGCCCATAACAGCACTGACGGTGCCCTGGACAATGTGTGTGGAGCCACGGCCACACTACTGCTGCTGTTACTCTGCATGCTGCTGGCCATCAGACACCATCGGACAAAGAAAGACCATGTGCCAGGTCGGTAGGGTTCAAGATGTTGTCCTTTATTATTTAACACAGCATTTTCTTTATCAAATGCTTTTTTTAACCGATGGATGTGGAACAGAAAAGTTTTTAGTTCCTATCATGCAGTGTTTTGCGTTTTTATCATTTGTTAGTGACTATGCTATCTACATTTTGGGTAGATAGCACTATATGATCAACATGTTTAGAAAACAAATGGTTTAAATTCTAATTGGATAATTAAATGCTCATCAATAAAAGAAAGAGCCCCACTTATGATACATTCAATATTGTCTTAAAAACTCAATGTAGAATAATTAATTAAATGTTATTTAACATAGATTCAGAATAATTATGGCATGTCACATTCTCATTGTGCCAATTACATGTATGCTGCAATGTGTTTTATTCAGGTCCTTGTTTCTTCCTGGGTCTGGGTCCTCTTCTCTCTTACTGTCGGTTCATCTGGTCTGGGATTGGAACTGCCAGCAACTACTACAACAGCAAATATGGAGACATTGTGCGGGTCTGGATCAATGGAGAGGAAACTCTCATCTTGAGCAGGTAAGTTCTCTCTCTCACACACACACACACACTCTTTATACTTTAGCATAATTTTGTAACGCTTAATTTTAAAGTGTCGTTGTTACACACATTACTCTTAATAATAACAATTTATAATGCATATACATGCAATTAACCATAACAAAAACCTAATCCTAACCTTAAATATATAGTAAGTGCATGTAGTTAATTAATATTACTCTGTACGTGTATAATTACACTGTAACAAGGACAACTTAAAATAAAGTGTAACCTATAATTTTAACAGAGTACCTTAATTTACTTTAAAAGAATTTACTTAGTGTAAACTGAATATAATTTTTACGGGGCTAGTATACTTCATGCTATTTACAATGAATGAAAATCTATTCTAGTTTAAATTGATATTAAATGCATTTAAGAGTGCATATTTGTAAGTAATTTAATAATTTCTTGCGTTGTCTGTTTGAAACATGATCAAAATCTACACATCACACATTTATAATGTTGAAACTCTGTACATGTCAAACAGATTAATGTTAATTGTAATATCACGTTCTTTGTAACAGGTTCTGTGCATATTCTGTAATATGGTAGTCAACAATGCATGATTACAAATGTACTCAGTAATAATATGTGAAATATCTAAGTGTGTGTGTATCAACAGTATAACACACGTATGTGTTTTAAGAAACAGTCATGAAATTGTACTCTTCAGGTACACTTATGTGTATTTGTATTGCATTATTATTATGCTATTATTATTTAATGACACACTAAATGAACTCAAATGTGGTGTGAAGTTCTCAGTCTAATGCTGTGTGTCTCACAGGTCATCTGCTGTGTATCATGTGTTGAGGAGATCTCTGTACACCTCACGCTTTGGGAGCAAACTGGGTCTGCAGTGTATTGGGATGCATGAACAAGGCATCATATTCAACTCAAACGTGGAACTCTGGAAGAAAGTCCGCACTTTTTATGCAAAAGGTGGGCATGCTTTAAATAATACACAAGTTACTACTTTGTATTAACCATGAAGATATATGTTGTCTTGGTGTCACAAATAGCGTTTTAATTTAGATATATCGCTGTATTTATATTTCAGTAGATTTTGTGTGTGTGTCAGCTCTAACAGGTCCAGGGCTTCAGAGAACTTTAGAGATTTGTACCACTTCCACAAACAAACACCTGGATGATCTGTCTCACCTGACGGATGCTCAGGGACAGGTGGACATCCTTAACTTACTGCGCTGCATTGTAGTGGACATTTCCAACAGACTGTTTCTAGGAGTCCCTCTCAAAGGTTAGTCATAAGAAACACTAACACATACAGTACAACATCTGAAAAAAGCACACAGATACTTAAATCGCATTTAATGAACTGTTTGATATTTTGTCATTTAAAGCAAATTATATAAAAATGATATCTAATAAATCTTACAAACTTTAAACAATTGAACAGTAGTATATTTTTATGTGCCTAGTGCAATTTTTAATAATTTGCTTGAAGGGATAGTCCACCCAAAATGAAAATTCTGTCGTGGATTTCTTGTAAGATCCTTTGTTTGTTTTTGGAACACAAGTTAAGATATTTCTGATGAAATCTGAGAGCTTTCTGACCCTGCATAGACAGCAGCACAACTACCATGTTTAAGGCCCAGAAAGGTAATTAGGACATGGCTCAAATGTTTTAGGGCATGGCAGTTGTTCTCTCCATTTTTTCTCTCTCTCTATTGTGGTTAATTATGCGATTTTAGTATTTGATACACTTAAAACTGAAATAATATTACATTTCTGTTTTTTTTTTTGCTGCTGTGTTACAGAACACGATCTGCTTCAGAAGATTCATAAATATTTTGAAACCTGGCAGACAGTATTAATCAAACCTGATGTGTACTTCAGACTGAACTGGCTTCACAGGAAGCACAAGAGAGACGCGTGAGTTCATGAGATGTTTGTGCTGTAAATGCATGTAAAAGAATAGTATATGAATGTTTTTAAGGAACGCTTTATTACAAATGCACAACCCAGAGAGCTTTAAAACCCTCGGTCACACTTTATTTGAGATGGCCTTAACTACTTTGTACTTACATAAAACAATAAGTATAATGTACTGTACTTATTGTGGTCAGATTGCATTGCAAAACACTTCTGCTGCTATTGAGGTGGGATACAGGTAAGGTTAGGGACAGGTTTGATGGTATGGGTAGGTTTAAACGTGGGTTAAGTTGTATGGTAATTGTTATCAAAGATATTAAAAACAGATGTAATTACATATATGTATTTTGAAAAATATAGTTATAATGTAAAAACATGTATGCACACAAATGATTATTTTAAATGCAAGTACATAGGCCTTCTAATATAAACTACCCAAATCCTTATCTTTTGTGAACAGATGTATCAGCTTTGAAAAGTGTGTTTTTATAGTCTGTGTGTGTGTGTGTGTTTCAGTCAGGAGCTGCAGGATGCCATTGCAGCTCTGATCGAGGAGAAGAGAGTTCAGCTGGCACATGCAGAAAAACTCGACCAGCTTGACTTCACAGCAGAACTGATATTTGCTCAGGTGAATGTGACACACCAGAATGTCACACACACTTTTAAAGCATGCATAAAAATGACTGACCTGTGTGTGTGTGTGTGTGTTTGTTTAGAGCCACGGGGAGCTGAGCGCTGAGAACGTCAGGCAGTGTGTGTTGGAGATGGTGATCGCGGCTCCAGACACTCTCTCTATCAGCCTGTTCTTCATGTTGCTGTTGCTCAAACAGAATCCAGACGTGGAGTTGAAGATCCTACAGGAAATGGACACTGTCCTAGGTATGAGCAGACACGACAAGATTCAGTCATCACACTTTAAAGGAATTATCTCCTCATCCTCATGTCATTTCCTACCTGTATTACAGTTCTTTAAGATGAGTTTGATTAAATACCAATAGAATAATTCAGTTTTGATTGTGTAGTCAGTGTGTGTTTGATCCAGATGTTGTAATTGTGTTTTGTAGCAGGAAGGATCCTGCAGCACTCACATCTGTCCAGGTTACACATTCTGGAGAGTTTTATCAACGAGTCACTCCGTTTCCATCCGGTCGTGGACTTCACCATGCGCCGGGCTCTGGATGATGATGTCATTGAGGGCTACAAAGTGAAGAAAGGAACAAACATCATACTGAACGTGGGTCAGATGCACAGATCCGAATTCTTCCCCAAACCAAATCAGTTCAGTCTGGACAACTTCAAGAAAAATGTGAGTCTTTAATATAAAATGTGTTTCTTGCCTTTATATTTTGGTCTGTCCATAATATAACTAATATCATAAACCATTAAACAATAATAATAATAATAATTTTTAATAAATGTTAGAGGAAGATTGGTTTTATTACTTAAAAAAATATATATTACTGTTTTACACACACACACAAACACATATATATATTTATATATAGTTAATAATTGTATATGTATTTAATTTAATGTATGGTTCCTCAGTGCCTTTATAAACATGCAACATGATAAATCCATCACACAAAGATAAATATATCAATAAATTAAAAAAAAATAATAAAAAATATGATTTTGAAACTATGTTATTTTCAAAGACAATTTAAATATTTTATTTGATAGAGTTTTAAAATGTGTATTTAATTCTCATGCTGTTATATTTTTTACCTATAATTATATTATTCTTCAATCTTATTTTAAAATAGAAAACTTAAAAAAAATATATAATCTAGCAATCAGTTCCAAACCTATAATAGAATTATTGCATTACTTACAATTACATTATTTGCAGCAGCTTTTTAAATTTATGATATAATGATACAAAGTTATTTTTTATTTTTTAACTAACCTAGTATCAGGTTTATTATTAAAGTACATTTTAATAACATAATTTGAATTTCCTTCAAAGGTGTGAAGAATTTTTGCAATCCTTTATGAAAGCAGTATTTTATTCATTTGTATTATTTTCTTAATATAAAAATTAATATTAAAAATATATTTAATAATTCCAAATAGAATGTTTTGTGTCCATTGCAACAGCAACATTATAATATCTTTCTTTGTCTCTCTCTCTCTCTCTCTCTCTCTGGAGGTACCGAGTCGTTTCTTTCAGCCGTTCGGATCAGGCCCGAGGTCGTGTGTGGGGAAGCACATTGCTATGGTGATGATGAAGTCTATTCTTGTGACGCTGTTGTCTCGTTTCTCTGTGTGTCCTATAAAGGGATGTACTATAGACAGCATCCCACAAACCAACAACCTTTCACAGCAGCCGGTGGAAGAGCCCTCGAACCTCAGCGTGCAGCTCATCCTCAGAAACTCTCTCTGATTAAAATCTGTCATTATCAGCATGTATTTATCTACTGCTTTTAATCTTTGGATATTTGTGTTTAAATGTGTATGTATTTCAGTGTGAATGTAACTGTTGTTATAATATAGTATAGTGGCTTTCTCTGGATTCTGGGTGTTTTTTGTTGTTGTTTTGTTTTTGTATGTGTGTTTAACTGTTAAAAAATGTAAATGTAAAATGTAATAAAAGTATTCTCAAGCTATTGAAAATTGAGTTGTTTCATGTTTAATAATGGTTTAGATATTTGTTTTAATTATTTGTGTTTTGTCCTGTCTTTATTTTGTGCATGCGGTCATAAAGTAATTTTCATCAGCAGAGGGCACTGTTACACAGTGTGCGCCGCATGTGAATAAATCATCTGAAAATTACAACTGTTTCATTTGAATGATTAAGAATTCAGAGCTGTCAAGTTTTGCATGAGTTCAGTGAACTCCAAACAAGTTGGATTTAGCAGATGTTCAGCAGATCTCATTTGTACAGCTCCTATGTGTAGCTGGCAGGCAGCATAAGGGTCTCCAGGTCCATTAGCTTTCAGGGGCCATTTGTTCCATATGGGGCCCGTAAAGCTGTCAGCCAACACATAAAGACCATAAACACACACATACACAAACACACACACCACTTAGGTCATAAGCATATATAAACAGTCAAGATTAACATCCTTGGTGTGCATATTAAATGATTTCTTAATGATATTTGCATTGGTTTTTTGATGTATTATTATTGTAATCAGGCAGTCTAAAGTGGAGCATTCAGACAGACCGGATCCTTATTGTTTTCTGTTGGATTCAGTGGCCAACACTTAGATGAAGACGGAAACGAATATGACGCATGTCTCGTTATTGCCGTGGTAACCTGCACAGGCAAACTGACGACATTGTAAACAAATACACATTGTTACACTCAAACAAAACACACACCTGCCTGATCCAGAGATCTCCATGTCAATGCTCTCTAACTGGAAAGAGGAAAACATTCATCACCAAACACATTGAGATAGTCATGCCTTCAGAGAGCTGAGAAACAAAAGTAAAAAGAAGAAGAGCAATAGCTGAAATGAATAAAAGACTGAGAGTGTAATTTGGCCACTTTCATGACAGTTCTCTAAATATTAACATGAATAAATCAGTAAAGCATCTGTTAAATGAATGGCCCTCCCAAAATTAAAATTCTTCAAACCATTGCATTCCTTTTTCATTCTGTTCCTTTCCACACAATAAAACTGAATCTAGATTTAACCTCATTTCAAAAATGCTTTGATTTACTTATTTGAAAATATGATTAAAATGTGTACACGCATGTATTAAATGCGCAGTGTTGTTACTTTGAAGGTTACTTAACAGGATCAAAATGATGTGCCTCAGTACTGATGAAAGATCTGGCTGTAGTTTTATCATTGTGTATTTTTTGTGGGACAAAGCATAGATGTTTGTTGCTTTTTATACCAGTGTTTTTCAATTCTGAAGGTACAATCAGGGGCCGATTTAGTGAATTTGGGGCCCCCGTGCTCCTTCTAGTCTCCAGCGTCCTCTCTTCGTCCTCAGTGTGGGTCTCGTCATCTGTGGTGTGTGGTGGTGTGCGCCGTCTCTTCGTCCTCCTGCAACAGAAAGAAAGACTTTAAGTTTCCTTATTATATTCCCAGCTCTGGATGGATTTTTGTTTGCTTACCTTTGTTGTCCTTACGATTGAATAAACCCTTTTTTTTACCAAACATCC
>JAUCMT010000039.1:7259437-7289572 GCA_032357475.1 Enteromius thamalakanensis | reverse complement strand
ACAATCATCACACCATCTAGTGGATGCAAATTGTAGATTTTCTGCAATCGTTGAAGAACTTGCCAAACCTTCCGTGGTTGTTTGTACACGTCCGGCAATTCTTTTGATGATTTGTCAATTTGGTCTGGAGTAGCTGGCTCATATATACTTACACATACGCATACATACACGTACATGCATACACATTAATAATAATACTAAAGATGGTGGTGATAACAATATTCTGTGATGACAGCAGCAATTTCATGAAAAAGTAACCGTAATATTTATGATAGTAATATTAATTCAAAAAATATTAGTAAAAGAAAATAACATCTCTATATCCAACACATACCACATCAATCCTCACATCAGTTTCCAACTAGTAATTGACAACAACCTGAATTCCGGAAATGTTGGAACATTTGCATCACTCAGTATGTTTCTGTCATTAATGTTACTAAATGGGCCCAGGAATACTTTCAGAAGCCACTGTCGGTGAACACAATCCGCCGTGAAAAGTATATAAAGGTTTTGGGGCAGCATACCTTCCCTTCCAGGTGACGTCTGTTTCAGGAAGGCCTTGTGTATTTCAGCAGGACAATGCAAAACCACAAACTGCAGCTTTTACAACAGCATTGCTATACAGTAGAACAGTCCGGGTGATTGTTCTGCCTGCAGTCCAGATCTTTCACCTATAGAGAACATTTGATGCATCATTTAATGAACAATACATCAAAGATGACCGCAAACTCTTCAGCTGAAAACCTATATCAGGCAAGAATTGGGTCAAATTCCAACACCAAAACTCCAGAAACTCATAACCTTGATGCCCAGATGTCTTCAAACTGTTTTGAAAAGAAGAGGAGATGCCACACCATGGTACAGAAACATGCCCCCATCCCAAATATTTTGACACCTGTAGCAGGCACTAAAATTTGAAATGAACTTTTTTTTTTTTTACAATTATTATTAATAGCTATTCTCAGTAAACCAGTAAAAGCAGATTTTCGTTTGATTTTTACTTTAATTGAAAGTAGGTAAGTGCAATGTTTTGTTCTCTCTCTTAACACTTTAGAAAAGTTATTCAAATTCTAATGGTGTGCTGTTTGCATTTTTTTTTTTTTTGCCTCAATGGAGCAATAAAAAGTGAGCCATAAGCTTCCTAAACTAAACTACCTGTGAAAGCAGTTCTATGAATAACCAGGAAATCTCTCAGATATAATAACAGTCGCACACCGACATGCACATTCATTCGCCATTTACCAGAAAATCAGAGGCTTTTAGAGGCAGTTTGTGGTTTGCCTGAACTCAAAATTGTCCTGGCATTGAAAATTGTGGATTGTATTTTTCATGTTAGGGTTTCAGGGAATGTATTTGGCAGTAACTTATTGAGCCGTGCCTTTCCCTCCAGGATTTAATCTCAGACTGAATTAGACAGCAATTAACTCTCATTAAAGTGTGGTTTCATCTCTTTCTGTCTCACTGGCAGCTGCATTTGTATGTATGTGTGTGTATAATAAACTCTATTTATGTGTACAGAATAATGGTAATTAATGGATGTTGTTAGCTGTGTCACACAAGGCAGTGACCCTGGCTGGCTGAGCTCGTAATGGAATAATAGTGTAGAGCAGACTGTGCACAGTTGGAAGACTTGCTTTTTACATTAAACCTATAACTAGTTCACATTTTCCACAGCTGGCTCATAAAGTCGAGAATTATTTTTGCTCCAATTGTATCACATTGGGTACAGTTAAATCAAAACTAGAACAAAATTATAACACTCATCTTTAACGTTTAAAAGCATTTTTTTTAAGCCTAACCAACTAATTTACTAAAAATGGTAATATCTTAAAAGATGCAATTCAGCACATTTGATTTTTGCTCTTTATTTTATTCCTGTTTCTCTAAAGTGCATTATAATACTGAAGTGCACCATGCTTTGATATACAGTAATTTTTAGAGCACAGACAAGATCAAAAACATCAAAGTTCAGTTTGCAAGGACAAGGACAGTATCATCATCAAAAGGACAATAAGGGGAAGTGAAATTATTACCCCTAAGAATAGACTTTGATGTATCATGCTTATTGCACAATGTAAACTGTATATACCCGCTATTGAAACACTATGCAGTGACATTTCCCATGTTGCATAAGCATAGATTATTGTCCCATTATTTTGTACAAATTATTATTTTTGCTCAAGTTTTTACAATTTTACATACATATAATACTGCTATACAGTACAGGTCTACTATTGTAATGGATGCTTGTGGAGCTTTTCTGTGGCACTATATGATAAATTCAAATTCACCTTCTGAGTTCTGAGAGCATTCTCTCTTCAAGATCTGACACATGTACTTGACTCTGACTAATGTGAGATGGCCTGACAAGATAGACAGTATAATGATATTCCTTTCCAGAAAATCTGACCTACAGTACCTGCTCTAAATTGCCATCTCACCAATCAGAAAAGGCTGTTGCAATGTACTAACTGTAATAAATGTGTGTAGGAAATGTGGAAAGCAAATTTTATAATTCAGGATGTCCTGCAATTAATGATGTTTGCTGCACAATATTTAACTGGAAAGGTAAATAAATGAGATCAAATAGTGCACTAAGATCACACTGATTTGAAATGATGTAGACTATATTATTCCAGGGCTGAGAGTGGCAGTGTGTTAATCGCAAGAAATGACAATAACAATCTATTGTTAATAGAAAATTAATAGAAATAGCTAATAAGGGATTTACATGGCCATAAATGTACTTTACAGATGTTAGAAAGGTAGAAAATCAAACAGAATAACCTTTGCAAACACAAAAGAACTCAAAAGGGCAAATGTCAGTCGCTGCCAATGAGAATACAGCCAAAGCATTTGTAGCCTTGAAAACACGCAAGGGTCTAAATTGTGTTCCACAAAATAAAAGAAAAGGCCATGAATGACGAAGAGCCAGCTCTGATTGGACAAAAATGGCAACACGTTAACCTATGAACGTTTTTACCATCAGTCTTAAACTGAACTTTAGAGTGGGTCGAGGCGATTGACTGCTTCACTGGACTGAACTGAGACATAAATTGGTCTCAAAGAGAGAAAGTTCATGACCATCTGTCTATTAAGATGTGACAGCTGACCACACGCACCCTCAGCCTCAGGCACCTCCACGCCATCTGCCACCACACTGACCCTGCTGAGAGCCACGAGCTATCAGACACTCCTGAAGGACAAACAGATCACGGGACAGACACAACGACAGCTGCACAGACAGACAGAGAGAAGCTTCTAAAGAAAATTCAATTCTGCAAGCTTCAAGGCAACCAGAATATATTTGACTATAATTTGCAATGTTTCAAAGCGGGTGGAGTTTTCAGTAGACAAGTGTGTGAGGTTTATTTGAATCACTTGATTTCGGTTATAATAGAGATCAAAAGATTGTCCACTTGTGGATGCTGTATTTTAATGAGAGAAATCGTAACACTCTATATAAAAGCTGTATTCTAACTTAACAGTTAAAGGGGTCATGTGATGCGATTTAAAATTGTCTTTTCTCTTTTGAGTGTTACAAGTTCTTGGTGCATAATGAAGATCTGTAAATTTGTAAAACAAAAGAGACATTCTTTATAAAAGTTGTACACACACCCCTAAAACGGCTTCTTTAAACACGCCCCCACTTCGCTACATCACAGATTGGTGGCGTGTTTACCATTACACCGTCCAAATGTTTACACAAAGAAAGAAGGCAGAACTATTGTAGTTGTAGTTTCTGCTGGTTGCTGGATGTGCTGTTGTTGTGAAAGTGTAACTACTTTGTTTGTGCTTCCAAAAGAGAACATAACAAGAAATCAGTGGTCAAGTTGTATTCACAACACTGTTCCAGAACAGTTTGTTTCAGGAGGCTGGAATTAGAGGAGAAACAATAAATAATGTGGTTTTTGCAACTTAAACCGAATAAACACATTGCATTACACCAAATACACAAAATGATGTTCTTTTTAGCAACGTCATATGACCCCTTTAAAAAGAAATAAAATACTGTTTGCAAATTATATGGATTATCACATAATGCTGTCCAATTAGTTTTACTGTACTTTTTAAGTCAAAGTCAAGTCAAAGAAGCTTTATTGTCACTTAAACCATACAGTATATAGCAGATGCAGTACACAGTGAGGTGAAACAACGTTCCTCCTAGACCAGAGGTTCTACAAAGAAGTACAGAGATACAGGCATACATGGAGCTAAAGGAAAATGTAAAAAAATTATTTAGAAGTAAAAAAATAAATAAATAAATAAAGCTAAAGATTAAGACTAAAGATATAGAATATGCTTAAAATATGGTAATCTATGCATGTGCAAATATCCTAAGACAACAAAAAAGATAGACAAGACAGTGCAAACAAACAAAATATAGTCCGCCTTACTGGGACGACCAAGACAATATGATGTATGAATATCTAATATCGAATGGATGGGGAACAGAGATAAACCATGTATCAAAAAGATTAAAGAGGTATAAATATAAATACAGATTTGGGATGATAATGACAAAAGTGACATTTGAGGGCAAATAGAGCATTTAGTGTGTGTGTACATGTATGTCTGTGTCTGACTGGGGGCAGTCGTGGTCTAATTGATTGGGTGTTGGACTTGTAACCCAAAGGTCTGGCAGGGATTGTGGGTGGGGTTAGTGAATAATCAGCACTCTCCCCACCTTCAATACCACAACTGAGGTGAGACCCTTAAGCTAGGCACTATTCCCCCAACTGCTCAGCTGTAAGTCGCTTTGGATAAAAGAGTCTGCTAATTGAATAAATGTAAATGACTATGTCCAGCATAAAACTTATACTTACAGATAATATAATATTAATGAAGTAAAGGGCCACTTAAGTGTACTTGAAAAAAAAGAACATACTTAGTTTTTTTTTGCACTTTGTAAAGACAAATTATAACTTTTACTTTAAAGAGAAGAGATCGCAAACAAGAAGGTAGTCTTAAGAGTAAGATGGCAATCAGAAATCTCCTCTATGGGCTCGAAAGGTGGTTTACACAGAGCCTCCAACACCACAGCCAAGTGCCACGTAGGGATGCGAGAGCGTACTGGTGGTCTCAACCTCAATGCACCTTGAAGGAACAGTACTATTAGGGGGTGTCTACCAACTGTTTCACCTTTTATTTGGGAATGAAACACTGATAAAGCTGCTTAATGCACTCTAAGTGTACCCCTGCAGAAAATCTAGCCTGCAGATATTTAAGAACTGTACCAACTGGGCAGTTAACAGGCTCATACTGGCGACTTCTGCACATTAAAAAGCTTCCACTTTCCTCGTAGAGGGAGCTCTAGAGTGGAGAATGGTCTTTACCACATTATCTGGGAGACCAGAATCTATTAATTATGCCCTCTCAGGGGCCACACCTTCACCTTCCACATCTTTGGGCGGGGGTTAAATATTGTGCCCCCCGCCTGTGAGAGGAGATCTTTCCTGACTGGAATTTCCCAATGAGGGCCGTCTAGTAGATCTATCAGGTCTGAGAACCATACTCGACCCGGCCAGCACGGGGTTATCAACAGTAGACAAACACCATCTCGGCACACTCTCATTAGAACTCCCGGGAGCAGAGTGATCAGGGAAAAAGTGTACAGACATAGCCTCGGTCAGGTCTGTATCATAAAACTGTATGATAAAAATATTGGCCAGCATCTCCAGACCGTTGATGTGTCATGTGAGATGCCACTCATGACTGCTCCCCAACCAGTAAGGCATGCATCTGTCGTTAACATTAACTGGCGATCCTCCTAGCACTGGGTCCTGCTACCAAGCCTAGCGGGATCACACTGGATGCTGCTGCCATCAGACCCAGCAGTATTTGAATCTGCTTGACAGTGAGTGATCGGCCTTCTTTTCCTTTGCTGACTGACTGATTTCACAATTGAATCTACTCGAGCAGGGGACATTCGTGCCTGCATCGTGGTTGAATCCCACACCACGCCTAAATAAGGGGTCTTCTGAACCGGAGAGAGCACACTTTTCTTGGTGTTCAGTCTCTGCGATTGGGCTAGTATCAACCAGTCGTCTAGGTAGTTCAGAATGCGAATTCCCTGAAGCCGCAACGGAGCTAAGGCTGCATCCACTACTTTCGTAAACGTTCGGGGTGAAAGAGCTAGGCCGAGTGCGTGAACCCGAAATTGGTATGGTTGACCCCTGAAAGCGAACCTCAGGCACTGCCAATGAGAAGGATGAATGGTCTCATGGAAGTATGCATCTTTTAGATCTATCATTACAAACCAGTCACTGGACCTGATTTGTAACACCACTTGCTTGAGTGTGAGCATTTTGAACTTCAGCTGACTGACTGAGCGATTCAGTTGCCTGAGATCTAAATTGGGCCTCAGCCCTCCATCCTTCTTAGTAACTATGAAGTAGCGACTGTAAAAGCCTGAATCTCTTTCTCGAAGAGGAATCGGTTCTATGGCTCCTTTTCTTAGAAGGGCTTCTACTTGTTCCATAACCAGAACCTGCTCGGGGCTCACCACTGTGAGCATGACGCCACTGAAGGGCGGCGGAGGAGATTGAAACTGAATTTTAAATTTCAATTCAACTCTCTATTATTCGCAGGACCCACTGAGAGACATTCGGAAGAGCTTTCCAAGCTGCTAGACTGTCTACTAAGGGAACCTCTCAAGGTTGGCTTCTGGTTTTATCGACGGTCAAAACTCAATGCCTACTGATGGCTAGCCGCTAGGGAGAGCTTGATTTAACCATCTTATGGTGCGGCACAGCCCTAGAGCAATGTTTGGCTGGGCTGAGCGCAGCGTCAAGGGCACTGGGGAGAGCAAGATTTTTGAGCCTCCCTATATGAGGAGCTGGTACTCGGGTGGGGTTGCTCCCGCCCAGGAGCCCCAGGATCTAGAGAGGGGCGAGGAAGGAGCCGCTGGAACAACGTCGCTTGTTTCCTCATCTCCTGAAACCTGTCGACGACTTCGTTGACAGTGCCGCAGAACAGGCCAGGAGGGGAAAGCGGGACGTCCAGGAGGCAGACTCTGTCATGATCTCTTATATCTGACAGGATCAGCGACAAATGCCTCTCCACAGCAACCATCGCCGCCATTGCAAGATGTTTCTTTGGTGGCGCGGAGGGCTATCATCGAAGCGATCATCAAGCATGCTACTGCGTGGCTCTTGCTGTGTCTCGGCCAGCCATTAAATTTTTTATTTACTAACGGCCCTAGTGACCACTTCTAAAAACTCCTCATATCTGATCGACTGGGGCGGCTCATCAACCCTCTCAGATTCATCCCCCTCGTAGGATGAAGCAGTTAGGGTCAAGCCCGCTCCTCGTGAGGAAGCCGCGGGTCGGTCTTCACTGCATACTTCACTCTCGGAGCTGGCATGCGATCTGGCTTGAGCTGGAGATAAGGGTCTATCTGTTTCCAAGGCTTTAGCCAGATTGCATTGGGAGCCCCACAATCTCAGTCTCAGACCTGGGCCGCGAGGCTCACCAACGAAAACCCCCTCCTCGAAGATGGCTTTCCGGGATCGGAGCAGCCTGATCTGATATCATCAAAAATATCTTGTGTTCAAAGGTCTTAATGGTTTAGAATAATATGAGGATAATATGAGTAATAACGATATGAGTAATTAATGACAGAACTTTTTGGGATCAACTAACCCTTAACCCTTGATGCTTTATAAAAACACTAACTGTTAATCTAAATAGGATGGTAGTTTTAAAGAGGAGTTTTTGTGCCTTTTTTTTTCATCTGTTAACACTAGTTGTTGTACGATTTTATGCCCAATTTGAAATGTTTTTTAAATATGATTCAGACAAATGATTTTGGTCTTTCCATTCAGATGTGCTGTACTTTTTATTATTACTTTTGTAGGGACAAAAATCAATCTAGATTCAAGTTTATGATTTACAACAAATCAAAGCTGCAGAAAAAATGACTAACTGACTGATGGCACTGAAAGAACACACACAGTTTATTATGTAGCTTATTTAGCAAATCTACAGATATGAAAGCAGAACACAGGGAAAAACAGTTCAAACAAGGTACAAAATCTACTTTATATAATCCAAAAAGAGGGATTCTTTCATGACAATACACAGCTACTTCAAGTGACCATCAAAAGAGAGCAATGTTTTTTGCCCCCATAATGGTGTAGTTACATCAACTACCAGCAGGGGCTAACAAAACACACTAACCAGCAAAACCAGCCTTGACTTGTTGATGGCACTTTCTTCTAACTCTATTATTTTGAGCTGGATGACGTGGCAAACTCAGTCTAATAAAGCACATTCAACACCACTGTAATTTCTTATTCACTCGTCCCTCCATAAAGCATTTTCTAACATTAAAATCCAAACTTGCCCCTAAAAAAGCACCCAGCAATGTCTGAATGAAAAAACTCCCCAACATTCAAAACATTCCTCACAGGCAAGAAATCAGCTTAGAGGGAGAGACAGAGTTTTCCTCCTCTTAATGTTTTTGTAGGCATCACAATGTCGAGCCGAGGGGAGAAGGGGGAGGAGGGACACAGAAAGAGAGAGAGAGAGCGAGAGAGAGGGAGAGGGAGGGGAAGGAAGCAAATGAGAGGAGAAAGTGGAAGCAAGAGAGTGTCAGTGAAAGAAGGCAGTCTGACTGCACAGAAAAGGCGCTCTGCAAACATCGCGCACTCATTGAGTCAGTGATATTCAGAACACGGAGAGCTGGTGCATTTGAGCTTGAGAAAACAGTTTTCAGTGCAGAGAGACAGCACAGAGACAGAGAAACAGAGGAAGTGGAGTGAAAATAGAAGAGGAGAGGAGAGGAGAGGTTCTTCGTGGAGAGATGGACTCAGATTCTGGGGATCAGAGTGAAGGAGAGCTCTCTCCAGGTAAGGGATCAGTCTTCTCATTCTTGTCTTCTGTTTCTCAAACTCTATTCACAGCTGTCTGGCGGTGAAGGCGAGCACAGACACGTGCTGCTACTTTTCTCATTAACACATTTAACATTCATCATCGTACTCATCTTCCTCACCCGGCGTGACAGCCTGTGACAGGGCGTCCATCGGTCAAGTGCTTGAGGCTTCTCTTCAGAGCTTTGTGTCTGTGGTTCTGTTCTCTGAGGAGAAGTTAATCTGTGATATTTGAGCTGGCTGAACACAAGGGCGGTGGAAAATTGAACAGTAGAACTTTGGTTTATGGCTGGCAAGGTTCACAGACTCGATATAAACTGGCAGACAAACCTTAAACAACCTTGTGGTCACGATAAAGAATAAATGTAATCTGACTGAAGGAGCTATGATCAGAGTTTCAAAAGAGCTCTGTGTTCAGTACTGCCACTAACAGTTCACATCAAAAGCCAGATCATCTCATCAAATCCTTAAAACCTAAATGATCTGAGCTGTGCTATGCACATTCGGTCTATATTCTTCTGTGCCAGAATCATGTACTGTATGTTAAGGATAACAGCCTTGAAGAACACATAATTGAGAACTTCTAAATGACATGTTGGCACCTATCAAAATATATTTGTATTTAGCATAGTCTCTTCACACACAAAATCTTTCAATTCTCTTGAGTTAAAATTTACCTAGGACCACCCTATTAAATCTTGACTCTTTTTTTTGAATCTCCAAAAAAATTAGTTTCAGCAACTTTTCTGTGGTTAAAAAAGGTTAATCTTTCCAATGTATTATAAAAAATATTCCTATACTTATACAACCAAAATTTGAGTGCTATATTGTTTTGAAGTCGTATCATAGCATTATATGTTGAATTTCATGTTGGTATTTGCTTAAAAAAAAATTTATGTCAGCATGTCACTGACATCAGTATTACGAATTCTCACAGGTTGCATAACGAACCACAATATATACATTTTTAATATGCAATGACATTAGAAAGCTATCAGTAAATAATGAAATAAACTTTGGTCTTTTCCCACCTGAAAAAAAGAGAAAAAAATATACATATGACTTCAGAAGACTATTAAGAATATAACGAATATAAAGAATATAAAGAAATTATATTAATTGCGTTTATGCATTTAAACTTATTTTTAGAGTTTGACCATCCATGGACACAATATATTTTGATGGTTTGTAAAGAGCAACATCTGCATTCATCACACTCTTCTTTAAAATTCTTATGTTGTTTCACATAAGTAAAAAGTTCAGCTTTGAGAAGACATCACAGAAAGTAAACGATCACCAAATTTTCCCATTTGGCAGATCTATTCCTTTAACTGCAGGACTCTCTCCATCCATTGCTGATGAAGCGTAAATGTGGTAATGTAAATTATATGTGTAACTCATTACATTGGTGGGGCGTCTGACAGACTGTCTCAGTTCTGTATGTTTGTGCTCTGAGAGCTGCTCTGTGGCCTTCTGAGGGAAAGCTTGAGTTCTTCAGCTACTGTGAGGTTTGGCTGGAGGGCTCGCTCTAAAGATCTCTGGAGTTGTGGACTGGAGAGGGAAATGCTCTTTCACATTTCTGGTCTTCCATTGGCTAAACAACTCTGGTGTTTATTTTCTCTCCATTTTCTTAGCTGAATAAGCCACCAGTGTGCCTCCAGTTTCAACCTCAGAAGACATGGCCACAGACCACCCAAATCCATTGGCAAAAAAAAAAAAAAACGGCAATTTCTAAAGCAAATTGCCAGTTTTAGTCTGATTGGATGCTCTACACAACTTCAAGAAATAAAGACATGCAGGTTTTTTAATAAGTCTGCCTGCACTGGAAACCATCAGCAGTAGATGGTGGAGAACACATATCTGAATGTCTATAGACAGTTGCAGTTTAGATGCACTGTATCATCATGGGTTCTGACAGTCATCTAATAATTTAGCTGTAAAGGTTAAACTATCCCTCCGATGGACAGGCCATCCATCCTTTCAAGGTGTTCATTGCCTGTGACCCAAGGTGTTGGGATTGGCTCCCTAGAACAAGTTTGGTGAATGGATGTATGGTTGAATCATGGTTTAGATTTCTGTCTGCAGTGGATGAGACTCTTATATCCCTCTATGGAATTAGTAATGCATGGAATTGATTAAATAAGGCAAGGCATTTTAACTGTAGAAGTAGAGTTGAAGAGGTGGGAAGATGCGAAGAACAACTGACAATGTAAATGGATGTTCTTATGCTCTGATGGTTAATTAGAAGATTAGATATGCCTACTCCTTGTTTATAACAACTTCATCTAAGCTGCCTGAACTGCAGTGGTGGAAAGATTTTTCACAGTCTCTACAGTCTCAGTAAAGTATGCTAGATAGCAGTACTCCACTGCAGACTAGTCCACACAGAGTAAAGGATAAGGAGCATGTGGAAGATATTTCCGTCCCTCCCCACACACGTAAATTTTTTTCTCACATACACATGCTCTCCTCATGATGAGTAATTGAAGCTGATTAGAGACACTAGAATGCAAAGCCACATGTGACTGTGCAACTCAAGAAGAAACATCTACTGCTCAGAGGATATTTCGTTACTACAGTATACGACATCAGAATTGTAGAACTGAATATGTTTTAAGAGCAAAGCTGGCATGCTGCCTTATTTACACACTGCTTTTGTGATCTCAAATATGGATCTGTGGCTGACTTGTCCTCTCTCAGATGAGTAGCGGGTTATTTAAATATACAGAAAAGTGACTTAAAAGAGAAAAAATTTACTTAAAAGAGTACACTTTCTTGACTATGCAATTATGTGAAATTAAAAGTTTAGCTTTAAAGTCCATTTTAAAACACTTTAATAAAATTCAGAATGCTTTATAGAAGCACACTTGTTTTGATGTGACTTACAAAAGTACACACAAAGTACTTGTGTGTGTTATGCAATATTACATTTAAAGTTAATATATTTTGAAATTGCAATTTCATTACAAATAATGTTTCAAATATATTTAAATACATGATGACTTACTAGTTTCAACATTAGAGTACATTTTATTTTTCCTTAATTGCTTGTCAGTACATCTGATGAGCCCAATCTCATGGCAATTCGTACTGTACATATTTTATAGGAGGGGGCTAATTTGTAAAAGCTTTTTGCTAAACCATACAGTATGTATTTTACGAGTTGCCAATTCATATAAATTTTTACGGATGACCTACACCTAACTCCGCCCATAAACCTACCCGTCACTGGCATTTAGACAAATGAGTGAGGTTGTACGAATTTTTATAAATTAGCACAATTTTGCCATCTCATATGAATACATACGATTTGGTCTTGAGCCTGTGTTGGTCTGACAGTACGTACACTTTTATCCATGTGTTTCAAAGACAATAAAGTAATCATGTCACACAAAAGTGGGCCAGTCTAAAGTACAGGCATATTTCATATAAATTTGAACTTCAATACAGTTGTAATACATTTTTATTTAATTAAACTTGAGACAATTATGTGACTGAAAACATAACCTTTACTAAAAACGTCTATCTATTTGGGGCCTAAATAGGTACCAAGAAGAACAGATGTACTCAGGTTGTTTGTGTTGAGTCTGTGTGTTAATATAAGTCAGTAGGGAACTGAAAACTGCAGACACTGTTTGGAACGTAAGTTTTACCCAGCAGTTTTCGGTGGATACTGCTGAAATGTTTTGCATTGGGCCAGCGTGTGTGTTTTAGTAATCAGGTTTTGATCTACTTTCTGGGACATGTGTCCGTCTTTATATTCTCTTTCTGGAGAAATGCGATGAGTTAGTGTGGGTGTGTGCTTGTTGTGTCAGCAGGCTCTCTGAACCAAAGCAGTCTGACACATCGACAACATCCACTTTGACACATGAAACCTGTTAAATTACAATACAATTATCTGAATACCTTTTCCGGTGAATGTATCGCATTGATACACAACGTCACAAAATCATTCACACTTTAGAACTAAAATTCTGTCCAAAACTGGGATGCCATTTATCGTTAATCACCTTTAAACAGCTGTGCTATAAAATAGTCAGACGGTAAGAATGTATGCATCTTTTTATTTTAGCATGTAACAGTGTGGTCAGTTTGGTTTTGTTAGTAAATATATGTATGCATGCAGCCTTCCATCTAAAATGTGGTACCCTACTGTACATTTATATATTTTGTTATTTACATATGAGCCAGAGGGAGTATTCGAACACTAAATGAGTGTTTTAAATCAACAGGCCTAATTATTCGGTTTGCTTTTAACAGAGTCCAGTTCTGAACCATGTGAGATCCAGCTGTTCTAAAATCACCACCTCAATCAATAAAACAGTAAAAAGCTTCTTTTTGATCTGTTTATACTGATATCTGACCTGTCGCACCACACGACCAACCAGCAGTTCATCATTACACAACCAACACACTGCATAGAGAGACAGTGAAGCCACGTGTGGACCAGAACAAAGCCAAACCTCTCTCTGTTTGTGCCTCTGTGTCCTGCCAGAGGAAAATCAGCCCCACCAAAAAAGATAAAAGGAAAACAAGATAGTTAGAGAGAATTTGAGAGAGTTTTCCTCCTTCAGCATGAAAAATGTGTGCCTAAATGAGAAAAATATCCATCTAAACACTTTTCTGAGCTTTTTGGCACTCTACATTTAATTCCGCAAGAGGGAAATAGTCGTAATTTTAGCTCAAAGACAGAGAGAAGAGAGTGAGAGACAGAGAGAAATTGTGCTGAAATAGGGGAATATTTCTCATCCACATTTAACAAGAATCACATCAGTGAAAACAGACAAAAGTATGAGTGACTATAAACTCTCCCTGAGGCATACCACAGCCATTTCCACTGCTCTCTCCTATTAAAAAGAGGAATGTTATACTGTAGTAAATCCCTGTTAATTGAACTGCCTGGGGTCTGTCAGGGCTTTATTAGCTTTTGTGTCTGTATTCAGATAATGACACTAATAACAACATTAGTATTTCCAGAAGGAACTAACTGTACAGCAAAAGAACAGTGTTAAAGTTTCACATAAATTAAAGCGATGCAAGATGAATTCAGAAGAAGTATGCAAATCTCCTCATAGTCAGTGGTTATGTTTTGAATGCTGCACATGGTAACAGTGCATTCAATTCAATAGTATTGAATAATATGAATTCATTATTATTTTAATCGTATACAACTTTGAAAGAATAATATTCATTATACTATTAAGGTTTCCATATGTATACTGAAGACAAAATGTGAATACAATCTTAAATACATAATGATGACCAGCACATGCTCAAACATGTAAAACTTTCACAACGCTAACCTTTCTGGTCAACTGTCCCTTGCTTAAAAGAATCATCATATGCTGGTTAGGTAGGTTTTAAAGCTGGGATGCTGGTTTAAGCTGGTTTATGCTGGTCCTTTTGTAAATTTATCTAAAATAGTATGCAGTATACATTAGGGAAAAAATAGTGACACTACTTTATATATTGCACAGTAGGCAGTATTATATTCCTGGGAGAATATCCTCTTTTTTTCTGTCTGTTGTTGGCCAATACAGTCGTTTTAGGGTGTGTATAGACATAGATTTTTATGTCCTTTAGCTCCTGAGATGTTTAACACATCCAAGATTTTACAAGCAAATACTCTGTCTCGATGTGACAGACAGAATTGTTCCAGACTGCTCCATTTTCAAAATGAATATGCATAACTCATAGAATAAATGGCTTCTATAATTATAAAAGCATCCCTTTGGAGAGATGTGAGAGTGTGTGAGCCAAAAGTGAGACAGTAACCCTCACACAAACACATCAGGGTTATGAGGGAGCTGGCAGAAGTGATTCAGGCTGAGAGCTTTTCTGGACAGGAAGTCACACGCTGAGACTGAGACTGTGGTCAGGAGGGGGGTGGGCAGCTTCTACGCTATAGTTGCATGAGTCGTCTATACCTAGATGTGAGTTTTGTTTCCTTCTGTCCCAGCTATACTTTTTTTATCAACAAGAAGTACCCCCAGAAGCTAACTCCTAACAACCTCCTTTATTTGACAAGCTCAAAAAGAAAATGCATTATGATTTTTTTTTTTTTTTTTATTGCTAAAGGTTTTTGGGTTTGGCTTAGGGCTTTTCTGCATTTGCAACTTGATTTCAATTGTCTGGGGAAAAGTAAATAGTGCTAACATCATACTGGGTGGTTGTTACATCTAAGTCATAAGATCTCATACTGAATACTTCACTCAAAAATTATAATTCTATCATCATTTATTCCTGATCAAACCTGGAAGACGTACTCTTTGTCTGTGCACACAAAACAACATATTTTGCAAGCCCTGTTTAAGGTATAATGTCACTAAAAGCACTGAATGAGTAACAAGCCAAAGTTTAATAGTTCATGGTTAGGGTTAGGGGTTTGTTCAGAGATGCAGACAGTGAACATTGGTATTGCTTGTCTGTCCACAAATGTGCTGGCTTTGAGCCTGTGGAATGTGCACAAACACATACACACATTTGCTTTTTCAATCATAGTGGGTATGTTACACTGACCTACTGTACAGTATTTTGTTATACTGAGTAAGAAGTAATTGTACACCAGCAAGACTAAAGAGTTCAGGTAGCATTAATGTCCGTAGCATACAGTGTGTAGAATGAGATATACAGACATCCTTGTGTAAGAAATATAAAATAAAATAAAGTAGTAGATACGTTAGCGTACTTAACAGAAGTAATCTATTTAAAAAAGAATACTTATTTGTGATCTAATCTATCTTCACACCCTTCTGTTATTATTTAAGTTAAATGCAATGACGCACCTAAGTAGCACTTAAGCAATCTTTATATTTAATGTCAAAATTACTTTTATTGTCATTGAAATAAGGTTAAAGTGTGCAGCCAAATTTATAGACCAACATTTCTGGTAAACTGAAATATGTTTTAATGTTCTATTGCAACTTGTGTCTTGATAGTTTAAATAAATGTGTACTGCAAGAACACATTTAGAATGATGAGGTTGCAATTTCAAAGATTTAAAAAAAAAAAAAAAACTTTTTATATAATGTTGAATTGGTCATTGTAGTTTGAATTGTAATCAACACCAGCTTTAGTATGTTAGTCAACACATCATGATAAGTGTAATTTTCAAAGCACAATAAAAACTACTAAAACCTTAATTTAGATTGACATTACAATATAAGAGTACTTAAGTGTGTACTTTCAGTCCAAGGCAAAAGTCCACTTGTTTTTGTAAGGGTTACTAGTTCACCCAACAATTTGAATGCTGTCAGGATTTACACATCCTCATGTTATACCAAACGTATGACATCATCTACGGAACACAAATTAAGACATTTTTTATGAAATCAGAGAGCTTTCTAACTCTCCATAGACAGCAACACAACTGAAATGATCCCAGGTCCAGAAACGTAGTAAAAACATTGGTAAAATAAAATTTATCTCTAAATTTATCTCTCTTTATCTCAAATCTAATGTCTCAATTTAGGTGTTATCACAATGCAACGCATACACATGCTTAAACGTATTTGACATACTTTAACCAGCCTTCCTTACATCCGGGAAAGCACACACATGTACGTTATCTTCCTAATGGAAAGCGTACACACACATAGTGATTCTCTCTAAAATGGTGGAAGACTTAAGTCAGGGGAAAAGATTGGTTGAGTAAATTATGTTATTTTAGTTTTCTTTGCACAAAAAAGTATTCTCCTAGCGTCGCAAAACTGAAGTTGACCCACTGATGTCACATGGACCGCTTTTCCGATGTTTTTACTACGTTTCCGAAGCTGGGAACATTGCATATGTGTGACCCAGGAGGGTCTGATGGTTCTCTGATATCATCAACAATATCTTCATTTGTCTACCGAAGATGTATGAAGGTCTTATAGGTTTTAAACGACATGAGGGAGAGTAATTTATGACAGAATTTTCATTTTTTGGTGAACTAACCGTAACAGTAAGCGTTAGTGTGATTTTTTTGGTAGATCAGATAATGACAAATTTTCTTTATAATAGCATCATTCATAGTCTGAGTCCATCAGCACTGAAGCAGAAGGAGGAAAATCTTGAATAGGTTGTGACAGAACGTTTGAGGGCAGAAATGTAAAAGGTATCAGGGTTCATTTGGCATTTCAAGATCTATTGGGAGTGACTTAAAAACTGTTTAGCTTCCATTTAAAAATCAGCTGCCGGGTGCAAATCTCTTGTGGTTTCTGCTTAGTCTGGAAATGCACGTGCAAGCCAGACGAAAGGGAGCAAAACTCTGCCCTCAAAGGCTTCTTTAAATCCGCATAATCACCCCAGGCTGTTCTGGCTTCTTCTCTGGAGGAGGACACTTATATTTGACGTTGGTTGGTCAGTCATCTTTCTACTCATGGTTTTCTTCCTTTGTTGTCCTTTTTTAGACTCACCAAAGTCTAAATAATCACAGAGCAGCTGCTCACAGTGATATCACAAACAGCAGATGAAGATTTAAATCTGTCATTATATCTGGAGCGCTAAGTATATTCAGAGCCATTATTAGATCTGATTTCATGCTAAGTGTCTGATTAGCTTCTCTTTGCCAGTCATTAGTTGAGCCCCTACCACCGGGCAAATAACATGGTCTTTTAAAACCGACAATTATTTGCAAGATATTAAACCCTTAGGAAGTGCAATTATAAATGTAATTTTAAAAAACACACTGTGATATCCAATATGACACTGCACCCCCCCGCAGTGGGACGTTTCTAGGGTCAGTTGATATTTTGGGCTTAGTCCAGACATCTGTGGAGGCGTATGGTGCCATCCTTTGATGAATTATTGGAGTATAATACACTTTAACACATATTAAAATAAATATTTAAACGGATGAGTCATTTTATTCAGTACAAAGTTAAAATGCATGGTGTGCAATTTCAAATAATTTTAACTGTACACAGATTGTCTAGTGATATTTAATTCAATTGGTTCATTTATTTTTGTTAATATTATAAGTTATATATTATAAAAAACTTGACATCCTGCCTTAATAAAAGCATTTTGCAAAATATATCAAACTACAGTAGTTATAAAGTATGCCAATATTCCATTTTGCTCTCAGAATTTTTTTTCTAGTGTTTTTATATGGATGGAGGCAAACTGATCAGAATCAACAAGCAAAATTTGAAGAGTTTAAGTGTTTTCTGCAGAACTGAATGCGTGTTTCATAATGTAAATGAGCTTCTGCTTGGGAATAGTTGGAATAAAACATAAAAACCCATTTGTCATAATTGATGTCAACCTGACATGGCGCTCTTCACACTTTCGGAATACATGTTGATCATTCCTGTCTGTCAAATACTCTGTCAGAGTTTTACGTACTGTAGTCATCAATGCAGTAAAGAGCACTTTTAGTGGGCATTTACACAGACCATGCTTTTGTGTCAGAAAAAAAATGTCTACCTGTAAACATAATTTCTAGTGATTATCATTGATTTGATTAGAGACCATCTCTGCATTTAATAAAAAAATAGTTTATTCTCGTCATCATACATTACCATCACTCTTTTCTCCTATTTGATAATGTTCTGTGCTTTGCTACAATCTGTATTGTTAAAAGTGCTATATAAATAAAAGTGATTGAAAGTGTTTGATAATCCTGATAAAATACTTCTCATGTGGAATATGAAATTTGTCCATCCTGATATTTTTACAAAGCAGTGTGTCACATTAGGATGGTTGTTTTAAGCACGTTACTAACTTAGCATAGAACAACATGCTAAAATAAGATTTAAAAATCTAAAGGACATATATAAAATCTATTTAGAAACAAATTTACATTTTTATGTCCAGACTCAATCGAGGGAACAGGGTGGACATGTTATGTTTTACGCTATTAGATACGCTATTAGATTTTCTTAAAAAAAAAAAAAAAGAATCAGGCAAGGAGAGAAAAGGTTGACTAATAGACCTACTCACTTTGCCTTTGAATTCTTTCCCTGCAAGGAAATGATGTCACTTCTTGTAAATCATGTGAGTTAGGTCTTGCATGTAAGATTTAAGATTAATGGGCAAGCAGCACCAATGTGATAAAATGGAGTTTAAAGGACACAAGGTATTAATTATTATTATTATCATTATTATATATATATATTTTTTTTAAGTTGCCAGCCACCAACACAATGTTTTCATAAAATTTCATTGACCCCAGAATATTTTTTTCCATGGACATGCATATCAAAATAAAGGATAAAGAACAGAACCCCTACTTTAAAAAAATGTTTTATTCTAGCTTAAGGCATTCTTTTTTTATCAGGCACTTTAATGTAGGTTTCACTACACCATTTTAACATTTAACATTGTTAAATGCATCTGGATCATAGCTGTGCTTCCATTAGTGCCACCAAAACTTTCAGAGTCCTTTGCCTCTTCCTGAATTAAGGTTTTACTCTTTAACATAAACCAGTTTTCATTTATATGTTTTGGATGATGGCATTATTTTTCATGATATTGCTCGTCTTCATCTTTCTCACTTTTGTTTTTGATCAGGACATTCCAGGGTAATAGAATAAAGGAAAATTGTGCTTTTCTTCTTTGTTTTATTATTGCTTTTATGATTATTCTTCTAGTTTCCCTGTTCACTGTGATTACTGGTTATAGGACATGCCTCTTTAAGTGTGATGCTAATGGTCTAATCAGATTCAATGATCCATAATAAGTTGCAGCTAAAAGTCCTACCACCAGAATGTCTAAGGTTACGTAGGTAACCCACGTTCCCTGAAGGAGAGAACGGAGACGTTACATATGGGAACTTGCATGAGAGACCAATCACCTTTGTGTATTAAGAAAAGGCCAATGAATATTGGCGTGCATTTAATTACAGCCAGGTGCACCTTATCACTACATGAGTATAAGAGGGCACGGATGTAATGCACTTGCAGAATTTCGCTGAGGAGCCAAGCCAGTGTCAGCGTGACCCAGGGTTGTGGCAAGGGGATGTAACGTCTCTGTTCCCTCCTGCAGGGAACGTTGGTTAGCTATCTAACCTTAGACGTTTCCCTTCAATCGAGTCACTCCGACGTTACATATGGGAACAGACCCGTGGAAAAGGCCACGACCCTGAGGCCGCATTATGCAGAGAATAAACTGGGGAACCTTTAAGAGAAAGCGCATGGATCCCGTGGGAATGGTGCTACAAGCCTACACCAGCCGGCCTCCCGCTACCTGCTTGTCTGATTTAAGACACGGGAGGACACAGCCTCTTCGCGAAGATCGTAGAACCTGGCGAAGGTGTTGGGTGTCGCCCAGGGAGAGAGAAGCACCGTGAGCCAACGCATAGGTGGAGGCAACACTCCTTGTGGAGTGGGTTCTCAGACCTAAGGGGCACGGCTCTCTCTGGTATAAATAAGACAGGGAGATGGTATCAACGACCCAATAGGCCAACTTGTGTTTGGAGACCGAGCTCCGAGTGCAGTCAACATGGAGGCGCAATTCGCGTACTGGACACAGCAACTCTAAGGCCGGGTCTGCCTCCTCCTGGGGCAGTGCTTGCAGGTTCACTACCTGATCTAGGAAGGGTGTGGTAGGAACCTTGGGCACGTAGCCGGGCCAGGGTCTCAGGATAACGTGAGAATCAGCCTGGCCGAACTCTAGGCACTCTTCGTTGACAGAGTAGGCCTGTAGGTCCCCTACCCTCTTGATGGAAGCCAAAGCTATCAGTAGCGCTGTCTTAAGCGACAGATATTTTATCTCAAATGATGCTAAGGGCTCAAAAGGAGCTTGCCGCAGGCCCTGTAGGGTGAAGGCAAGGTTTCAAGAGGGTACCGAGGGCAGTTCTTGGAAGATTATCCCGATGCGCACCTCTGAGGAACCTTACGATGAGTTGGTGCCTCCCCAGGGATGCACTCTCCACTGCATCGTGGTATGCCGCTATGGCAGCAACATACACTTTGAGAGTCGAAGGAAACAGCCTGCACTCCAACTTCTCCTGCAGGAAGGAAAGCACAACTGCAATCGAGCATCTCTGTGGGTCTTCTCTGCGAGAGGAGCACCATTCGACAAACAGACCCCATCTCAGAGCATAGGCCTGCCTTGTTAAGGGGACCCTAGACTGAGAGATGGTGTTAATCACGGCTGCTGGAAGGCCGGAGAGGTCTGCCGTATCCGATTCCAGGAGCAAGACATGCAGGTTCCAGAGATCGGGTCGCGGGTGCCAAATCATTAACATCCCCTGAGAGAGAAGGTCTCTCCTCAAAGGGATTTTCCAAGAAGGGGCTGCTGCGAGGAGCACTAGGTCAGCAAACCAGGTCCGGGAGGGCCAGTATAGTGCTACCATGAGAAGCAGCTCCTCGTCCTCCCTGGTCGCAAAAGGAGGCTCACTGGGGGAAAGGCAAACTTGGGACCTGGAGGCCAGCTGTGAGCCAGTGCATCCCTGCCGAGGGGTGCCTCATCGAGGAAAGAAAAGGGATCTATCTCTGCCTCGCCAAAATTGCTCCAGATCAGCTGGACTTCCTGGGGGTAGAGGCGCCATTCTTGAGGGTGGGTGGACTGGCGTGAGAGCTGGTCGGCTGAGTGAGCCCGGAATGTGAACAGCGCACAGATATTTCAGCCGCATCTTACTCCACAGGAGCAGATGGCAGGCGAGTTGTGTTATGCGACGGGAGCGTAGACCACCCTGTACACAACGGCTGCAGTGTTGTCCGTGCGGACCGGCAAATGCCTGTGGCGCAGCATCGTCGAAAGTGATGCAGGGTCAGAAACACGGCTACAACTCGAGGCAATAAATATGCCAAAGCAGTCGAGCGCCTATCCAGAGACCCGAGGCTGCTTGCCTGTTGCATATGGCACCCCAACCCGTGGAGTAGGTATCCATGTAAACCATTACATGCCTGGGCAATTGTCCAAGGGGCACTCCGGCCCATAGGAAGGCAAGATCTGACCACGGGGCTGAACAGGCATTCCCCCGTGAGGCGGGCAGTCATTTTAACCGAATCCAGCTCCATACTGAGATAAGAGATCCTCTGCACTGGGGAGAGTTTGCTCTTCCCTCGGTTGACCTGAAGGCCCAGATGGCTGAGGTGCCGAAGCACCATGTCCCTGTGCTCGCACAACAACTCTTGCGAGTGAGCTATTATTAGCCAGTCAACGAGGTAGTTGAGGATGCGCATCTGCCATAAAGACTCAGGGAGACAGGGAGAGGACGCGGGGCTTTAAAAAAAAAAAACATATAAAAACATAACTTGAGCTTGAGACCAAAAACAAACAAAACACTGATTTTACGACAATGGAACTGGTGTTCACTTATTTCTGTTTTAGTACTTCCGGCGACACTCTAATAGGGATTGGACACTTCATAATGCAATGAATCTTATAAAATCATAATAGAGCAGCAGTTTGTGTACAATTAAACATTATAACCAATTTAACACCCTCAAAGAGCAAAGGACACCTGTCTCTCTCAAACAAAACACATATAACAAGTCTGACGTCAATCCTTTTAATGTACCAGTGTTATCACATGACCTACATTTAGTCAGTCAATCAGAGATATCTCTATTACCATGCTATAAATTGATTAAAAAGAATCACCATGGGGCAAAATCCAACATCTCAGTGTTGACAGCTGACCTTTATGTTTTAATCACACATTAGAGATATGCAGGCCAGCGCAAACCAAACACACAAGCTGAGAATATGCCTTCTGCACTTTGAGACAGGTCAGTGTGTGATGGTCTGGACTGATATCAGATCAGATCACACAGAGATGTGTGCTGATACTGGCTTTGTTCCAAATCCTTGCTGGCTACTGTCAGAATAGGCTGCTAAAGGGAAGTTCACACAGAACGAAAAATATCTTTGTGGAACGTAGTGGAATGGAATAAAATATTAAGATAAGTATCTTAAAAAAATAATTAAAAAAAAAACATTGCATTAGAAAATATTGTTTTTGAATATTTGTGTTTAATGTATCTGAAGTGCATTCTGGGAACTGCTTTTCCAAGAAGGCCAAAATGAGGTATCTGTTAAAAACGCCATAGCATGTTTCCAGCTTGTTTGGATCAGACTTTGCTTTAAGAGTGTGTTTGTGATGCCTGGACACTAGGGTTTGGAGCACAGCTAATGAGTTCAGGCTGCTAAATTTGAACTGTGTCGTCAGAGAAGAGGTTATTGATTCAGATTCAGTGTTTCCTGTTAGTGTGTATTTGGGCTACAGATGATGAGAAACAATGAAAGCAATCCATATGTCACCACATACTGTAGGAGTGATTTTTTTTTGTTGTTGTTGTTTCTAACTCATTTTAGTGGTTACTGCAAGATCAGATGTTTTATATCCAAAGGAATGGTTTATTTCTGTGACTGCCACGAAATACACTAAACATAATTTTCTAAAACTCGTTTCGGGAGGAGGTGGCGAAGGCTCCCCCCCCTATTTACAATCTCCGCCTTCTCATTTCCCAATTATTGATCTTTGTATCTCTCCTCCTCCCCTTCTCCGCCCTTCTCCAAGGGGGGGGCTCTCAGGGTTAGGATTCGGCTGTCCGCCTCTTCCCTCTCCCGAGCCCTTAGGGTTATTCACCCTAGGGCTCGGCAGCCCTTCTAACCCTGAGTTTCTCCTCCTTTAGCAGCACGCCAAATCTGCTTTGCTTTAATCGAGCCGACAAGCCCGAACTCGTGAAAAGGTAAAAGGTTTCACTCATCCAACCCTTAAATTAGATTGAATTTTAACACCTCTGATTTTATTTATTTTTTTCTTCCACAAAAAGCATTTCATTTGATAGAGAAATTAGTGTATCCATATAATACTCTTATTCATTTCAGTAGTTGTTTGACACTTTTAGATCATTTAACACTTATACATCCAGATTTATACAAATTCAGATCAAACAGATAATTAAAACAGCCATCTGGAATTACTCAAATTATCTTTTCTGTTTTTACATGAGCATATGTACTCCTTTCCATTCCTGTCTTTATGCACATCAACCCTAAACATGGTTCAGAACGAAAAAAGGCTAAGTGCATTTCAAGAAGTCTTTCAACGTTGCGCAAAAAATAAAACAACCTTTTTTGCCTTTTGAACATCATACAATTTCAAAAATCAAAGAGATTTTAAAACATCATTTTGTGTTGTCATGATAGATTGATGAACATCTTAAAAATAAGTAAATTGAAGAAATTATTAAACTAAATGAAATATAACACCAATATGTCCACCCTGTTGGGGACAACTGAATAATAGTCTAAAACATGTATGATTTTAATATATGGGCCTTGTGAACATTATCTTAGCAAACTCATATCCCTTTGTCCATTTAAAAGCTTATACGTTTCTCTCCAAGGAAGTGATGATTGATTGAATTGATTGAATTGTCTTTTCTTTCTGCCAGCTTTCATCTGAAGCGACAAAAAAAAAACTTGAGTGACACAATTTTTTTTTTATAATGTTACATTTAAAATATAGTGTGTGCTAGCATTTCACATGGGGACATAAGAATGGTCAAATTTGATGGTTTAAAATGAAACTGACATTTCAGCTTATGTTTATAAGAGCCCATTTTTAGCTTTATGCCTTAAAAAATAAAGGTTTTAAAACTTCTGAGTGTGTTATTTTTTTTTACTATTAAATGACAAATTCAATCTACAGTATATTGTAAAGAAAAGGAAGAAAACGGGAAATAAAAGAATGTGACAAGGTATGGTTTTTATACTAGGAATTTGTGCCCTGCGTTAATTTAATTCAAACTCACACACACAGCAGTTAACACACACCCAGAGCAGTGGGCAGCCAGTGCTCTGCTCAAGGGTCTCACCCCAGTCATGGTATTGAAGGTGGAGAGAGCACTGGATATCCACTCCCACCACCTTTATCCATTAGGCCATGAGTAACTATAGCAGTAATGTAACATATAGCATAAAAAAAACTTATGGACAAAACAGTTTAATTACCTATGTAAAAAATGCATGTGATGCAGTACTGTAAAAATACAGTGCTTTGATGTTAATTTACAGCTAAAAGAACTAAACATACAGTACTATAGAAAAGTTGAAATTAATTTGCTCAGACTTGAATAATATGGAACTGTTAAACACATTGGGTATGTCAAATTAAATTCAGAATAGGTTTATATACTAAAATTAATAAAACTGTCATATTGCCCACTGACTCTGACAAATAATGCCTCCGGCTATTAAAAATCCCATTTAACGAGGCATTTAAATATCTTCTCTTTTCTCCCCTTCACATACACAGGCCCTTAGCCTTCTACTTGCATCATGCGGCACTATTCATTCATTTTTAACGGTAGGTTGGTCAGTCAGCTAATATATTCAGCTTTATTAAGAATAATATTTAATGGGCTACATAAAGCAGGAGGGACTGTTATGGCCGCAGCTGAAGGGTGATGTTTTCAGTCTTCATGCCGCATCTCAGTCAAAACCTCTTCCTGAATCTGCTGCAGGAAAAATGCCCATGACAGGACGCTAAAACCGGTCTCAGATCAGCAAAAGAACTGCTTCAACCCATTATTTTCAAGTGATGGACATTAAACCGCGCTGGACTGTGACTGACCCTGCTGATGAGGAGTTTACAGGATCTGAGGCCAGGACTAACTCAGCATTCCTTTCAGGCAGGATATTTGGCCAAAAAGTTTTGTTATAATCTCAGTGCGCTTTGGGGAAGTATTTTCTCAAAAGAGAAAAGTCATAGGTTGCACATCTCTGCTGGGTCTGAGCAAAAATGATTTAATGAGGTTAATGAGATCAAGTCCATCCGCTGGTTAAAGATGATGACCTTTGAGATGAGATTAGTCATTTTGACGTAAAGAAATAAAGTATGACAGCTTAAAGTCGAGAGATTAATCATGACTGTTTGATCTGTTTTCTGATTTTAAGATAGAGTTTAAAGGGGTCATATGATGTTATTTTGTGTATTTGGTTTAATGCAATGTGTTTATGCGGTTTAAGTTGCAAAAAACACATATTTTTCCAGATACTGTACATTTTTGTTTCTCTTCTAAGCCCCGCCTCCTAGTTACATTTGTACAAAGCACATAATTCTAAGAAAAGCAAGGTGTGCTCTGATTGGCTGAATACCGCAAGCATGGAACGTGATGCCGCGTCCCGGTTTTAGGAATCTGTCCTCTGCAAATGCACTGAACACACACATATCTGGGTTGAACTGTTCTGGAACAGTGTTGTGAATACAACTTGACCACTGATTTCTAGTTATGTCCTTTTTTAAAAGCACAAAGAAATTAGTTTCACTTTCACAACAACATGCAGCATCTCCAGAACATGGCGCCCGCAGCAACACTACAGCAAGAATAATAGCTCCGCTTTCTTTCTTTAGGTAAACGTTTGGGGAGTGTTTTAAAATTAACCCACACAGTGAAGTAGGTACGTGGAAGCGTGTTTAAACTAGCCATTTTAGGGGGGCATTGACAAGTCATAACTTTTATAAATATCTTTTTGGTTTTGAAACTGTAATCTTTGCAACTTCCGGTATATCATCTACGCACTAACCGTTTAAAACACTCCAAAGAGAAAGGGAAATTTGAAACCCCTTTAAGAAATATAAAAATGTAAGCCAGTTTTAAATGTTCAATTTGTAGCGTTTAGCTCCTTTAGAATTCTAGTCACATATTGCTGGTCAAAAAGATATGTAGCAATGTAAAGTCTATGAAATAACTGTCAGAAAAAAACTAATGTTTTCAAATTTTATGTTGGCACATGTGTTCAATTGATTATCATATTTGATACAACAGGCTTTAATGGCTCATATGATACAGTGAGAATATGGTGTGAGGAAAAGTTTTGATATGGTTTACTTTAGATGATCATTTAAAGGCTTTAGGAATTTGTGTATTAAATATGAAACAGTAGGATAGAATTAATATAAAGCATTAGCTAGTACAAATGATAATACAAAAATATATATTAAATCACTATAATATTAGAGAGGCACAATATCAGTATCATATTAGATATATTTAATCAGTACTGCTCAATATTATATATTTATACTGTTAATTACACGCTGTAATATGAAAATGATTTTTTGCATTTCGAGTTAAAAAATGAATCTTTAAAACCACTGTTAAAATTTCATTTTTAGCAGATCTCATCTATTTTTTATACTATATAATAATAATAATAATAATAATAATAATAATAATAATTTTTATTGTTATTTTAGACAAAATAGTTAAGAACCTGAGAGAGTATTGCTAAATTTTCACACTAGCGAATCTCTAATATAATATTCAAGTTGGCTGGGTAACAGAAAACTTCAGAGTGAATTATTAATGCCATTCTACCCCTGTGAAATATTTGTTTACAAAGCCTTGAAGGAAATTCTGTTTTATTTTGTGATTCTGCGTTCATTGAGAATAAATAGCCTTTTTAAAAGTTTGTGTCTATTAAGCTTACAATATAAGTGACATGAACAAAATTGACAGTCAAAATGTTACATACATTATGGCATTTAATTACCAGTCAACATTTTTAGAACATGAGGGCCTTGCCTCTTTTAACAGCCTATATAGCCTCCAGCAGCTTGGACTTTCAGATCAAGTGAAACAAAACAAGATAAACACATGGCCATCATCACGGCCAGACTTCATGACAACGCTTGATGTCCCGTCATTCTCTCTTTTGTGCTGGGATGTTAGCAGCTCTGCGACTTGTGGAGGGGGAGAGATTATCAAACGCTGTATGTTCCAGCTGTAGCTTCTCTGCTGAGCTTTTCGCTCTTCTTCTCTCCGCTTGATTATGCAAAGCAGGCCTATATTCTCCCTTTGAAGTGGGGTGAAGCTTGATACAGCTCAGCTGCCTCAGGGACAGCCTGCCAAAATAAGCAAGTAAAAAAAGACAGGGTTCACAGGGAGGTCAAAAAAATGGCTGCCGTGGTCGAGGTCAGCTGATGCTGCAAATGTTGATTCTGTAAAGAGTTTGTCCAAAACAGCTGGCAGCTGCTCCGTCAGTCAATGACTTAACAGGCAAGGTTCTGTGTATGAAGGCACCTGACATCCTAAAGAAAGAGTTTCCAACAGGCTACCAAGACACCACAATGACATGATCTATAATCAATTTAAAATCAATTTAAGTGAGCTTTACAAGGATCCCAGGAACCAGCAAATGGGTGCCGTCAAAAAGAGAGTCCAAACTGTTGATAAAAAAACATCACAATAAACTACAAGATTCAAGTGTATAAATTAACATCTTGTAAAGTGAAAATCTTCATGTTTGTAATCACACAAACGTCATGTTTTTTGTTTTGTTTAGAGAGAGAGAGCATGCTAAGGAAGAGGATTAGGACCAAGCAATAATAAAAAAATTTATATCATTTAGTGTTTAAAGTCGTTAAATAAGTAGAATAAAGTCATTCAATTTCGAGAGTAAAATCATTAAAATCCGAGAAAAAAAGTTGAAATAAAATGAATATGAATAAACACGTTAAATTATGAGAACAAATGTCGATAAATATCAAGAAAAAAGTAGTTAAATAACGAGAAAAAAAGTAGTTAAATTACGAGATAAAAGTAATTAAATTTCGAGAAAAAAGTTGTTAAATAATGAGAAAAAGGTCGTAAAATTTTGAGAAAAAAACCCTCATGTTTCGAGAAGTAAAAGCGCATAAAAGTGCAATTAGCCCATTTTTATAGATGTGCCACTAAATAAAAATAGCCATTTAATTAATCTGTGTTAAAGTAGCAGATCTTTTCCAAAACAAGTCTTTTGTTCTGCACTTTTAATTCTCGAAATAGGAAGGGTATTTTTCCTCTAAATTTAACAACTTTTTTCTCGTTATTTAACAAGTTTTTTATCGTAATTTAACAACATTAATTTGGTAATTTAGCAAGTTTATTCTCAACTTTTTATTTAGACTTTTTTCTCGTAATTTAACAACTTTAATCTCGAAATTATATACATTTTATTATTATTGCTTTGCCCTAATCCTCTTCCATAGCATGCAGATTACCTCTATCATACTGATTACTATATTTATTTTTTGGGCCAGTGTCGTATGGGTTTTGGTTATTTTGTTGTTGTAAGCATAGACATACAGTAAATTACCCTGTGATTTTGCAAGTTCTCTTACTCCATAAATAAATAATAATAAATCATGGAGGGGTCTACAATTTTCAACACAGGTGCATTTCCACTGTGAGAGACAGAATCTAAATAGAAAAATCCGCGAATCACAATGAATGATTTTTTAACAATTTATTTGGGAATTACTGTGTCAAATAAGTATTTGATCACTTGCTTATCAGGCAGATTTCTGACCCTCATAGACCTGTCATTTTGCTTTTAAATAGTCCAGCTACATTCTGCTCATGATTCTAAATTATTACCTTAGTAAAAAAATTAGTAAAAAAATTAGCACCTGTTTGAGGTCATTAACTGTCTTAAAGACACCTGTGCATCCCACAATCAGCCAAATTATAAGTAGCAACATCAGCAAAAACAAAGAGCTGTCAAAAGACACAAGAGACAAAATTGTAGACCTTCACAAAGCTGGAAAGGGCTGCGGGGCAATTGCGAAGGAGCTTGGTGAAAAAAGAACTGTTGGAGCAATTGTCAGAAAGGAAGAGGCTAATGATGACTGTCAATGTTGCTCGAACTGGGGCACTACGGAAGATTTCTCCTCATGGGGTATCAATGATGCTATGAATGGTGAAGAATAAGCCCAGAACTACATGGGAGGAGCTGTATTGTGGCATATTGGGCAATAACCTCCTTCCCTCAGTCAGAGCATTGAAGATGGGTCGTGGCAGGGGCTTCCAACATGACAATGACCCAAAGCACACAGCAAGGAAAACCAAGGAATGGCTACGTAAGAAGCAAATCAAGGTTCTGGAGTGTCCTAGCCAGTCTCCCGAACCTAAATCCAATTGAAAATCTTTGGAGGGAACTGAAATTCAGGGAGCTGTTGCTCAGTGACAGCACCAAAACCTGACAGATCTAGAGAAGAGGAGTGGGCTAAAATCCCTCCTGCAGTGTGTGCAAACCTGGGGAAAAACTACAGGAACCATTTGACCTCTGTAATTGTTAACAAAGGCTTCTGTACCAAATATAAAAAAAATTGGCTCAAGTGATCAAATTCTTATTTGACACAGTAATTCTCAAATAAATTGTTAAAAAATCATGCAATGTGATTTCCGGATTTTTCCGGATTCTGGAAATGCACCTATGCTGGAAATTGTGGACCCCTCCATGATTTCTAAGTAGAGAACTTGCAAAATCACAGAGTGATCAAATACTTATTGACCTCACTGTATGTATATATATATATATATATGTGTGTGTGTGT
>JAUCMT010000039.1:7193592-7226775 GCA_032357475.1 Enteromius thamalakanensis | reverse complement strand
CACTTTAAAAGATGGTTTTTGCTATTTAGATGCAGTCAAATGCATACTGTGCATTCGGAATGACAGAAGGAATAAATTCCCAGGAAGGTTCCCAAAAAATTACAAACAAAACATTCTTGCAGTACACTCTTAGAAAAAAAATTGTACAAAAGACACTGATATGTTCCATGTTAGGCACTAATATAGTAAACCCTTTAGATACAAAAGTAGCATTTTAAAAAAAGAGTGCCGCCCAATTGTCAGCTTTTGGACCTTTTTTCTGAGAGTGTACATTCATGTTAACAGTATGTTATTTTTTTTTAGCTTGTTCTAAAAATAATGTGCGTGTGTGTGTGTGTTTATGTATAAATATATATATATACACACACGCGTGGCTGTCTAGTTAACATGTTTATGTTCATGTTTCTCTAATGTTGTCAATAAGTTATTATTTCTGACATTTGTGTGAACATTAACCATTCTTTTGTGAAAAGCATTTTAACAGACACTAAACATTAAAAATTTATATTTTTAATAAACTTTTGGAAATAATCTTTCCATAACTTAATGTGAATGTTAGGAAAATATTTTTAGGGACATTTTTTTAAAAATGTAACATTTAAAAATGCAAGACACGTGGCAGTGAAATGGAAAAAAAGGAAAAATATCATAAAAGCTACTACTAATAACATAAAACATGTCTAAGAAAATTAATAACATGACAGTTAAATAGCGTCAACATGAAATCACACCCGCAACAGTTTAATAATGCAAAATACTTTCAATAAAAATAGAATATTATAAGAAATAATGTGAGGTGAACCTTTTGGCTTTGAATAAAAACCTTGAAAAACAGAACAATATTATTGGTAAAAAATGTTGAGAACCTTCATGATGTCAGAAAAGCAGAACAAACTAATGTCTAATTTTTTAAAAGCTGAACTACCTTTAACTTAAAAAGCATGTTTTTAGACTGCTGTGTCATGTGCGAGAAACTGCAAAAGATGAAAAACACAAGCGTATAAAGTTAAGAACATTCCACTAATGTTTTTACTGCAGCTGATTCATTAACTCAACTAGAGCATAAAATTACTAGCAGGGAACTCTCTAAAGTCAAACTTTAAAATGCTGTAAAAACAGTTCACAAGCCGAAACCAAATGAGTTGCACTGTACTCACTCAGACAGTCTGACAGCTTCCACCACAACTTGTGACAGGATACAACTGGCAGCTCTGAGAATCCAAACTCTGACTGTTCTGTGGACCAGAACTCCTCCCATCACAGATGACTGGGACCCAATAATGTCATTAAACAAACACACATCAAAGGCTGCTGCCGGGGGAAATGACCTGGGGTTTTCTTCATGGGGGCTGGGAGCACACTTGTTGATCAAAATAGACTCGGCCTCACTTCCTTTACTCAGCCGAGGAACAGCTAGACCAACAGACAGGCCACTGAACCAAATGGGAGAGATCTTCTTCTGTATTGCAGTACACCTGCTGCGATGTGTCTGACATGGGCGCGTTATTTGTGTTTCTTTGGGTGCACATTAAGAGAAAAAGAGAGAAAGAGACTTCATAGTAAGATTTTCTACAGTTTTAGATATCGAAGTCATCAGAATACATTTGTGGAATTTGTTTGATCCCACTTTACCTTCTATTAGACGAGGAATCTAAAACGAGGACATATAAAAGCTTACATTACCTTGTCCTCTCTATCTCTCTCCTCTCATTATTGGCTAACACAGCACACTACACACTATTCCACTCGATTTGCTCTCTAGTCTGCATTAGAGACTTCCTCACCACAGCTATGTAGCTAACTGAACATCCAGTGCCATCATCATCATCATCTGCCTACAAACCCTCTCACAGTCAGACACCAAACTGAGTTACTCCCTTTAAAGTGCTTTGGATGTAGCCACCAAGATGCAACGTCTGCACTGCATACAAATAGGATTAGCATGAGCGAGCCGGAGCTGTAAAAGTCGAGGTTAGGTTGAGGCGTTCAGGTAGAGATGGGTTATCAGCACAATACTGAGGCCACATCAAACAATAAGGGCTAAACCCTCAGGGTGATGACTACAGATGGATGAGACACACAATCTGTGCTTGTCTGGACAGGCCACAGCCAGGTTTAACCAGTTCGCTAGGATCACAGCAATGCGGCCATCAAAAGATGTTGAGTAACTGCTAAAACCAGTTGTGTGTCTTGTCATGCATTTGTCATGTCATAAACTGACAGCTTGACTGAAGAGAATTGATTCATGGTCAGTCACTGTTTACTGCACATATGTGTAGGCACATGTCCTGCAGTGTTCATACTAAACTTGTATAGAGACTAGAGAGATAGATAGATATAACACTAATACTAATACTATAGTTACTATAAAATATATTGTTTAAAATGAATACAAAGGTTGTAAATTAACATTTATTTTATTTTCAATAAATGGATATCTATTAATATGATGAATAAATAATTAAACAATAAACATATTAAATTTATGAATAAATGTTCACCTCTTGATTTTTGATAATGGCTATAGTAACTATGTGTTTTAATTTACAACCTATTTTCGGTTCATTTTAATCCAGCCACACTACATTTTAAAGGAGTCATACAAAGCCAATTTTCCACAAGCTTATTTGATTCTTATTTATTCTTAATATAAAGTTTGTAATATAGTTTGTTTTAAAATTTCTCAAAAATAGTGTAAAAAACGCTAATTCTACTCATAAACAGTTTTGAAATCACTCTGTTCTGTGTACTTCCCCTTTAAATCTTCACAAGCGCTGCTGACCCCGCCCCTCTTTTCCGAGGCACTCTTGGACGATCTGTTTTTAGCAGTATTCATAGTGAAACTTTCTGGAGCATGAATGATTCGTGCGAACATACACGCATTTCGGTTGATCAAGCGCGCGATCCCTTCAGAACCAAACGTAACGTTAATCCTCCGTGTCTTCAGTCACTCAGATGTCGGGGTAAATGACTACTGCTTTGTTTATTAATACATTCAACAACAAAACACCTCAATCTCTTAGGCGTCTTGCTTGTCTCTGCGTCTCGGTCTGATGACGGCTCACTCTGAGGTAAGACACCAGTTCAGTCTGTGTGACACGCTGCTGTCAATCATCTATTGTGGGAGTGGCCTCTGTCAGTGTGACGCCACACCTACATGCATTTTTTTAATTAAATTAAAAGAAAACTACTGGGGGATCTTTATCATTGTGGGTTGGTTGTGTACACACACTCCCAACACACATTTCAGTCCAAACAGCACCGGATGACCTCTTTAAATAGTAAAAAGTTAAATAAAACTACCTAGAAGGTTAAGTTAAACAATTATTAAACCCAGCGATGTATTAACCCAGCATTTTTAAGATTGAAAGATTCTAATATATTTTCATGTTAGTTAATATAAATTAAAATTATTCTAACATAGAATATCTCTTTTTAATACGTTAATACAACATTAACTTTAATTATATATTGTACATATAATTTATATAATATTAGACATATTGCAACATTCATTTATTGATATGTAAAATTAAAAATCCTACAGTACATTTGTTCATGTATTATCAATGCACTTGTGTCAACAATGAAACCTAATTACCTAATAAATTGCTGTAAAAGTTAGTAACTGTTCATGATAACCAATGAATTAAAAATGTTATTAATGTATTTTTATTGCATGTAATATTGCTTAGATTGTTTATAGCGTAATGAATTGATAAACCACAGTGGTTATATTTATTATAATAATGGTCTATTAAACTGACTCGCAAGTACTGTTATCTCGTGACATTTAAGATCTGAAATTAGCATGTCATGCTCACCACTCTTCCAGTTAAACTAACAGTATCTCAGGATATTAGCTTCATCACAGGATGCTTGCTGTCAGCTTTGACACCTTTGACCAAGTGTGAGTAAACAGTAAAGCAATTAGAAGCTTCTACAGTTAATGTACACGTCAGACGTAGTGTCACCTCGAGATCCGACACTTTGGAAATCTATTCTGTCAAATTCAATGGCTCTCTATAGCACAAGAGCGTATATCACTCAGAAAGATTTCAATGCAGTGAAGGACTTTGACCAAACATGCTGCTTAACAATGTGCCTGTTGAGCGTACATCAATGCTTGTCATAAATCAGAGATGTGAAGAGCACACATATACTACTCATGTGTGAGTCAGTAACATTCTCTTCTTTTATCATCATCATCTATCTCAAACACATGCAATGACTCAACTGAGCAATTCTTTATACTTCTGAAGTTCTCCTGCAGTTGCTCTCCAAAATAGCTCAAAGTGAGAAATTTATCTTAAACCTGACAAGCCATTGTTCTGTCCTGCCAGAACTCTCTCTTCTCTGGTATCCATCATTCTCCATGTTAGCACATTCCCTCTATGTGGCAACCAGGCCGAGGTGATTTGTGGCCCTCATTTCCTTAAGATCCACCATAAAAACTGCCGGCTTTGTCTGCAAGGGCCACAACGGTGTTGAACTGAGAAAGCATGAAATATGACCCAGTCGCCTTGGTATCAGTGTGAAGAGCCCAAAAGAGGGGGGTTTCTCTGTCTGGCAGCTATCAAGTGTTTTTAGAGGTACTGTAGTTCACATGACCCACCTTAAAAAATAAAGGTTCTTTATTGGCATTGATGGTTCCATGAAGAACCTTTGCATTGCACTAAAGGTTCCATATAAGGGTTATTTATAGGGTAAAATATTCTTTAAACTGTAAAAAAAAAATTGTATATGTCTGTATATGACAGAGGAGATTTGAACATAGAAGCCAAGCAGAAGTTTGCACATGCAAATTTGTAAATAAAAGGAAATTAATATTCAGGCCATGTGATTGCATATTTAAGTAGTCCTACCTATTCATCAGCAACTGAACGTGAATGCCAAGTATGTGGTGCAATTTCATGATGATTTGGGATTCTGTGCATTCAAAGCTATCATTTAAGATGGAGCCATTAACATATAAATTAGGTGCTCACAGAGCCAGACAAATTGGAACAGTAGCATGGTTTTGGCTATTTTACTGTTTTTTTATTCAGGCGAGTGCTCACAAACTGCATGTGTATAATTTCTGATTATCGCGTGGAGTCCAAGCGTAAAATAACCTGAATTTTAACATCAGTAACACATTTCCTCACTATAACAACACAGGCCTCCCAGGCACACAATCGTTAGCACCATCTCATTATTATGTCTCAATCAAAAAATAATGCCTTCAGTTGCACAAAAACACTTAAAAACATTTAAACCGCACTCTTGGGAGGCCTGAGCTGTTCCTAAGGCATTCCTAAATCTGACTGTAGCCCATTAAATTTCTGCCTTTTCAGGATTTTTATGAGGTGACACATTTGATAGATTTGTGTTAAGAAAACACTTATATTTAAGTCATTTTTACTGAAAATAGTGATGTGAAAAACTTTTCATCTCAACTGTTCACTTTCACTGTATGGAAAAAAGAATAAGTCTGCTATTAGTATCTATTTTTGTATTCCACCAAAAAAAAAAGAAAATCATATGGGATTCAAAAGACATTAGGGCGAGTAAATGAGAGAACTGGGGTGAAATAAATTGAAAGATAAAATGATTGGTGTGTTTGAAACAAGTCATTAGTCCAGCTCAAAGATGCTCTCACACTGGGACTATAAATTACCGTCTTAGTGCCAAAAGAGTGAGAGCTTTTCAGGCTGTATACTCTTCCTTTGTCTGAGCGTAAAAAGACTGCAGCCAGCAGCACACGTGGCCCTCTCTGTGCAAACTCCCAAAGCCGTAAAACTACATTACCACAGGGAAGGAATCAGATACACAGATGCCCCAGAGACCACTCAGTTTACAAAGCACCTCAAAGCCTTCTATAGCCTATATGAGTTATTACTGACAGAACCTGAAGAACACAGGTGAAAATCAGTTTGGACTTTCTCTTTGAGTAACAAAATTTAACAGTGAAATAACTGATGAAAAATACCCATTCTGTAAAAAAACAATCAGAAGTGCCAAACAAAACTCTTTAGCACCTACTAAATACCCACTGTTGTTTTTTTTTCTTCTTTTTTTAAGCCAACATATATATATATTTTGGATTTAATATATGGGTCAACTTGTTTTCTTTCAATGGAGCATTTCTACATTTCCAGGTTTCTCAGCAGCAGAAGTGGTTATAGTTGAGTTGACTTGTAGAGCAGTAAATGGTACCAGAAATATATTTTTGCATTTCCAACTCCCATTTGCTCAAATATCAGAAGAAAAACTCTGCAACTAAAAATTGATAGACTGATAACGGCAATCAAAAGAGAGAGCGATGTTAAATTTACCCTCCCTTAGACACTGCATTAGAAAGACCCTTGCATTAGTGTTATTTTTTTTTTTTATAATTTGAGGTGATATAATACAAAGAATAGTGTTATACATGTAGATACATTTTTTAAATATGAAATATTACAATATTTTGAGGATTTACGATGCTGATGGCCTTTAAATGCATCAGTCTTTTTTTCTTTTTTTTTAACTGATTAGTTGCAGGACTAGATGATCTGAGCTTAAAATACAATGATTTAAATACAATGTGGGGGGTTTAAAATATACACTGAATAAAAAAATAAAGGGAACACTAAAATAACACATCCTAGATCTGAATTAATAAAATATTCATATTAAATAAATTTGTTCTTTACATACATACATACATACGTGCTGACAACAAAATCACACAAAAATTATCAATGGAAATCAAGTGTATTAGCCCATGGAGGTCTGGATTAGGTGTCACACTAAGTATTAAAGTGGAAAAACACACTCCAGGCTGACCCAACTTTGATGTAATGTCCTTAAAATAAGTCAAAATGAGGTTCAGTAGTGTGTGTGGCCTCCAATACCAACAATGCCTGGGCGTGCTCCTGATGAGGTGGAGGATGGTCTACTGAGAGATCTTCTCCCAGACCTGGACTGAAGCATCCACCAACTCCTGGACCGTCTGTGGTGCAATGTGGCGTTGGTGGATGGAGCGAAACATGATGTCCCAGATGTGCTCAATTGGATTCAGGTCTGGGGAACGGGCGAGCCAGTCCATAGCATTAATGCCTTCGTCTTGCAGGAACTGCTGACACACTCTAGCCACATGAGGTCTAACATTGTCTTGCATTAGGAGGAACCCAAGGCCAACCGCACCGGCATATGGTCTCACAAGGGATCTTGGTACCTAATGGCAGTCAGGCTACCTCTGACAAGCAAATGGAGGGCTGTGCGGCTCCAAAGACATTCCACCCCACACCATTACTAACCCACTGCCAAACCGGTCATGCTGGAGGATGTTGCAGACAGCAGAACGTTCTCCACAGCGTCTCCAGACTCTGTCACGTCTGTCACATGTGCTCAGTGTGAACCTGCTTTCATCTGTGAAGACCACAGGGTGCCAGTGCTGAATTTGCCAATCTTGGTGTTCCTGGCAAATGCTCAACATCCTGCACGGTGTTTGGCTGTAAGCACAACCCCCATTTGTGGACATCGGGCCCTCATAACTCCCTCATGGACCGTTCGAGCAGACACATGGAGGTCATTTTGCAGGGCTTTGGCAGTGCTCCTCCTGTTCCTCCTTGCACAAAGGCGGAGGTAGCGGTCCTGCTGCTGGGTTGTTGCCCTCCTACGGCCTCTTCCTTGTCTCCTAATGTACTTGCCTGTCTCCTGGTAGCGCCTCCATGCTCTGAACACTATGCTGACAGACACAGCATGTGCCATCCTGGATGAGCTGCACTACCTGAGCCACTTGTGTGGGTTGTAGACTCCGTCTCATGCTACCACTAAAGTGAAAGCACCACCAGCATTCAAAAGAGACCAAAACATCAGCCATAAAGCATATAGGAACTGAGAAGTGGTCTGTGGTCACCACCTGCAGAACTACTCTTTTATTGGTGGGTGTCTTGTAATTGCCTATAATTTCCTGTTGTCCATTCCATTTGCACAACAGCTTGAGAAATTGATTGTCAATCAATATTGCTTCCTAAGTGGGCAGTTTGATTTCACAGAAGAGTGATTGACTTGGAGTTACATTGTGTTGTTTAAGTGTTCCCTTTATTTTATGGAAAAAAAATAAGCTTTTTTATATTTAATCCACATCTTTCAATTTATATTTTTGATTTTATCATGCTCAATGCTTCATGGTAATGAAGGTCTTTCTCTTAATAAAGCCTTGATTCCCTGGATTTACCTCAGCTGGCTGGTTTGGTTCATGGATTGTATGTCTTCTAGATTAAAAAAAATGCAAAACTTCAAGAACTAAAAGAGTGAATGGAAATTGCTGTACTCTATTAGCTGTTCACTGATGTGAAATGAAATGTTATTTTTCAGCTTTAAATTTGCAACTTTCCCTTATTTTGAAAGAGTGCATGCTTTATGTTTCATAGCAAATGGTGGCTTGTAGTTTTCCAGTTGCACATATAGTTAAAACACCTGAGCAAACCTTGTTATTATGAAACACAACCACCTGTCATAGCCACATTCTCTGAATGTGAAGCTGTCAGACAGTACTTAGCAGACGGGGAGGAAGAGATGACAGATCCTGTATGTAATTTAAGCCCTTAGAGTTAAACTGCCTCTCTGATCTTTGATTTACTTCAGTCCTAAGGTGGAAAGCCTAAAGAGTAACACAAAAAAGGAAAAGTGACTGTAAATATTGGAAACCTCAGAACTATGAGGCTTTTATGTGTCTTAAGAAGCTATGTCACTCTAATTTGTCCGACAATGTCTGGATATGTAACACATTAATACATAAATCCATTAGCACCAGGTGGTAAAACATCCAAATCTGATAAGAATTGACAGCGTCAATTTTAATTAGAAGACTCTTGATTGATAAATGTGCCACTTCAGGCCTTTCCTCTTTGCTTTCTGCACATGACCAGCAAATGTAATCTTGCAAATTATTTTTTTTACATGTTATAGTGTACATATTTATATGATTATATCAAGCAGTGGTTTTTAGTATATTGTTGTGTCAATCATTAATTATTTTATATTAACACCACTGAGCTGTATATTTGATTGTTCCAAAAATAGTTTTAATAAAAAAAAAATCAGCATTTCATTTATGTGTTTATTTAGTAGCTTTCTAATAATTGATGAGTATTTTGCAATACTGACCCTACTGACTGTAGATTATATTATTATTATGTAGAGGAGGAAATGTGACTGAATTTTAGAATTTTGGGGAAATCCCAAAGTCGTGACATCCACAGAAGCTCTATATTTACACGCGAATGTTTTTACATATATAACACTAATAATACGAGCCAGTCAAGTTAATGATAAATTGGATGGAATCTGGGCCAAATATCAGTGGTTGCTGTCCTTGCTGGTGAGGAACCAAATCATTAATGCCTTAAGCTTTGCTTCTCAAAAAAAAAAAAAAAGAAAGAAAAAGGAGATTTATGTCAAGCAGCTGTGTAGCTGTCGGCTGCTGAGCCGGAGAGCTGAGTGAGAGGCAGAGGAGGACAGAGAACACCTGGGTATGGAGCTCAGAGGCAGGCAAGAATCACTTTCATCTGCCCAGGCAGCAGTGGAGGGAAAGACAGTTGTCTGCACTCACTTCATACACTCTCAAACAGTTACTACAGCCTGTCAGCAGCTCTCACACATTCTCATTCAGACCCTGGCCAGCTTTACTCAGAAAAGCTGGAAAGTGAGACCTGTGCATATCGAGAAAACCGTTTTACTGATTATACATTACTTAGTTGCAGTTCTCAAATTTAATTGGTCAAAAGATGATACAAGCGTGTGTGTTGTGCAAGTCACTGAATCATTCATTTTGTCAATTTGTTCAAATGCACAGATTAGTTTAGGAACTTAACAAAATCAGGAAGTGACTGTTGTTCTGCACCAAGTCACCGAACCATTCACTTAACCAATTATTTTAAACACACTGATTTATTGAGAATTTAAACACCATTGTGTTTGTTCAAACACTTCAATTCATTCAAGGATCTAAACAATTAATTGCTGTTATGAGTCACTGAATAATTCACTCAACCAATTCGTCCAACATTTAAAAATATGTCCATAATATGACCATGTATTGTTTAAAATTTAAGCTACTCAGTATTAATTTCTTGTTTATTGAACTCATAAAATATATTCAATTAAAAAATAACTGCGACATAACAAGACACAATCAAAAGCTTGCTGTTAAAAATATTGCCTGATTTTGTAGTTTTGAACTACAAAAAATAGTTCTGAGCGACTAAGAGTTATCAGGGAGTGTAGCTGATCCAGCATTCAATTTGATTAATCACTTTCGGCGGTTTTTGACTCTTGAACCAGGGCATCACTAGCTCACACCCATACTGCAAATATTTCTCTGGGGACAAAACGTGTCATTCTCAGGAAAGACAGGAGAGAAGAGCAGTGTACATATCTAAATGTCAGATAAGTATCAGAAACTGTCAGAAAAGAAAGAGAGAGCCCTGACATATGGTCTGTTTTGAGTTTGTGTTAATGGTTGAGTCACACGGGAGCCTCATCAGACATGACAGAAGAATGTCATGGTGAGCGCTGAGGTGAATGCGTTCATTCGATGGGTCTGCATCTCATCTTCATGAGGGCTTGGACAGCGCTATATGAAAAAATCTTGGCTCATCTGTTACTGTTTCTCACTGCTTTCATCGCTGGAGATGGACCATTCGATGTCACATAACACAGGTTGCTGAGTCCTGTATAGCTCATTAAAGATCAAGGGTTCGTTGCATGTGCTCAAACATAGGCCTCTTCCCTCAAAAGAACTATCATAAGCATGTGATATACACCCTGCAGTGGACTGCTGTCTGTTAAAAGTCAAGGCGATTGTGTTTAGTGTGAAGGCATTTGGTTTACTAAAGAAGCAAGATGCAAAAGTCCACTGTAGATTTTTACAGCTTACTTACTGCTTACAGAAAGAACACACAGAGATTCAGATTTTAAGGGCAAACTCTCAATACACTTGAGTGCTTCCAGATCAAACAACAAGCCTACAAGTTGCAATGAAATTGAAGTATCGACATATCTTTACTGGACTGTGATACACCTCTGCATATGTAGTGGGTGTAGCGAATTATCGAAAATGTAAAACATGTAGGCTGGGAACTTGGTTGTATGCCTCAGTTGTTGATTGTATTTTAGCATGTGGGCATGCATGTGAAAATGAATGAGACCTTGCAGTTGATTGTAAGGGTCTTCCCTGGAAGACTGAATCACAGTTTGATTGAAAATGTTCTGCTGAGCACAAAAGAATGGAAGTCAATGGGAGCCATGAACTGTACGGTTATATTCTTATTAAAATAAAATATCTAGTTTTGTGTACGGCAGAAGAAATTCATACAGGTTTAGAAAAGCAGGATAAGGAAATGATCAGAGATGTTTTATTTTTGGGTGAACTTTAACAAAATAGATTTTTCATTCCAACCTTAAATAACCTTCCTCAGAGAAACTTCTCTAAATATTCTGTAAATAATTCCATTTACATATTTATAGGTAACTTTATAGAGAAAAAGGGCCAAAATCACTTATAATTTATGAATATGCCAAAACTTCCCTTTTCTGAGAATAGAGAACAACTGTGTTTTCATGCATTCTTGTTTTGTTTTGTTTTAATTAATTACTTGACAGTTTATGGTCAGAGGTTGCCTTTACCTTGTGTTGTCTCGCTTATATTTTGTGTATTTTCTTGACTAGATTAAATCAAAGGCATTTTAAAGAACTACCTGAGATATCTAATCACTTAATGCAACATTTGTTTCTTCCACAGAAACGATCAGGCCTTGAGAGAAATCATAAAGGAAAACCTTGCATGAGTGTGCTAATTTCATCTCTTTTATTCAGACTACGGAAGCCTCCAGTGCTCAACAAACCCTCATTTCCTGGAGCTTTAAGGGGGACCGGAGTTGTGTCCCTCTTGTTTGACTGATTATTATAGTTACCCGAGGGCGAGGGTGAACTACTCAAGCTCATTGTGAGGCCCATGACACAGGAAAAGCAAGTGTAAAACATGAGGGTCTTACCCCAATTACCGTATAGAAGTGACCTGCCCACTGGCGGTTTGAAAGCAGCAGGCTTTGCTTGATTCATCTGTATTAACCTGTAAGTACCTTTGTACTATAATGAACGATCACACAAGCAACCATATAAAACACGTATCATATATACACAACGATTGTCCAGATGTTCAGTGTCAAATTCATAAAATGACACTGGCGAGATTACACCGCTTGGCTTTGTTTACAGAGCTGTATCGAAAGAGTGCAGATGGTCTTGTTATTTGAGAGGTGATAGGTTAAATAAATCGTATCAGCACTAGCTGTCAGTCAGTCAGTTCACTAGCGCCAAACTCCCCTGTCCGGGAATGCAATATCTCCATTTAGTCTTGTGAGAGGTCTAAAAGCTTCTTGCATACATGCAATGCATACATGCAATACATCAGTAATACATCACAAATGATGTGACGCATGTAAATCACTCATCTTTAGCTTTAGATGTAAAACTACAGTCATAGTGCTATATTGATAATATTGAGTAATCAGGTAGACAGGGATAATTCACCCAAAAATGGATAATTCATACTTAAGACATTTTTTGTCCATATAATGATGACTATGACTATATGGGCAAAGCAACAAGGAGGTGGTGAGTAAATAGTGACAGAATGGGTGAAGTATAATTTGAAAGGAGGGTCTCAAGTTCCTCGAGCCCACCTAGATAATATCTGTCAATCTATGTCGCTCTCTCTGATGTTAGTGACCATACCGAAAGCAGTGGAGACATGTGGTGGAATTCTCCAAAGTAAACAGCTTTCATTGTGCCGAGACAGACATGCACAGGCATATGCACATGTATCCTCTCTATTTAACATACAGACCACACATACTGTTGATATAAGACACTAAGCCTGAATAGACATATATAAATATAAGTAGGGCTTCCTGCACAAGTGACATGTGCAGTCACAGATGAAGCCAAAAACAAGAGCACATCTTAATAAAGCTTTACGTACCCTGAACACAGGCCTCGTCTCAACTTCAATCGCTTGTTCCTTTCCTGATATCCTACACCATGTCTGAGGTCTGCTCTATCCGACAGGCACAGACTACACCAAGCAGAGAGGAGGAGAAAAAAATACAGCATGAATTAGCATTCCTAAAGCAATCATGTGACTTCAAAGCACCAATAGGCCGCTCTGGATTCAGTATGATCCACCTCTAGCTCCTCCCTTCTCTTCTTTCTTGTTTCGCTCTCTTACAGAAATCCTTTGACAGGGTTGTTGTAATACATGTGGTATGTCGATGCACCTTTTTTTCTATCAAACATCTAATATTAAACATCATCCCCTTAAAATGCATAATCAAAGTAAATATGTGCAATATATAGAAGGGTATATATTATATAAAAACTACTTAGGTTTGTAAATGATGTAATGTGAATGAAATTGCGAAAATGATGTCACATGGAGGGTGTAAATGCAAGAAGTGTGAAGCAACAATAAATGTCTTTTTGGATTGTGCATATTGAAAGTAAATATATACAATATCTAAGAGTAAAGTATAATAGCTTAAGGTGTTAATGCATTAAGTGGGAAGCAGCAATGCTTTTGCTATCAAATTTCTAACATCCAAATATCGGATATCCTAATATCCGATTTGCATGTTCAAAGCAAATATTTACATATATAGAAAAGCATAATAGTAATACAAAATCCCATATAAATTTTTTTTAAATGAATGAAAATACAAAAAAACCAAAGAGGGTTTACATGTAAAACATGTGAAGCAGCAGTGTCTTTTTACTATCAAATTTGTAATATTGAAATCAGACTCTCAGTTTGCATATTCAAAGCAAATATATACATATATAGAAGAATATAGTATGACAGTATAATATAAATCCCATATTTTGTGTGGCAAACACTGTTCTGTATGAACAAAAGTGCAAAAATTGTGCCACAAAGACGGTATAAATGCAAAAAGTTTAAAGCAACAATGCATGTCTCCTGCAATAGATGCTGTGAGAAAGCAGTCTCGGTGCTGAGCAGAGGGAGGAATTGTAGTCTAACAACAGCGCGCTAATGTCCTGTCTGCATGTGTGCACTATCCTCCATCTTATTAAGCCTCTGTGTCTCATTAGAGCTGGTGGGGGGTGGAAGCCTACAACACACCTCTGTTGCTTGACCCTGACTTTTACGAGCCCACCTCAACAAAGAGCATTAAACAGCAATCATGGCTGAATGCTGAACACCTCGAGTACGCCACTGCACCGGTCTCGCTCAAGGGTGATTCAAATAGTAGTTTTTTTTGGTTGTGGCGTGAGGCAATAAAGTGGCTGGATGTGGAACAGGATGCTGCGATACTAAAAGCCGTTAAGTGATGGGAGGAGTAATAGTGTGGGACACACAGGTGCATAAGCAGCGTTGGCATAATTAAACAGGTCAGAGGACAGCCAGGAGACTGAACGGAGTGATTGTGCTATTTTCTGCTCTGATAATAAGTTCCTTATGCTTCTGTTATGTCTGTGTGTGTGTGTGTGTGTGTGTGTGTGAGAGAGAGAGAAGGAGTAGATCGTTATCCTGTAATGAGCCTGTACATTGTTTTATGTTTTAGAATAAGTGAGAGCCATTTAAACTTGGAAAATATAGCAGTGTTTTTAATTTAGATAACATGAAGACAACATGTAGCAGATTTAAATGATTCGTTTAATTTGTGATTAAGATATTATCTGGAACATTTTTTGCTTATTTTAATTATTTATGTTATGTATGCTAAAGATTGACATTTGACAACTCAATATATGAATTTGATTTCCAATTCAAATGTGTTTGCATATTAATCTTAATAGCATATGGTTTTAAAGCAGAAGCACTAGTGAGTAAGCAGGTGACAGCTGCAAAAAAAAACATTTATATTTTTTCAAATAGCACTCTCTTGCCTAGACCTCATCTTTTTTAAACTACAGATTTAGTTCACTTGTGGTTTATATACTACAAGACTTGTTGGTACAGCCATGAGTTCCAGCGTTCGTTCTTGATTTGTAACAATTAGCTAATAATTAGTACAGGTATGTGAGCATCCACACTGGTCGAAAAACATCTGCCTAGAAATTGTATGTATTGAATGTACTGAATAAGAGGAAGTTAATCTGGTTATTTTAGCTCCTACATGTAAAGCAGGCCTGTGTTATATAGGTGTGACATGGTAATACGTCATTCAAGGTTTTCTGACACATTTTATTTAAATATCATTTGAACATGTTTGCATGACCATATCATCCACAAGGGAGTTTGTCAGGTGTGCTCACAATTGTGCATTATGTCTGTTGAACTTTCATAGGCCATTTAGTAAAACTCTTTAGAAGCTTATGTTCAGCTGGGTCAACTATGTAGTCAGTAAGCAAAATTATTAAATCATAATGAAATGCTTAGTTTTATGATCAAATTTCTGTGTTTTAAAAAAAAATTGTTATAAAATACAATGCAAGGAAATAAATGTTCCTCAAAAGCCAGAGGTATCATATCTGACTTGCGATTTTTGCATGAGCTTTCTAAAAAAAATATGTGTGAATAATTAAGCAAACCTAACTTGCTTCAGCCAGTAAATACGCATTCTGAATCTATCTGAAAAATTTAAAAACACACACAGATATACACAGTATTTCTTGTAAGAAAAAGCTATCAAAAGACTAGTTTAACACCAGTTTAGTTGTGCTGAAGTAGTTCTGACTACCAATACGCTTAATCAAGTTAAAATAGCACAGGATAAACACCCAATGTGTGACTGATTAACATTAAGCTTGCGATATCATTGGTTTTTTTTAATAGATGTCACTGATGCAATAGGAAATCCAGTATGGCTTAAAGAGTTTAGGCCAATGCAGTGACCTGAATCCACTTAATATGGCTGATATGAAGCAATGCAAGCGCATTCCTTCTCAAAATTACCAACAAGGCATTGATAGATGGTTGGTAGATTTCACAGGTATTCACCCGACCAGCCGAAACAGTAAAGTTTCACAACATTGTAAGATCCCCTCAAGAAAACAGTGAAGGGAGCATTAAATTGAGAAATGGTTGCGTCACACATGTGGTTAACGAGAACATCCCATTTCAATTTCTAGAACAGTAAAGACTGACACTGGATCAGCAGGATCCATCACACTTCACAAAGCTGTTGTCAGGGGCGAAAAAGAGCTCACCCCCACTCAGTGCTGTTCCTTATCAGCCATAAACGCCCCAGCGTCAATATAATTGCCCCCATATACGAGACGCCCACCCCTTTCCCATCCATCTCCCCTGTGTGGAGCTGTAAATCACTCACCTCCTCAGAATGGGGGCAGACTGCTGCCTGTCCAGCCACACACATGCCATCAACAGCCTGCTTATTTCTCATCCCTAGAGACAGACATTCACATTTGTAATGGCAGGACTGATTTTATTTGACTAATATCTTTAAAGTTTTCACACAGTAAAGTATCTTTCACAGGTTATCTGTGATGGTTAATGCTGTCAGTCTGTCTTGCTCTGGAAAGAAACATTTCTCCTGCAGTGAACACCGCGAAGGTTCAGAGATCATAATCAATGTTTACATGACATCACACACAATTACCGTCAATATGATCCATTATGCAAGACTTTCCCTCTGAAATATTAATGATAAGTACAAGAATATCCCTAAGGTATTTGCTCTACTTTTTAGAGTCATTTTTTATTAATCCAATATACATTGTATAGAAAGTAATGAGTAAGTAGAATTTACCTTCTGAAAGCCGTTTCAAACGTCCAGCAGAAAGGATATAGTCCTACTGTAAAAATACAGACATGTCAACCGTAGTGTTTTACTGCTGCCATCTACTGACGAGTTAGTGACTAAGTTCACACCATTGCACCATATTACACCAAATGCATTTCTGCTCCTATAGAAGTTAGTGTTGCCAACTAAAAGTAGCTAAAGCCTGCCCGAAAAGTAGCTAAATGTTGCCAGATGATGTCACGCACTAATTTGCATATCAGTCATTGTGTAGTATCTGACAAGCATAAGCCCGTCATGTCTCTACTCTCTGAGGCGCCTAGTATTATATTATAACATTACATCCAGATGCACAATAAATATAGGTTCTTATTAAAATATTACTGTGTGTGATGATGTCATTGCGTAATCGTAACTCAAAACTACATATTTATGTAGTATACAAAATAATTTAATTCTCAAATTGACTGGCCTTCTCAGCAAAAACATTATTTGAAATATGTCCATTTAGATTTGTATGAAAAATATAGTAGACCATTTGTAAAAGTAATACAAACACTTTTTGATAAGAATTTTAAATTTTTAAATATAACACGGATAATGAACAGTTAACATTACATTCTTTTAAACAATCAATTGCTGCCTAAATTACCATCAATTATACATGTTAACAAATATCAGTAAATTAACAGTCGTGAAAAACAATTTGAGCTAGCAATTTAACTTGCATGTGTTATGTGTGTGGTGAAAATTGCTAAAAGTAGCCAAATGAATGTTAAAAATTGCTAAATTTGTTGCTAGGTGCTATTTGAAAAATAAGTTGCTAGGGTAGTATGAAAAGTTGCTAAATCTAGCAACAAAATTGCTAAGTTGGCAACACTGTGCAGCAGCCTACGATATCGTCGTTGCAGAAACATTGCAATAGTTTTGAAAATAAAAATCTGCATTTTCATTACACTAGAGAAAAACTTTGAAAATAACCATGACGCAGACTCCATGCTAGAATAATGAAAGAAGCAAAGTCTTCCAAAGCTCTTTGACACATCATTATACGTACAATTTGAATGTATTAGTTGTGTCCCCCTCTTAAAATTGTTTGCGAGAAATCTTATGTACACTGTCCCCCCCCCATTGTAAAGTGAGATTTACGCCCATGTCTCCATCACTTAACTTACCGCTGTCATGTTTCCTCTTTTCCTCCTCTTTTTTTTTTCAGCTTTTGGCTGCCAGATGAATAAGTCCTTTCCTTTTTTAAAAAAGCCAAGTAATAAGTGCTGCTTTTTTTTTTAAGAAGTAATAAGTGCTGCTGTGCCAGTTTGAAAACCGCAGCTGACGCATCACGAAGAAAAAGCAAGTGCATCCAGATTAACGCGAGAGGGAGCCCTCTAGGGGGGATGCGGATATATTGCGTGTATGTTTTTAATAATGACATTTCAGATGATTCAAATGGTCGGCTGTCGGGCCCTGTTTTGCCTGCCCTATTGCTACGCCTCTGGGTAGAGGTTAGTATCATGGACAAATACCTAGACGCCACTTTAAGCCGTTGCGGTGATACGTCAACGCGCCCATAATCATTATTTGGGCATGACTGCTTTAAACACAAATGTCGGTGAATGGAGGAAATCACGATAATGTTTACATTTGTCAGCCGATTTCAGTGGTTTGTGATATGCATGGATATAAGAATAACTCTGCCTCAGGTCAGAACACAGCTAATTTCCTTTGAAATACTGGGGGGAAATCTAAATAATACACCTTTAAGTACTAATAATTTCCCACCATTAAAAAAATTTAATAAATTCAGTGAATACAAAAAAAAGTGACATTCTGCTTCCTATTTACATGATACTCTAGATAAACTTCACAACAAACATAAACAAATGTAGGTAAATAATAACCTTTTATGGATCCAGTGAAACTTACAGTGATAAAAATATTATACACTGATACAGTGCACAGTAGAATAGCAAAAGTGATATGTGTAGTAGGCTATACCAGTTGTAGTAATGTAATAAAATACTGTACAATACCACAAGTGATATAATAGATTTAAAATAGCAACAATTATATGTGCAATACAGTATAAATGAATAACAATAGATAAATAATAGCAAACAGAATGTAATATCAAAGATGGAATAATTCAGAATAAGTAATGAAGAATAAATATAGAAGATTAAATAGTGAAAGGCTGTGGTAGTGTTGTTTAAAAGAGCAGAACTGCCTTTCTTCAGATTTCTTTAAGGCTTGTGTGCTTCTGTTTGCAACTGCATGGCTGAAAATGAAGAAAAAATATATAAACAGTCCAGAGTTTTATGATAAGCTATCAAATCCTTATAATCTAGTGATCTTTGTAAATGAGCAGCCAATGAGGCGTCTAGGTCTTTATATGTCTATGGTTAGAATATCTTTTTATTTTCATCTTTATTCTCAAATAGAAATAAGACATTAGTGACCTCTAGTGGACACCAATAATAAACACACCATGAAAACCTATTTTTTCGAAATTATTTGTGAAATAAACTAGCAGTTTCTGAGTACATAAAATATTTTTTAAATGATTGTGTTGCATCTTTGTGAATATCATTGCGTTTTGCTTCATCAGTGCTGTCTCATTGCATACTCAACTCACTGCCTCCAATTAAAAGCAGCATGGCTTTATCAAGAAAAGGCTGGTCTTCTTTTCCTAATGATGCGGAAACTGATGCATGAGTGTCACAGGCTGAGAGACTGATGCAGTGCAGAACATGTGGAGCAGTGCTAATGAAGAATCTGAACAAAGAGCCTGTTGTGTTCAGACTCACAGAGAAGAGCCGACTGACCTCTGTCCCACTTTCACTCAGACGCAGAGCTGTCTGCTACAAGCATGCAGGAACAGAACCATAGCATCCCATATTCAGTTAAATAAATATTGCAAATATTTAATGTGCAAAATAAATCTCAAAGTGGTTTAAGACAAATATGGAACATTATGCTCATGAGATCAGTGAAAATCTGATGATTGAGGTGAACAGAGCCTGCGAAGTGAATCAGTAATTGGTTGAAAAAGGTTTACCCCACAAACCAATTTTTTGTTTATTTTGTCTAAATAGCACTCTGCACAGAGATACTTTCTAATTATATTTAACTTTATAATGAAATCAAGTATACATATTCAAAAAATGACCTATATTAAGTAAAGTTTTAGCTTGAAAAATATTAAATATTATTAATAATAAGTCTTAGGAAGTCCAAAAAGTGTGTTCTTATTCAGTCAACATTGTTTATTTCCATGATAAATTATACTAGGACATTTACACAAACTTTCAACAAAAAGAAATAAACCTGATATATACTATGTATATATATATATATATGAAATAAAATAACATAAAAATAAAATAAAATTCAAGAATGTTTTGCAGAATTTGGGAACAGGGATGTACACTAAAAATTCGGGGTCAGTAAGATATTTAATGGTTTTAAAAGATGTTTCTTCTGCTCATTAAGGCTGCATTTATTAGATTAAAATCCAGAAAAAAACTGTAATATTGTGAAATATTATTTCAATTTAAAATAACTTTTAACAGTAAAAGTTTTTTAAATAACTGTTTGTTTAGGATTCTTTGATCATTAAAATATTAAAAAGAGAAGCATTTATTTAAAATGGATAATAATTTTAAAAACTATTGTTACAGTAGTTTACTGTTATACTAATGTACAAAAATTTGGGATCAGTACATTTTTATTCTTTCTTCTTTGAAAGAAATTAATACCTTTATTAACACAGGATCTATTAAATCAACAATAGCATAGATTTACATTTTAGAAATGTTTTATATTTGGTAAAAAATTATGTTGTTTTTTTACTTGTTATTCATCAAAGAATCCTGAGAGAAAAAAAATAATAAATTGAAACAATATTTCACAATATTACAGTTTTTTTCTGGATTTTTAATCTAATAAATGCAGCCTTGATGCAGCATAAGAAACATCTGACCCCAAATTTTTTGAACGGTAGTGTATGTCATTTGCATCTGATAATTATCTCTTAATAATCATATGTTTATTGTTCTCAGCAATACACATAAAAAGATGTTCAGCATGTGCATCAATGAAGCTGTTTGAGGTCACATCACAGGCAGCACACACATGTGACCTACAGAGGCAATTACGAGCTGTTATTTACCATGAGCAACCTCCCAAGATAATCTGTAAATCATGTCAAATAATAACGTTATACTAACGTATGTATAAAATATTTAATACAGTCTTTATATTATATTTCTATATAAAGTCATATAAGTATAAATGCTTCAAATTCTGTAAGGTTAGATTTATGTTATAAATATACAATAGAGATAAAATTGAGGAGGCATCCAAAAGTAAACAAGCGAAGGAAAAGTACAAATTAAACTACAATTCTTCAAACTAAAATTAATTTCTTAACCCATTTTTATCTGCACACTCACTTAAGCATAGGCTATTTATTAACCAATGTTTCCACTGGTAGCTTTTTTTCCCATTTTTATAATGGCTTTGGGTAAACAACTGAGCATAATGAACTGTGAACAGTTTTGCATTAGCCTACATTTCCTTCATAAATGTCAAGTGATGTTAGCATGTCACATTTTTATTGTGGTAAATTGGTGCACAAAATCTGCCTCAAATGAAGAAAAACAGCCTATATTTCCTTTAAAAACAGTACAAGTTTAAAAATTGTAACTTTTTGTATTTCTTGTAATGCTGTAGGCTAAAGTTGGACTTTGTATAGGCTAGTTTGTGGTTCATCGTGAATTTTCTGATGTCGTTTTTTTCATCCCATTCCATCCAATCCATTAAAAGGCCAGTTCCCATGGTGACATCAGTGTCATAAAAGGTCAGTGTGTTCAATGAACTGCATCTTTTTTTCCAGGGTAACAATTTTAAATATCTTCTATCTATAAAACCAAATCAGTTCATCAGTATTCTATGCAGCTTTATCCTCTATATAAACTTAAAGTATTTTAGTTATATATCAGTTTTATATCTATCTATCTATCTATTGCTCCCAACGCATGTTTACCTCAAAGCATAATAGAGGATTACCAAAACAGGTCAAATCTTTAATTTGCATTTCAATCTGCATTGTCGTAAACTGGTTCTTTTCAAAGTGCCCTATTCTCTCTTATCTGCTCTTTATTGCGCTGATCGGTCTTTTGCTGCCCCGCAGCATGAATGAACGCGAGATGCGCGTGTGACGCAGGTGCTTCAGACTGACGCACATGGGCGGATGTGACCGTGCCGTCCTCCTCCTCCTCCATCCATCCATGAGCTGCTGGAGTCAGGGCCCGTTATACACGAGGAGCTCCCATCAGCTTATCCGCTGTTAATTATAGCCAGCGACCTGGTTTCAGCACTGCAGGGACTCAACAGCTCCCGCTGAACTAAAGCCTTTGCTTGTATAGAGGAGAGGCGCTGAGAGCGCGCGGCATCCTGCCAACACCAGCGCGCTCCACAAAAGCAAACCAACGGCGCGTTTATCTCCACAGAGGACAACAGAGAGAGAGAGAGAGCGAGAGAGAAAACATCTAAACACCAGCTGAAGGATGGCGTCAAAACGCGTTGGGATCGTTGTTGTCCTTGCTGTAATATCGCAGATCAGCGCGTTTCCCACACCTGCCGGACCTGACGGTGAGTAGCCTACTGCATAACCACTAGTTCAAAACATCGGTCCAATATATCTGAAAAATTTGTAATATTTGATTTAACGTTACACAATTAATCCGAATAAGTGGAATACACAAAACATGCACGACGTGTAATAAACTAAAAATTGAGATTAGGTCACGTTAAATGAATCAGACGATATTTTGATATTTAGGACAGCGTCCACCTGACTTCATACATGTCTGGACTTCAGTGCGCACATGCTGTTTTAAAATTGAAGTAAATATTAGGATCTCTGTTTATTTTCAGCAATTACATAGACCTATTAAATTGTGCTTTAAATATATAGGCTGTATATATGGATTATGTTGGCCATCAATAGAAATTAGTCACTGAAAAACTCATATTGACTGATAACTCGCAGCAAATGCGGCAAGAAGGTGACTGAAATGCATGGTTTCTTTTGTTTGTTTGTTGTTGTTGTTTTAATCATTTATTGTATAGGAAGCTCTAGCCTCAGTTTTCAAAGGCCTTTAATCTTTTGTCCTGTAATCCGATTATTCCGTGGACAGTTTGGACTGCAACTGAGTGCATCAAAGATCTCAACAACAATATACAGAGTGAAGAAATGCATCTTATTAAACATTTTGATTTTAGGGCAAAAATAGTCTTGTGTAATGTAAAGTGTCTTGAACTTTTAAAAATTATAGATCGATTCATTATCGATTAGGTTAGATTAGGTGCACAAAGGTTTTTTTTTAAACACATTTATTTTATTACAATGTTCTTATATTATAGTTACAATGTAATAACCAATCAATAGTAATCCGAGCCTGATACTGCAGTTTTCTTCTTTTTTTCTCTCATTGTCTTCCTGTTCATAGTGGTTTTGTGAGTGTATTAAATGCATATTTTATCAAAAAAAAAAATTACAATTCTGTAATCTTTAACTCTTTGTTATAAATGTAAGGACTTTCTTTCTTTTGTTGGTCAGCAATGACTGATCTACCATCTGTAACCTGTTTGTGTGTTTCTATCCTGTTCCAGACAAGAGCGTGTATAACCGAGAGTTGACCGAGGAGAAGCCATTAGAGCAGCAGGTGTGATTTTAGAAATATGAACTTAATCTCTATGTAATGTAAAAGACACAAATATACTTTGTACATCTGCATGAGACACAGCTACCGTTGTACTACTGTTGTACCCTTGATTCAGAGCGGAAATATATGTTTTATGCATTAAGGTCAAATATATTTAAATATCTGTAAAAATATCTTTTATTTATTTTTTCCCCAACAGATTGCAGAAGCTGACAGCATCAGGAAGACAGGTGAGGAATAATCCTGTGCAGACATAATGTTCACAGTGATCAATATCTCACAAGTGTTTTCTGTTCATCTGTGCAGAACCCAGGCCAACGCCACCAGCTGAGGCAGAGTCAAACTCTGAAGACGATGACATTACTTTCCTTAAGTCTCTGGCTGAGAAGTCCAAAGAGTCAAACAACGAGACGCCAATCTCAGATTCTGTGGATGAGCGATACGGTACAGATGAGGCAGACAGTACCAAAAATAGAAGGCTGGCTGATGACTATGACTCCACTAAGAATGGAATGGACTACAAATACCAAGGTAAGAACTACAATTACCATGCTAGCAAAGCCTTGACATGTAGGATGTGCACTTTGCAAAAAATGTTGATTGAACATACACTGTATGCACTGTATGTTTTTACTTTTTTCTTATTTTTAGTTTTGGGGTGAACTAACCCTTTAACTATTTTATGTGTCAGAACATGGTGGATTTGTAAATGGTAAAATAGCCAGCCTCAGGAAACCGTAAAAGATCGATGAACATTTTTTTTTTAAACTCTGACCTGTGAAAAGTCAAATTATCTCTCACTTTGCAAGTGCTAATCCATCCCTGTGACTCTGTGTGATCCTAAATACAGGAACAGGTGGCAGACACCATAGGTCAATCAGGAAGTATTTTGTAGAGATAAAGAGACAAGAGAGAGAAAGAGAGAGAGAGAATCAGAGGATTATCCCTCCACAGGCTGCTGTACTGGATGTTTTATTCTGTAGCATTAAACCCCACAGGCCCCTACAACAGGACAGTCAGACTAAACATTCACCCACATTAAAAAAAAACTTCTAACCTAATAGTAGCACAATAGCTCAAATAGGTCATGTCATAATTCCTTTTATTATTTTTCCTCGACCCTATAATGTTGCTTGAAAATCAACTGTTTATATTTTTCATGTCCATTTTCTACTTTATGTCTCTTACAATTAAATCAGTAAACCAGTTTGCTTCTGGGTCAAATATACAGTAGTTTATAGTCTTCATTCAATAACAACCTTTTTGCATAGCCACGGTTTCATTGTGATGCACTGTGATTTATAATTCATAAAAAAAATCACAAATTCACATAGCCTCCGCCGAGCTGCAGGTGCTACACACAGCAGAAGATTTGTCAGACTTTATTGCATTTTACTTGTTATGGAGTTTAGGAATAAGAATACCTCTTCCATTTCCTTATTTTTACCTCGCCAAGTGTTTCTGAACACAGAATTGATGTTGTTGACATGTTGTGGGCAGTCATGTGCTCATGTATTCATCAACTATCCAAGGAAAAACAGTTTTTACAGCTCATAATATAACCACTTTTAAGTTATTGTTGTTTTTTTATGATTCTGTCATGTCATAAAGGCACTTAGTCCACCTAAGACCTCTGACTCAGAATGAGCGTCAGACGTTTGATCAGTGTCATGTTTCAGGCAGATGGTGAGTTTACTGGAAGCGATTAAGGCAGTGTAAGTCGATCTGTGTGGTAGATAATGGCTGATAACAGAGTGGGAGGTGTTTTTGTGTGATTTCTCTGGGTTACAGGATTTACAACAGACAGACAAGAATTGCTGGCAGATTTCAGCTACAACATTGAGATCTCTGTTTCACACGTTCTCCTCCTGCTTAGTATCTCTTTTTACGAGCTTTCAGCTTGTGTAGGCTTCTGATAAAGCAACATCAAATACAGCACACCAGAAACTAAGCCACAGCCATATCACCCTGCAGCCTAAGCCTGGTTGCCCCCTGAAGCTAAGCAGGGTTGAGCCTGGTCTGTACCTGGATGGGAGACCTAGGGAAAACTAGGTTGCTGTTGGTAGAAGTGTTAGAGAGGCCAACGGGTGCTCAACTTGTGGTCTGTGTGGGTCCTAATGCCCCAGTATAGTGACGGGGACACTATACTGTCCTAAGAGTACCGTCTTTCGGATGAGACGTTAAACCAAGGTCCTGACTCTCTGTGGTCATTAAGGTTAAAAGGTGTAACCCCGGTGTCCTCACCAAATTCCCACTGGCCCTCATCTATCATGGCCTCCCAATAATATTTAGTCTACCCACAGTCCATCTGCAGTGCATTTATAATCAAGTAATATCAATAAAAAGTATGAAAATATGGGGGTTAGGGGGGATGGTACGGTGCAGTTATGTGAGAAACAGGAATGATTATATACTATAACAATAAAGCGTCCACACCAATAGATAATATTTTAATATTGATTTATTATCAGCACAGGCTGCTGAAATGGTCAAGCTCTGGTGATTCTCAATATTTTTCGATCTAAAAGTGATTTTGTTATCATTACAGCTGTAGTTTGGACGTCCCTATATTCGCATCGCATTAGAACAATTATTACAACTCTGTATTTAAAGTTATCCTCTTTGGTGGATGTTAAGTATTTTAATGTGTCCCTTTTTAGATGATCCTGAAAGTTTTCGGCAGTTGGACGGGACCCCGCTAACGGCTCAGGAAATCGTCCAGAAAATCGCCAACAAAATCTACGAAGAGGATGACCGAGGAGTGTTTGACAGAATTGTTTCTAAACTGCTCAAGCTGGGTCTAGTAAGAGATTCAGATTGTGGCATGCGCAGTGATTCTGATAGCTGCCGTATTGATAAGCCATGCATTAAACATCATACATAATGTATTCATTCCTCTAGGGAAACATATTCTAGTTTAACCAGCATGGAAAATAGATTGTCATACAATAATACCTTTGTGAATTGATTGTTAGAGCAGGTGTTGTGTTCTTTTGTTTGACCTTCAGATCACAGACAGTCAGGCAGAGACGCTGGAGTATGAAGTTGCAGAAGCCCTGCAGGATCTGATCACCAAAAATGCCAAAGATAACATGATTGGAGACATCAGTATGAACTACCCTGTTAATGCTGCGAAGGACACACAGAACAATATGGTACGAGCATTTGACTGTGTGTGTTTATACTTACTGAATATTTATAACTCTTATTTTCTTGGATTACTCTCTTCAGGAAGAAGAAGACAGGCCCAGTAGACAGTATGATGAGGAGGATGAAGGTGAGGTTGATAATGGTGGCGATGATGATAATGGTCGTGAAGAACAGGAGGAGGAGATTAGAGATGACACAGTGAGGGCAGAAGACTCATGGGATGCCGTGAGTGATGGGAATGACAGAAATGAACTGAACCCTGAAGATGGACTACAAGACCTTCAGTTCTTCCCCAACTTCTACAGACTCCTCAAGAGCCTCGACTCAGGTAGACAATACAACAAACATTACAACATATACTGTAACACAATATAGTACAACACAAAACATACAACGTAACAGAATATAGCATAATAATACACACGCCGAGTACTGTATAACATAAAAAAAATAATATTTAATATTATATTAAATTAATAGTTTTAAATATAATGTATGTTAAATCATCATGTTTTAATACTTTGCTGTGATTCAAAAAATTCACTCTGATTTGTCGATTAACATATGGTGCATGTAAAGTACATAATATTTTAATATTTAAAATATTAGAATTTTAACCACAGTGTGTTGTTCTATGTAACGATTGGCAAAAGTTAATAGTGGGGATGTACGATTGAATTTTTGCCGATATGCGATTATTTTTTAACTCTAGCTGATTCCAAAACCGATATATATTTATTTTTAATATTATTTATTTATTATTTTTGACAAGAGTTTATTTGTTAGAATTAAATAGACAACTATAAAGCTGACAGTATGAAAGTACATTAAAGATTTGAAAAAATGTATAAATAAAAAGATGCAGTGGTAACCTTAACATAAATGGCCTAAAGCAAAAGAGTTAAAAAAATCAGAAAAGCTTTTAGAGCTCATCATTTGTTTAAAATATATAACATATTTATTACACATTAATAAATAAATCATTATTTATAGAATTATTATTAAATAATAATATTATCATAAACCGAAAGCGTTCAATCACCATTAACCATAAAACTTTGCTTCAGGATTGAGTCACACCGCTTGCATAATCTAATCGCTAGCACACCCTGAACACGTGTGAGTTCATATTCCTTTTATAAGCATAATTTTTAATATTGGGCTTATCCCAATATTTACATTTAAAGCCATTATAGTAGATTCCTATATTGGTCCGATAATGTTTTGCATATACCCAACACAGCATCACGACCAATTCCTACGTATTTTACAAGGTGGCAAATTTGTGCTAATTCGTACAAATCAGTACAACCTCACTATTTTGAGTGATTTGTCTAAACCCCTCGGGTAGGTTTAGGGGTGGGGTTAGGTGTAGGCAATTCATAGAAATGTAAAATATAACTCGTAAAATATACAATTTAGCAAAAAAATGCGTACAGTGAGGTCGTATGAATTTGTACAAAATAGCCACCTCATAAAATACGTACAAATTGCGGTGAGATCATGCTTGCATGCCTTGTGTCATTACAAATAGGCTGTTGCTGAACTGTACTGTAGATGTACAAGTTTCATCAGAAATGGCATTAAAGAATACTTGTCAGTACATTCAGCGGTACAATTACAATACAACCATATTTCTAAGAAAAATTAAATAATCACAAATTAAGCAGGTCCTAAAAGTACAAAAAATGCACGCATGGGAGTATATTACAACACAACACACTCAGAAGACATGCAAACAGTAATGTACCATAACACAGTTCATTCAGTAAATCAGCAGCTAGAAGGTCTGTGGGAACATCACCGTCTGCTAAAACACATTTCCTGTGGTTTCAGCTGCACTTTTCTTCTTAAGACCCTAAATTAATCCAGATTAACGTCTGCTCTCAATGCTTAATCTACCACATCCTTCTTCTCTCACTTTATAGAGCAAGATAAAGAGGAACGAGAAACCCTGATCACCATCATGAAGACCTTGATCGACTTTGTGAAGATGATGGTCAAATATGGAACCATCACACCTGAAGAAGGAGTGTCTTATCTGGGTAAGACTAAAGCTGCCTTTGACAAAAGAGTGACCATTTTCAATGTGACTTTTCAAGTCATGTGGTGTCAAACAACAACACTAGTTTGCAGTGCAAATAGTTGCATTTATTGCGTTTATTCCAGTTATGTATATGTGTTTACTGTGCATTATTCTGCTATTATCTATAGCGGTTAATGAAACAGAAATGTTGCACATTCTCAGGAAATACCTAACATTTAGTGTTAAACAACACATTTGTTCTGATTGGTGACTATACTTACAAAAGCAAAAACATCAATAAGGCTGACTTTTACTAAAAAGTCTCCATATTGAGCATAACATTTCTTCTGTTTCTCTCTGTCCCCATCTCTGTACTGTCCCAACCAAGCACATGTGTCTCATAAGAAGTCTCTTTTTAATGGGAATCATTGAACATTTTGTCTGCTTGACTTTTTGTGTTAAACAACAAATATGTTCTTGTTGGCTGTCTCTGTGTCACATTAGACAGTATTTTTTCATTCAGTGAGTATAGATGTACATTACACCGGTTTTACGCTGTTTGGGACATGATGTATGTGTGTGTGTGGACAAAAGGGGATCTCTGAGATAAGCTTTATGTGACTGATTGCTTTTGTGTGAAGTTGCTTCCTGAAATGATGCTTTGTTCAGCCTGAAAGAAAGAGAGAGAGAGAGAGAGAGAGAGAGAGAGCAGCAGCTGTATTTTGACGTGCCTCTAATGCAAAATATTTATTCCTATCAAAAATATCAAAATCAAAAATAGACTGAATACTTAAAGCAGATATCAGCAGATGCAGTGTCAGGCTGTACAATATGTGCAATCATACAACAGCACAAAAAAGTGGTGATGGTATCATCATTCGGCAGGTGGACCATTTATGATGCGATTTAATATTGAAGGCTTAACTTGTGAATATTATTTATTTCCACTTTAGTTTCCTACACTGATAACAGCCATAACAATCACTAAGCAAACAATTTTAAACATCACATTAACTTTCACTGTAAAAAAAACCTACCAGATATCTTTAGCTGTGGTTGGGATAAACGACCAGGAATAAAAATGGTTGCCAGCCATAAAAAAAAATGCACTAGAATAAAATACAAATAAAATAACATTCTAAAGTGCAAACTGAATTTAATATTTTTGGATAGTTAAAAAAATATATTATTTGATTTTAGAATGAAATGAAATTATATTTTTTAAATTGATTGATTCAACAATTCATTGATTGTTTTAGTTTTTTTTTTCTTTTTTATATACTTTTAAATTGTGACCCTGGACCACAACATCAGCCTTAAGTAGCTGGTATATTTGAAGCTATAGCCATAAATATATAGTAAGAGTCAAAATGATCATTTGAATTTTTGATTACTTTTTGATTAGTAATATACATTGCAAAAAGTATTTTTCTTAGTATTTTGTTGCACCCTCAGATTCCAGATTTTAAAATAGTTGTATCTCGGCCAAATATCGCCTTATCCTAACCATATATCAATGAAAAACATATTTATACAGCTTTTAGATGATGAATAAAGCAACATAAAACATTTTAGCTTTGCGCCACTAATCATGACTGCTCAGGTTTTTGAAGGGGACACACAAGCCATGTCCGTCTTATGTCCTTGTATGTTCAATACATCTGCTCAAGCAAACAGCATCCTGTTCCATTCATGCAGGGTCATCTCTTTTGTTCCCTCTCTCTTTCATTCCGTGTAATTAATTCTGTCTGTTTCTCTAACGAGCGGTAGTGGTCGTTATGATAGAACACAGATAACAATTTGGAATTCTCCATTGCGTAATAAAGGGGTTACTCTGGCAACCTGTGCCACATGATGACAGAGCTGTAAAGATCAAATGGAATGGCAGGGTGTGTTGCCAGGATACGGTTGGTTATTGATCTGCTGTGGTTTAAACATGAGATGAAGCTCTTATCATTCTGCTCTAATATGTGTGTGTGTTTGTCATTGGCAAACAGCTCCAAGACACAAAAGTGTGTACACAATGCATAATGAGTACAGCGTACATCCATATCTGCGTAATGAGTGCAGATCAGTTTTTACTGATCAAAATTATCTTTGACAACGTAAAGCTTTATCAGAAAGAGAAGGAATAGACATTATTAAAATTGCAGCATCTGTAGCAATCATCCTATTTAAAAAACAGTCACAGTTAAAACTGTAAGTGCCATATAGCGCGAGTTACGTTGCTTTTGAAAAAAGAAAAAAAAAGAAAGAAAGAAGAAACATTCTAAAATTATTATTAAAATATTCAGTTATTTTAATTATTAAAAATATTATATTATTATAAACATTTAATAATAAATATACAATAATAGCAACAATATTAATTTATTTTATTTATTTATTAGCTATAATAATTCATGGAGAAAGGTGAATTCACAGAATTCTGTGTAAAATTTATTTTCAGTTTTATTCATAAAATTATTTTCTTATTTTTGACTCAGTTATTTACTTTGGAATTGCTACATTTTATGTTATTTCATTCTTAACTAAATAATAATAATAATAAAAATAATAATAATAATAATAATAATAATTATTATTATTATTATTATATACATTTTTTAATATAGCACTGACTGTCTGCTTTTGCTAAATGTAAATTTGATCAATCCACGACAGGAACAACCTGAATAGCTTAAATTTTATATACAGCTGGGATAAATGGTTTACACTTTACAATAAAGCTTTATTTGTTAACATTGGTTAAAGTAAGCTGACAATGATATTTAAACTATTAATTAATCTAATATAAATCTAATATTTATTTTAACATTAACTAATACATTATTAATAAAAAAAAATGTAAGGTGTCCAATGTACTTACTATTATAATAACAATAAATCATACATAATTACACAAAATTAAACCCTAATCGTATAGTAAGTAACCATATAGTAAGTGCATGTAAGGACGCTGCAATGCAAATTTCTTGTTCTTTGTGAGTTAATGTTCATCACTATGCTAGACTAATGCTTGTAGTCTGTGTAGCTTTGTCACATTTATAAATATTATGTTTTTCACACAGAAAATCTGGATGCAATGATTGCCCTGCAGATGAAGAACAAGCTGGGCAAATCTCTGGTTCCTCTTAGCATTACGTCCCCTACAGGTAAATCTGACCCATAACACTGCAAACTGCAAGTCATCCACTGCAGATTCTGCTCAGGAAGAGTTTGGCATCACTATACTGTTTCCCCCTCATCACATCTCTTCCAGGAAAAGCATCGGATGATGATGACAACACCAAAACAGAAGCTGCCAAAATGCAGAAGGAGTATGAGTCTCTCAAAGACTCGACCAAAGACGTCCAGACTGCTGCTGAAATCAGTGAGTAAATCAGTCCTCTTCACGTGTTTATGATTTGGGCTTCTGCTGGAAACGACTGCAGTGTGTGTGTTTCAGAGATACAGAGAACCTGCAGCAGTAACACGCTCACACTGAACTAACAGCAATGAATACTATTATATACATATAGGCCTTGTTCAGGGAGATGTTTATTGATTCTTTGAAAGCACTGAACATTATTGTTAAAGGTGTGATAATCACCGGCAGTTATTACCTAAGAAGCATTTAGAACGCACCCATTACACATTAACGCTGTTTTTTTATGTTTGAACTGCCACAATTATGAGAACTTATGGACTTACGGAAATTATTTGTTACTATAGCAACACTCATATAACGCCAAACTGTTTATTTTTCAACTTCATGTTCTGTAGCAAAAATGTGAACAATGCACATAAGGTATTAATACTAATAATAACAATATACTAAAAAGAAGCTAAAAAGAAGAATAAAATAAAATACATTTTAACAAGCAATAAAATAATAAGCCATACATCTATTAAACTATTCAATAATGTTATCCATGTTAGTAGTAATGTTAGTATAAAAATGCATGAAGTGGTTAAACTGAAAATTTATTTAAAAATAATATATGGAAATAACTATATGAAATAATACATTTATCAGTCCATCTATCAACCTAAGAAGAAGAATGGGCAGATGGATTATGCATACATACATATATACTGTATATATGACTTGTTCGATAATTGCGGGTACATTTGGTGTCTCTGTCTGTCACCGTCAACTCTGTTACCTAGGTAGACCAACAATGCTGACAATAGTAGTAGGTTTTAATAGGTTTTTAGATTAATATATTTTCACAGAAAGAGCGCAGATATATATTGATGTATTATAGATCAGTGGCTTCAGATCTTATCAGTGCGTAAAAGTGACATCAACTTACACAATACTGAGAGATACATCCACCAATTTAAAGGCAAAATATAAACAGGTAACAGAGTTGATGCAAGCTTAAGGGACACGCATTTTTCTAAGAAAAAAATAATAATTTTAAATTATCGAATGTTGTAGAATTAAGAATAGAGTAACTGTTTAGTAGGGATGGGAAGATTCCCCGATTCGCTCGGTGCATCGGCTAAATAACTTAACGATGCGATGCATCGGTTTAAA
>JAUCMT010000039.1:7172607-7193492 GCA_032357475.1 Enteromius thamalakanensis | reverse complement strand
CGCATCGCTAACTACTTAATGTATCTTTCATGTATCGTATCGTTGGCTATGCATCGAGATGCGTATCGCATCGGCCTAAGTTATGGAGATGCACATCCCTACTGTTTAGGGCTTTTATAAATAAAATGAATCAAATGTTACCAAATATGTTACCAAATATACTTACTAACTCAGACAAGAAGAAAAAGACACTTTTAAAATATATTTTAAAATGTTTATGGACTGTAACATCTTGTAATTTATAACAATTAGTAAAGAATGATAATAAATGAATTAAAATAATAAAAAATATAACCGTTTGAAAAAATAAAGCAGATAATAATAATGACTTTATTATTGCGGGGACATCAAATGTACCTCCAATTAAAGAATCACCCAGCTATATATATATATGTATATATATATATATATATAAAGTAATTAGCGCCCAATAGTAGATGTAGTAGTAGTTGTAATAATAATAATAATAATCATTATCCTCATTTCTCTCTGACAGGTCATCCAGGCAAGTCTGAGAGTTATCTGGAAGCAATCAGGAAGAACATTGAATGGCTGAAAAAACACAAGGAAAGCAACAAAGAAGGTAAATGTTCATTAAAGGTGTCATATCATGATAATTTTCCAAGTGCTACAAAATGTACTGGTCCTCAGTACATCTACCAACCAAGGAAACGTGAAAAAGCTTAACCCAGTAACTTTGTTTTAATTAATTTGAATCTTTTTCTGCAAGCCTCTGAAAAACTGAGCGTGTCTGATCTCGCTCCCCTTGTGACATGCAAAGGCATCTCATTATAATTTTACCACCCCTTGATCTGTAAGTTTCCACCCAAGGCGCCATCTTTTTGATCTCGCAGGTTACAACGGTGTACCAGTTCATATGTCATGGCGAATGTTTGAGCAAAACATGCCAACATAGCCTCAGATTTGTTTCCTGTAAGGTATATTGCTGTTGCCACACAGATCTAATATAAATGTAGTTTAGTACCCACATGTTTTTGACAGCCGTGTCCTTCAGATGTACTGTATCCAGAAAACCATATATCAAAAGTTTTAACTAATATGATTTAAAATGCATGATTTCAGCGTGATAAACATGACAATCAGAATCAAAACAGATGTTTTTAGCAGGTATGAGCTGTATTGGCGCAGAGCTACTCGAAAAAAGGGGGCGGGGACTAGCAGCTCATTTGCATTTAAAAAGACACTCGCGAAAATCAGCCTGTTTCTGCTTTCACTCGAGCATTTTCAGAATGATATAATTAATGATCTGTGTTGCATTTTGAGCTGAAACTTCACAGACACATTCTGGGGATTTATAATACATATTTTAAAAAGGGGCATATGTCTCCTTTAAATGTTAAAGCAGCAAACCAGTTTCCTTTTAGTTATGACTGTGTTAATTTAATTTGCATGCTCTGCTTTCTTTTCTCTGCTTTTAAATTTTTTGGTTCTCTATGCAATTTCAATCCAATTAAATTCCATTAGGACAGAAATCAACATGCTAATAGTGCTTATAGACCAGCAGCACATGCATAACACCGTTCAAAGATGGAAAAGTATGCATAGATCTTTGAATGTTGACAACAACCAAATTTACAGAATATTAGCTCAAAATTTATTGACAAGGCTGTTGCTAGGTTTTTTTATTGACAGTGATACAAGAATACCATACTATTCTGCTGGTAAACGCACCGGTAATCCATGATAAACTAGTAAACAGCCTTATTTCTCTCTCTTAGAGCTTTTAAAGGGTTTACCGCTAGGCCAAGGTTACACACAATTCAGTGAGAACATGGAGAAGAACAGTCAAATTAAAGACTCTTTTCTTTCTCTTAATTTGCAATTGAAATAAGCGTGGGTGAGAGCGCTCATGAATATGCATTGATTTGATGAGCTTGGCTGGGTTACAGCACTGCAAGTATGCTGCGTTTTTGACAAAAGATCTGTGTGTTCCTCTCTTCATACCTGCCAGCATCAGACTCAAACACTGTCTGTGTTCTTCAGCCTTCATCTGCTCAGTTCACAACATGAGTGTGTTTGGAGATGAGAACTCCGCTCTATTGTTCAAATTCAAAACAGATTCATTAGAGACTGTTACCGTCTAGACGGGTGAATCATGTCAAGCTCATGGAGTAATCACAAAAGAAAAAACAATATTATATTTTGTTTTCTTTCAGAATAAATTAAGTAAGTTCTTTTTTGCATTACATCAAAACATTTTTTGTTTTAGATTTCTATTTTCTACATTTTTGCAGTATAAGGCAATGACAGTGGAATATATGTTCAATTAATATGTTTAAATTAATGCCTCAATGTAAATATAGATAACTAAATAAATAAATAAACAGGAAAAAACTAATCTGAGGATCCTAAAATGGTTTTATATATTGGGGCTGTCAAATGATTAATCCAAAATAAGTTTTTGTTTGCATAATGCATGTGTGTGTTTTATGTACATTTATTATGTATATATATTCGCGTGCATACGATATATATTTTGACAATTTTTACATGTATTTACATGTCTATATTTATATGTATATATTTATTTATTTAATATATTAGCATGACATATTTTGCTCAAATACATGTAAAATAATATATATATATATATGTTTTTTAAGAAATAATTTGACACTTTTATCCTAGAAATCAAATCTTTAAATTACTATATATATATATATATATATATATATATATATATATAATATTTACATATATTACATATATTTAAATTTATATTATTTATATTATTAATAAATATAAACATATTTTTCTTAAATGTAAATACATGAAAAATAATACATAAATAATAAACTATATATACACTTTTAACCCAGAAATCAATTATTTAAATAAAAAAATAATTAAAAAAAGTGTATAGAAATATACCTAGAAATAGGAAAAACATTTCAAGTTTTCAAAAAGAAAGGGTCAAAAAAGAAACTATTTCTGTGATAAATAAAGAAATAAAGAAAAAAAGAAAGAAAATTGTTAACATTCTTAATGTTTGTGAACTTTTATCAGTTTAATGCATTCCTCCTGAATATTTATTTTATTACGTTTTTTTTTAACCCAAACTTTTTAAAACCCATCATATTCAAGCAACATTAAAATCTCCAATCATACACATGAAGAGGTGTGTGTGACTCTTTTAAATACAAGATGAGTCACAGTCATTATGTCCACTATTACAGATATAGTAGGAGTCAGTGAGTCAGGAAGGAGGAAACTCCACGGCTCTGATCGTGGTCTGTGAGGACTGTCCAGTCTTATTCCATTGTAATGGTCAGTCTAGAAAGAATCCACAACTCTATACATTTTGCCAGAGCCCACACACAAAAACAATCACCATCACGCTCTCCTGATAGCCAGCAATTCTTTCAACCCACACAATGTACTGAAAACCCTTTCACACACACATGCTGTGCTAAAACTTGTGAATTTGGAAGTGGATTTATACATATTTACCGCTTTGTGTGTGTTCTTGCTTTGTGCTCCCTCCCACACACTCCCACTCTCGTGCAGGCATTTATGGATGATCTTTGATGTCCAATGATAATAACTTCAGAAAGAAAAAATACAATCGGACATCATGTGGCTCGCCTCTCACATTTCAATTATTGGTTTAAAGGACTCTAGGTTACAGCCTACAATGTTTTAACCAGCTTACAGATTCATATAACCCTTAACATTTCTCCTCTGAAATGTGTTTGGTGCCACCCTCGCTAGATCTGTAGTGTTAAGAAAAAGTTAAATGCAAAAATAACACTGAACAAACAACAAAAGTATTACATCATGCCATGTTATTCAGTTCATATTTTTTTGCAGTTTAAGCAGAGAACAATATTTTCTATAGAAAATTGATCACCATGATTTTTTCTCCAAGGCGTTCTGTTGAACTTTTGAGCTTGATAAGGCACTATAAATTTTTTATTTTTTATTCAGTGGCAGAAATGAGCTTTCATTCATTTTTTGTTATTTAATTAAACTAAAATATATTAAATAAACATTATATATTTGTTAGATATGTATATTTTAAAGAGAGATACAACTTTCTTTATTTATTTCGTATGGATATTGTTTTAAATAAATTGTTTATTGTTTTCTTTATGCATTTATAAAATAAACATTTTTGACAAAGATTATTTAATAATTCTTCTTCTGTTAAATCTGATTATATTTAAAGGGGAATATTTTTATTTATTTATTTATTTATTTATTTAGTCAAATTGTTAATCACAATTAATCACTTCCAAAAAGTTTTTATTTTTTATTTATTTTTATTATGTATATATAAAAAACATTCATGTAAAAATATGAAAAATTATAAAGTATGTTTTGTTTATATATTAAATATGTTTATATATAAAATGTAAGAATATGAAAACAGAAATGTATAAACGTAAATATTTTCAAAATATATACTGTATGTGTGTGTGAATTTATATATACATAATAAAAGTCCACACACACAATATAAACAAAAACTTTAATTTTGGATGTGATAAATTGTGATTGTTTGACAGCAGTTTGACTATTTTTTATTTATTCGTGATATTGTAGTTTTAAATGCATAGTTTATCATTTTCCTTTTTGTAATTTTCAATGGTATTTTTATTTCTATATTTTCGATTATTTCTCTTGGTTAAATTATATTTTTAACAGGGAAATATATAATTTATTCATTTATCTTAAACTACATCTTTTACATTTCCCTTTATACAATTAAACATACAATTATTTAATATTACTTAGTTTTTTTTAATACTTATAATAAAAAATAAAAAAAATAAAAAAATTATTCTCAGAAACTCTCTAGATAACTGTTATTAAATTTGTGTCCTGATGAGTTCCTTTGTTCTGTTTAAGATTATGATCTCTCCAAGCTGAAGGACTTCATGGACCAGCAGGTGGACGCATACATTGACAAAGGCATCCTCGAGAAGGACGAAGGTGACGTCATCAAGAGAATCTACGGAAGCCTGTAGGAACCACAAGTCCAGCTTCACATGTAATAGTGTAACAGTTAGACTATACTTAATACTTGGACCGGGCATACTAACACAGATCCTAATGTTTTAACTCCTAATAAACAAGATTTAGTCTGCAACGCAGACAGTATTCCTGCAGAAGAAGGCAATATCCTCTCAGTGCAGTCAGCAATAGAACACAATCTAGTTCTAGTCACAAATCACATTTGAGTTGTAAGTGTTCTTACGCATTAGGACAGAATAACAGCACTGGCTACTAGAAGAATGAAATTCGGTGGATGACTTGCAGATCCGTGAAAATAGAAGCTTTTGCACCTGTCCCTCTTTTGCAATAGACTTTTACAGCATCTTATGCATCTACCGTATCTGTACGTAACATTCATTCATGTATGGTGTTTAGCATTTTCTCCTCTTATTTGATGAAGAAGAAGAATCTGTATTATTGTTTCTCAATCAACCAAAAAACAAACAAACAAAAAAATCAGCTCGACTGTCAGCGACTTGCTTTTCTCCTCTGTTGTTGTTTTCTCTACCAGTCTGTAGGGGGCAGTCTTTATATCTTGATATCTCCCTTCTCTATCTTAAGTTTGGTTTACTTGCTTTTCTTTCTCCACTATTTGACTCTGTATATTCCACATGCTATAGATTCACAAAAATCTAGTATTTTTAAATGTAAATATCGTGATTTTTTCCAAAAATCTATTAAACATTGCCTTTCTTTAATTATTTAACGTCTACGGTTGTCGTTTTTTAAAAAGGTTTTGACCCTTTAATAAACACATTTGAAAGAAAGAAAGAAAGAAAGAAAGAAAGAAAGAAAGAAAGAAAGAAAGAAAGAAAGAAAGATATTTAGATTTAAACACAATTGTTTAAACATTTTAGAAAATTATCTAAGAAGTTTTAATTTAAGCCTCTAAATTCATAAACACACACACACACATATATAAATATATATATATATATATTAAGCACACAATTTGTTGTTCTAATTTAACTTTAAGCAGCAGTTTAATATTAAAAGTACAATTGCAAAGTATTTTAAAATACATAAATATGTAAACGTATTTGTAGTGTACTTCAAATATAAAGGTGTAAAGAGTTACAAATTTTATGATATACTTCATAAAATACAGACCATTTAAAACCACCTTAATGGTAATAAAGAGGAAAACGGCAGCATTAATAATGCTTAATTCATCCAAATGTATGTAATTGTTATTCTTTCAGTTCAATTAAACTATAAAACATATTAAAATTAAAATAGGTCGTCATACTTTTTCAGAAGCTGTCAGGTAAACAAGTGAACAATAAAACCACAGTGGTTTTAAACATATTTCACAAACGTAGGTTGGGCAACATTTTCTGGGGTGCAAGTGTCATATATTATTAAACACTATTTCTGATGAGTACATTTTATACTTCAGCTGTTCCTTGAGATTATTTCTTAAATGTTTCTTATATAAAATTCTTATTTGTTTTCATTTCACTTATATATTTTGATCCTAGGCTATTTTATTCTGAGTCATTATATTTAGCAAACAGCTAAAATGAAATCTTGCAACTTTTGTTTTTGCCAAATGTTTATTTCCCAAAGGGCTGTTATCTAACAAATCTCTTCTGTCTGGAGCGTTTGATCAAAATTATGTGGTAATGCTTTCTTGCTGATCTATAATCCAAACAAACAAACAAACAAACAAACAGGAAGCTCTTAATTTACAGAAGCATTTATTCTGCATAATTCAAATCAAACAGCACAGTAAAATATTTTTTTTATTAAACCCAACACACAAAAACACAACATTCACACCAAAACAGCATTATTCATCCCTTTCAACCCCACACATAAAGCTTTTATAGGCAAACAAAACAAAAAGATAAATTAAAATCAGCAGGCAGCCACACAGAGTCCGGGATGTTTTATCTGCTAAGTTACGTTACTGGACAGACAGCAGATACAGTGTTTGATATGAGCAGAGGTTATCATAAGTTTGTGATTTACAAGTGGAGGGCTATTGCTCTTCCTAAAGAAGACAAGCTCGGCTGTAGCTTCCTTACGGTTATATGCGATGGAGCATTGATGATAAAAGTCAGAAATAATGTCACTATAATACTGCTGAAGAAGGCAATGATGGACCTTCAGCACAAGAGTATGGCATGTGGTCCGGTGTTGTGGTTTGAGTAAAGGGTAAGAATTTTTAAAATCATCAGGCAAAGCAGGGAAAGATGAAGATGGGTCATCGTCAGTGCTGCAGGTAAACAGATGAAGAATCCATCAGATCTCCTGATATGATGATGCTGAATTTGTTGGGTCATCTTCCTCTCTGAAATTAAACACAAACAATATATATTATTAAATAGCAGTTGAATATATTATAGAGCAAAAGGTGTCACTTTAACGTGAAGCTTAAAATGACTTAAGTGAACTTTAATGTGAATTTCTAGTTGATCATTTTAGATGTAAACTCCTGCTGTTTCTACATAAAGCGTAAAGCAAATACTTAAATGTAAAAAAAAGCTTTCACTTGAAAAGCTCTATTTAGAATGAAACATTCTCGAATTATTGGGGTGATTTTGTAGAGCATCAGCACAGAAAAAGTGTCAACATTCTTTTGTGCGAACCATCCTTTTGGGACTGAAATATATGTAACATTCAGTAAAATACAGTACAGTAACATACAGTATAACATACAGTAATATCTGAGGAAAAAAAAGGGTCAACCTTAAACCTTTCTCAGTAAACATGAAGTTATCAGAGTTATCATAGACCACATTCCCATTGTTTTTGACCTATTTGATATTACTATAAGATAATAACGACTTCTATCAAATTAAATTTAATTACATTTAAATTTAAAAGTGTTCTTAACTAAAATCTTTTTATACTTTTAAATAACAATGAATACATTTATTTTATGAAAGGTTGCTGATTAGGCTGATTAAAAAAAATAAAAATAAATAATAATAATAATAATAATATGTATATAAAATTTTTCTTTATTTGGAGTACTATTCAAGCATGTATATTTCTTAATATTGAGCCTAAAATATGTTCTAGTGTCACTATTGAACTATTGTATTGTCTTTGAATAATATTTGTATTTAAATGATATGTAAAGTGTACCTGAAGTACATTTAATGTCACCTTTAGTTGGACTTTAGCACTACTTCTGCTCAATAAAAGTGCATCAAGCACAAAAGTAGTCTTTTAGTCTTTAAGTAAAGCAGTTAATGAATTAGCCTGACCAACTAAAGTCAGTGTGGAAAGACTGTTGCATAAAATAAGTCTATGATTGTCTTTAGTTAGACAGTCTTATTCGCTCTGCATTGTAGGCAAAAGTAAGACGCTGAACAGCTTCAACAAAATGGCCAACAGTGGGCGCTCGCCACAGTTTTACTTTGCAGAAAATATTTGCATATTGGAGGAATATAATGCTGCCAAAACGATATTAATGAACAAATTTAGCGACTAAAATTCAAACAATAAAAACACAAGGCTTGGGCCACAATTACAGATAAAGTAAATAGTAATAGGCTTCAGCTGCTCCTCTAAGTAAAAATGCTAATTGTTGAATTTTTCAAACAGTAAGTTTAGATTTATACGTTCTGTTGTTTTGTTTAAAATGACAATCAATATTTTGATCATTTACAACTATTGACAAGTACACTGCTTAGACCTGCCACAAAAAAATTGACTTGACCTTCCATTACAATGTGATTAACAAAGCTCAATTAATCACAATCAAATTCTGTAATCATTATTGAACTGAAAAGATGTGGTTCCTGTTGACTTCATATTTTGTCCATACAATGGAAGTGAATGGGAACAAGAAATTGCTAATATTCTAGTAATATGCATGCTTGCACACAGATTTTTATATTAGCATATGTTAAAAACATTTTAAAATATTAAATGTATGTCAATTTGCAACAATAAAGACATTAATGATATTAAAACAGCGACATCTGCTGATGCACAGCGTGTTGTATTCTTAAACAGCGTCTGATCACTAACATCTGGATGAGGAGGATCACTCTGATTTTAAAAAATGGTACTCCCTTACCAGTATCGTGACATGCCTAACCAAAATATTAGTTAATAATATTAAAAAATAAAAGTCAGTCAGTCACACAGGTTTGAAAAAATATGAGGGTCAATAAATTGCAGAAATTAATTTTTTGGATGGACTATACTCTCACTCCAAACAGGCCGTTTAAAAACCAGCATGTTTGCCAGTCAATAAATGTTTCCTAGTTGAAGTTTTTGGATTGACAGTTCCTAGGAATGCATACGGAGAAAACAACAACTGATGACCAGTGCTGGCCATCGATCATTTCCATGACTCAGTGACAGCATTGATCTGGTGAACATCACTGCTGTTTGATTGGTGCATGTAAAGGACCAATGTGTTAGTGTGCAGGGGAAGCATGGTTGAGCGCATGCGTGCTGAGGGTTTGTTACTTCCTTTCCAGAGCTTCATGAATAATTGAGCAGTTTTTCTGCCATTGTGCTCATATCTCTTACACAGACTGAGGGAACATTTCCATCAATCGCTTTCCAACTCAATCATCTGTTATCAAACGAATGGGAGAACATAATACAGGAAATCAACTGCAGTAATTGTTCACCCAATAATCATAATAATTCTGTCCTCCTTTGCCACCCTCACTACCGCAAAGACGGCTAACACAATGTGTTTTTCAGGACAGATTGAGAAACACAGAATGCCCAAGGAACAGAATAGAATTAAACAACGGGTCAAATACTGAAACTTTAGCCTGTCCTTTTCAGAAGCTATTGTTCAAAAGGTTTAGAATATAGCACATATTTCTATGGTGTTTTATGTCCTTTTTGAACCAATTGTATAGTTATGTGATATGTAATATTATAGCTACAAAACATCTCCTTATCTGTTCTACAGAAGAATAGACACATACAGACATACAATGTGTGAAGGTAAGTAAATATGAGCCCTTTCAAATTATTTATTGAAAATTACCCCATAATTTACTCTCTCTCACACCATCCTAGATTTATATGACTTTTTTCTTTCAGACAAATTCAACTTGAGTTATATTTAAAAATGTCCTGTCTCTTCCAAGCTTTATAATGGAAGTGAATGGGTGTCCAATAAAGTGCATGTATCCATAATAAATAAATAAAAGTGCCTTACCAGGCTCTGGAGTGGATAAAGGCTAGCTGAAGTAAGTCGATGCAATTTTTTGAAGAACATTTTATAAACATCTCTAGCTTCCGCCAATCATCATCAAAATCGAATGCTGTTTGAGTGGATGATGTAGGACGTTGGTGTAGCTTAAGCTCCAGTAACAATACATCTATCACGGATGGATGCGCTTTATTGGACTTTTTTTAGGCTACTGAAAAACACCCCTTTACTGCCATTATAAAGCTTGGAAGAGCCAGGGCGTTGACTCCAGTTGGATTGGTCTGAAACAAACAGGCATAAGCCATATACCTAGGATACCTTAAGGGTGAGTAAATCAAGGTCATTTTCATTTTTGGATGAACTAACCCTTTAAGTTTGAGCCTTTCGTTTTCTTGAGCTTCACACTGAACAGAGTTTAAGACAACAACAGGTTCCAACCTGCAATTTACTGCCATCGGCGGAGACGTGTGTCAAAACGCTGCACTTCTTGAGTGAATGGGTTTTTAGCTCTTAGACAGAACTGACCTGACTGGTTTCATTCTGAAAAACATGTTTAGTACATGTTTGTCTAAGAATATGACAAACAACATTCAGCGGCCTATAACTATGGAGCACAACAAGGCCTCTCTCCCAACACTGCTGCCTTATCCACTAGATGTGCAGCCACACAAATCTGTCTGATTCAACTAAAATAAAAACTGCAGCATTTCAGATTGATGGACAGATTTCTTACCACAGGTCAGAATCAGCAAACCTCAGTTCTGCTTCAGTGAGCTTCCTACCTAGACAGCACTTTCACAGGATTACTGCTGACCAAAACGGTGCTCTCTACCATTTTTATTTTATTTTTTTATATGGCGTGCATCTTCTAAAAAACACTTGGGATTTTAAATATATGATGATTAGAATGAGACATCTATAGTTTAGCAACATGCTAACAACAAACTACTGAAATCTTCTGATGGGAAATTTCCATTATGTTACAAGGTAAAGACCAACAAGTAAAGTAAGCATATAAATAAATTTTAAAAGGCATACAGAAATTTTCAGTTTGGATGCTGCCTTATAAAGTAGACAGAAAGGCAATTTTCTAGGGTTTGGGACAGAGCTTCTGTTCATTGTTCATGAATAAGTACAGTATGTGTATTAGAATAAGAGGGAAGATCATGCAGATCAAAGGTTCATTTACCTCACACCATCCTCTTTCAGTTTGCGGGCGGCTTGTTTGGACTGTTTGATCTGTAAGTCCAGCCGGTGTAAGTAGTCTTTAGCTGACAGCTCTTCGGCCTGCACGGGTCGGGTGTTGGGCTCCGGGACGGCCGGTTCTGGTGGGGGTGATGGAGCGTCCACGTCCTGACTCACACACGGCGACTCCTGCGGTGTGCTTCCCTCGCTGTCAGGTGACTCCAGAGACAGTCCGTTAAAGAGGGAGCGTTTTTCTGACTTTACAGGAATATTTAGAGTGTTTCGCAGGAATATGCAGTCATTGCTAAATAGTTTATTGACTCGTTTAATTTGCTCCATCTGTGTAAATAAAGAAAAAAATAAGAACATAAGAAAAGAAGTTTTATTTTGAAGAATCACAAACCTATCAATCTATCTCCCTAGTGTTTGCTTGATCTACATTACCAGTGTGTCTAACGTAACTAATCAAACTACATGAGCAAATATTTGTCTGGAGATCAAGAGCCAGATTACAATGTGTAATTTCCTTAGATGAATCCAGAAATTAATTCTGGTAACAAATCAGTGTACACATATATCTGATCTCCAAATCTCTCATGACACTCAGTAATGCTGATTGTTTGGTATTTTGATTGATGAGTTTATCAGTTATCTTTTCAAATGCCTGCAGAGTCATATCAGAATCCCAACTATATACACGCGATTTCGAGTATTATAGAATATATACCTGACATCTTACAATGCTGTAAACGGTGCACATTCAGCCATTTAGACCTATAACACTAGCATACATTGTTTTGAGACTCTGCCTTTGAAACAGAACGGGCCCAAACTGACAGGAGCGCATGATGGCCACTAATATGATACACAACAACGTTGCCTAATTAGGGAGTTTACTAGGTTTTAAAACATGTCATGTAAGGACATGGCCCCAAAAATGGCTACAGACGCTTATAATATTTCATAAATGTGGTCTTAGTAGTTCAGGCAGGGTCCATGTCGCCCCTATATGATGCTCAAAGGGGATGTACAACAGCGTTGAGCATGTAACTGTTAACGTTAATTTAAGGAAATGACTAGGTCGTAGTTTCTTGTGATTAAATTGATGTGTGACTCGTATTCTTACCGTAACACCATATTTGAGCGCTATACCCTGCAGTGTGTCCCCGTCCGTTACCCGGTGCTCTATGTATTTCTCTCCTAAAGGCGCAGTGACACTCGCGGTGCTGCCATACGAGCGCGTCTTTGTCCGGGCCAAACTCTGCGACAGTTCGCTGTCCGACTCCGAACCGGACCGGGATCTGGGGTACAACGGCTGTCCGTACCGTCCGCCTCCTCCATCATCCCGCAGCGGAGGCAGCACCGGAGAAAACTCCGCCATCTTCAATCCTTTATTATTAAAGCTGCCGCGACGCCCGCGCGCTTCACCGCCAACACACTAATATTATTCACAGGATATAAATACGCATGTTTCCAGCGTCACACCCCGAGCAGCGCATTTTCAGCGGCAATGTTTAGAGGAAACGGGAAAGGTGAGTGATTTTTCCAGTCGCCATTGTCGTTACCGTGGGCCTGCGCGAGAGACGAAGCTCGTCCAGTGAAACCTGATCTACGCGCGAGTGGTGATGACACCCCCAGCTAGCTGCAAACTACAGCGTCGCGTTTCGCAGGGTTACAAATGGAATGTGACGTCGCCAGGCAGTCAACCAATCAACGACGTTAGCCAAGCGTCGCGTCCCTTGCAGCGTAAAATCTCAAACTCGCATAAAATTTTTATTTTCATTTTTAATTGAAATATTGTACATTTAGAAAGGAAGAGGGATGTATATTTTATAGGGATGCTTTCACAGTAAAAGTAAATCACAAGCAAAATAGGTCTGCTTGCTAGGAGTGAGTGCACGTTAAAACATGTTATAGTAAAGTTAGCTTACGTTAGATGTTTTTTTTGTCAGTTTTAATGCTGTTTCGTTTAGAATGCTGTGAGTAATGTGTTTAGAGTCGGAGCTGTTCATTTGCGCAGACTGAAGAAATGTAACACTCTAATGTGACCAAACAAATGACAGGACACCCTGAAATGCTTTCTTATGAGCTAAACATATGAAGCCAGTACTTTACATGCAAACTGTACATTTAAGTCTTATGTATCTAATCTTAAGCATTGACAATGAAGTCACAAAAGCCATATTAAGATATTAGCCTCTGCAGATTTCTCAGTTAATAACGAAAAAAAAACAATGTGTCTAAATTTTACACTTACTGGAAATTGGAGAAAATGGGGGTTCTTGGTTTTTTTTCCTAACCTCATGACCTGGTTTTTGAGAGAAAGAGGAAGCAGGTATACAAGTTGCTGGCTTGTGGTTGCACAGGTTCAGTTGTAGGCGGGCAATGAAATCAGAAGGGAAACTGATTTAACAGACATAGAGAAACCACTGCATTATTTCACTTTTGACAGTGCTCTCATTAATCTTTTCTGATTCCTGTCAGTTCTGTATTGTGCCTGCAAACTAAAACTGATGGGGAAACTGGAATCTTTTTTTGAAAGAAGTGTGTAATTAGTCACTTCTCACAACTGTGGCAATATGTTTAAATCCCTGTCCTTTCCATTAAATTTAAAAGTGTTACAACATAGTCAAGTTTTAATTCCACCCATTTAACTGATGACTACTTCCTCAAGATTACTTAAGATCCGCCATTTATGATTTTTAAGTGGATTGAAGACAAGGCTGTAACAGATAACATTGTTCTTAAAGGACTGTGGCATCATTTAACATCATCCTAATATGTTTGAATCCTAAATGTTTCTAAAAGTCTCAACAAAAACTCCATATTGATGTTATCTAGGACCCATTAAACACTGTATGCCACAGTCTTGTTTTTATAGTGAAATGGCCTAATGTGGCTCATTATTTGCATTTCAGACTTCTTTGACATATTGCAATGTGTAGCCAAAGCATTAAATTCACACCCAATACTACTTTAAAGCCCCCACAATGTGTCATAATCAAGTGAAATGAGAAAATGCAGATAACACATTTGTTGAAGAAATGACACAGGAGTGCACTTAGTGCAAGTCATCTAGAAAATCTAAAGCTTCCTAATGTAATACAGGTGTGTTCCAATTTTGAAACACTAAAAAGCCTGTGATAAAATAAAAGGCCAAATAAATCACCAAGATTTAGGTTATGTTGAATAGTAAAAACTGTAGGCCAGAAAATAACCCTATCTGCAGTAACAGCATTCTAATATTGCATGTATAGCAACACTAAAACCCAGTAAATAACCATTTTTTTTGTTTCCAAAACCATGCCCCACAACAATTTGAATACAAATCTCACCTCATCATTCCTCCCAGTGATTATTTCAGAATAAACTGAGATCAGATCGCAAAGATTTGGATGCCATCAAAGAGCCATAAATCCCATCATTATTAAAAGGGCAATATCAATAAGTCACTCCCCTACACACCTCTCTCCATGATGGTAACGGTACATTTTTATATAAAAGGGCCACCTTCATAAATGACTGTACATTTGAGAGCTAGTATGATTTTGATCACATGAAACCACATTTGGTTAACCCATAATTTCACTAAATACATGACATTCATCTGTTTACGGGTGTCTCACATTAGTCCTGCTTTAGAGCAATTTAAAATAACATCTAACCTGACTAAGGTCTATTATGGTTTCTGAAAAATCATGTAACATTGAAGTTCGTAGCCTTGGGCACAAGAGTTTTGTCCAGAAAAGGACTGCTGCAACAAGGTTGTAAGCGCTCTCTGGAGTGGCATTGTGTAGCACATTATGTTTCACTGGAATATTCCAAGCCTGCTAACTAAGGTGGCGTTCACTTGTTCCTGGCCATATACTGTGTTCTATCCATGATGTAGTAGCAGTACCTGTCTAAAGAACCGTTCTGCCTCCTACAGGAATGCACAGGTACTACATACAAGTACACGTGAACATGCATGGATAAGTGTTCAAAGATGAGATAGATGCACTCATTGCTCTATATACATGTTGCCTACGTATGTAGAAATGTAATAAATGATGTTATATACTCTATATGTGACTTTATTTTCAAGTCAGCCTTTATAAGGAGCAGCAGGTGCTGTATGTTACCCAACACCACAAACAATAGACCTGCTGCTCTGCCTTCTGTAAAGCTCATTACTGGACAGAATTCATCTGCACTGTGATTTGTTTGCTTAGAATAATGTTTTCTTAATGTCATTAGTTTATGCCACTTTATACACACATCATGCACATCTGTCTTAATAGTATAGAGCTGAAGTGTCATGCATATTTAATCAGAGATACTGAGGGCATCACATTATATTCATTGCACCCGCTGGCAGGAGTGCAAGATCATATAGGCTGTAAAAATGCTAGATTATAGGATGATAGATGATGGAATGTATATTTCATATCATCATTATAATCTTTATTAGTGCTGTCAGACAATTAATTGTGATTAATCACATCCAAAATTTAAGTTTATATATATAAATATATATATGTGTGCTGTGTGTATTTAATATATATATATATATATATAGAGAGAGAGAGAGAGACAGAGAGAGACAGAGAGAGAGAGACAACATTTAAATGTATAGGCTACACATTTGTATATTTTATTTAATATGTAAAAATATATTTTTTTTATTGTTTAATACAGCACTAATACATTTTTGGTGGTATTTTTAAATAAAAGTTCATAATGAATAAAAATGAAACTGATAGATAAATAAACACAATGTTAATAAATCTTAGGTATGATGTTTAGTAGAAAAGGATAAAATAAAGAACATCCAGTTTTTATATACCATGTATTAATATGTAATTTTGTAAATGGAAAACAAAGTGGGTTTCTGCTATAAAATCAAATGTTAAATACACAAATATTATGTTTAGGTTCAAATAAGCTGTGATTTATCTGATGTTATTGTTATTTCAAAGCGTATTAGCACTGTACTCTCATAATAAAATCTTTAAAAAAATTCAAATTCCACTTCAAATAATTCACCCTAGCACCGATTTAACATTTTTAATTAAGATTCATTTGACAAACAGTACCTGCCCTAGTGCTTGTAATAATAGTGATGCTTGGCTTAGCGGGCAGTAATAAGGACAAATTGTGTGAGAGACAGGTGATGAATACAAATGTCAAGGTTTGTGTGAACATAAGCAGTCGATGTCAGAGGGGCCACAGTGGTCTGTTTTGGGTTCTGGATGTTCTTACAGCAGGTGTTCAAGGGCCTTGGAGGATTATTCATATGTCCGTTCTCATGTGTAGCTCACGCAGATGCCACTTACACAATCACTCTGTCCTTATTTATAGTTAATGAAGTGTCCAAGCCTCATCTGTATGCTATCGGACAAAAGAAAGTGTGCTGTGTAGGCAGAGATACCGGTCAAAATAGACAGATGTTGCCCATGGCCTTTTATCACTGGACAGTAAATAATGGAAAAATAAGGGATGTTTCATGTCATTTTTGTCTATCTTCCTCTCCTTTATTCCATTGATCATCTCTCCTCTTTTTATAGTCCCTCATGTCAGTGGATCACATCAATCATCTTCCACTTCAAACATCAAAGATCCTGATCAAACATAAACACTTGTGTCAGGCAAAATAGCTTTTTATTTACAGTACCTTGTTAAACATTTAACAAAGTGTGATCAAGAGGCTCTGGACTCTTAATATTAACTGTTAAACTGTAGTTTTTAGTTAGGAAATTTGATGTGAATCATTGGAATAATGTAGTCCACTCACTCAGAATATAAATATGCCCTAATGTGATTATTTTGGAGCTATTTTTGTTCGTACGGCTCACCATTGCACTATACTATCAGGTTTACACTGACCTCTACTGGTCGCTGTTGTTATCGCATGTAGTTCGTCTTTCTGCGTATAGATGGCGCACATGAAAAGATAATGACGTTTTGTCACGCCTCAGAATGTGGCTTTCGACAACTACTGCAAACAGCAGGCTGTCAGCACAAAACTGTTGTTTTCCATTGAAAAGAGCACATTATACGCTATTCTGTTTGTGCACAACTTGAGTGTTTTTCATTTGTAAATGGAATAAAGGATTAATTCCCGTCTCTTCACATAGGCTCTGATGGATTCAGATGCTTCTGACCGCAAACACAGGTCAATGTTTAACTTCTGTCACACCTAGTGTTTGTCCTCTGCCTTACAAGGACATTTAATACAAAGGACTCAGTGTTTACTCACATACTAGATGTGAGATCACACAGAGACACACACACACACACACACACACAATTTGTGTTAGTGGTGTTTCAGCTGCAAAAAGATTTTGAATATTTTTCCACTAATTGTACCAAAGTTCCAGTGGTTATTTGTTTTGTGTGTGTGTGAGGGATGCCTGGTATTCCCTATGGAGATAAAATGTCCCCACAACCATCGTAATACCAATTTCACAGAAACCTGATGTGTGTGTGCGCAGGTTTATGTGGTTTATTAGGACACAAAATTGTATAATGACATGGTATTGCAATATGAAGGTGATTTATTTTCAGTGTCCCCATAATTCAAAAGGTTTAAAAAACATACTAAATGGTGTTTTATTTTGTTTTTTAATCTAAAAATGCACACCGTTTCCTGTAAAGGTTTAGGTGTAGGGTCAGTGTAGGACAATAACACATACAGTCTGTCCAGTATAAAAACTATTAAGCCTATGGAGATTCCCTATAAATCACAAAAACCAATGTGTGTGTGTGTGCACCTGGTATTTTTGACCTTATGTGGACCAATTGTCCCCACAACGATAGCAATACCAGTAAATTTTGACCTTGTGGGGACATTTCTTAGGTCCCCATGAGGAAACAATAAATCACACAGAATTATGTTTTTTGAAATTCCAAAAGTGTACAGTTTCCTGTAAGGGGTAGGTTTAGGTGTAGGGTAGGTGTAGGGCAATACCACATACAGTCTGTACAGTAGAAGCATCATTACCCCTATGTCCCTATAAAACATGTAAACCCAACATGCGTGTGTGTGTGTGTGTGTGTGTGTGTAAAAATGCTTACACACTACCTCCTATTCAGTGAGCTCTTAAAGAAGATCTCTGTTAAGAAAATCTTCAAACAGTTTTGAAATGTAAGGATGTTTTAAACAGGTTATCAACTGCAGTTCTGACCCAGAATATCAAAGATGCAGCTGTTTTGAGCATTACTGTGAAAATGAAAGAAAAAACCCTTCACTGAATCTGTCATTGTTATTAGTGTCATTATTTTTGGTTACTGAGATGATGGTGTATCATGGTAAGTCAAAGCTTAAGGATTTTGATCTGCTGCCATGGTCGATGGTTTAGATAAGTTTAGGTACAAAATGTCCACTGTTTCTGCTATTAAAAATGTTTTTTTTTTAACTTGCTATAAAAACAAGTAATAAAATAAGAACACACACCACAATAGCACAAATTAAATAGGAAATGATACAAATAAATTGGTGTTTTTCAGCTAGGTCTACTAATAGTATTCAGGTGAAAAAATTAAAAATGAAATAAAAATGGGAGTGCTGTTCATGCTCGTTCACCATCGGGAGCTTCCATTGCTGCTAGTTTCCAACAGGAAGCATCTGTGGTTCCAGTACTGGCCCTCAACAAGGGCGCCCATGGGTAGCGATTATGTATGCATTGGAGCAGAACCTTAGCTAAGAAGAGGGATTTCTTTCTTACAGTGAACACACTTGCCTGCCCGTTTCCCACAGGGACCATGTGTTCTGGTGTCCCCCAGGGTTCTCTTCGAAGTCAAGCCTAATGGATCAATTTTAAATGTAGTACCTACTTAAGCAGTATGCGATTTCGGACGCAGCAGATATCCGTATACACTGTGCACTTTCAGATTTATAACTTTGCAGGATATTCTCACTCACTTAGAGCTGTGTTACACACAAAGGTCATTTTTAAGTCCACAATAGGGGCACTTAAATCTGTGTTTAACTGGGAGACCTTGACCTCAGATCAGATTCTGTCCTTTCTAATCTGTACATACAGTAATAATAATTATAATAATAATAATAAACAGAAATGTGTCTGTACCTATTACTGAATGCAGCAGATCACTGTGCTAGATTTACTTTCAGGATCCAGTTGCATTCTAGACGTTCTGAAATTTGGTTCCAAGCCCAGTTGATCACTCATTGGTGCTGTCTGCTGAAGACTGATTCCAGAAGACTGTTTCTGCTTGATTCCAAACACACATTGCTAAAATGAGTTCACTCGAAGTCTAAATCACAGAAGATGATGAATACATCTGGTGAAAATATATAAGTTCAATGACGTCAGCCACAGAGTGAAACATTTTCCATCCATTTCTAACACACACACACACACACATACTCAAACACAATGACTCATTTCCCATGTAGCAGCAGTGAGGTCTGTAGGGCTGGTGTTGGTTAAGTATGAGATAAGCTCTGTTGGAGTTTAAGACAGCAGGAATGATGTAGTTGCAATGACATCATGTACCTGGCATTTCCAAAATAATCCCGAAACAAAACCTCACCTGCATATTTCTGTGTACCCCGCTGCAGTCTGTTTTCGTGTTTGAAAAAGGTCAATCCTGAATGATTGTAACTAGACAACTGACCTTTATCTTTATTCAACATTTATGTTTATTGTTAGAAGTTTACATCCCAATTTCACAATCTGCAAAATGCTAATTATTTGACCAAAATAAGAGGGATCATACAAAATGCATGTTATTAGTTTTGTACTTCACATAAAAGAAAATAAGAAAATTGTACACATTTCCATTTTCTTCAAAGGCTTTAACTTCATGGTTTTTCCTTCTGGAGTTTAAATGTTGTATATGACTCCTTCAGATGTAAAACGATGCATCTTAAAACCACAGTCATTCTTGGGAAAGGTTTAAATACACAAAAATGATGGGAAACCAAAAGATTTCTGATACCTGAGGGATTTTACCGATGGACAGCATGCAGTTAAACTGTTCAGGACAAATAAGAGACTCGTGACTATCACAAACAAAAAAACAACCCCACTGTGAATCAAATGAGGATGCAATATGAAGAATCAACCGAGTCATTTTTATTAATTCACAGATTATTTTTCTCTTGTGAACTATATGTAATATATTTTATGTGAAACACCTTTTTCAGGTTGGTATAGAACCCGAATATCATAACTAATATAAAAACACCTGTAAACAATTCTAGTATTTTACAGTAACTTAAGCAAGGATTTAGTTTATTATTAAATACTACCAGTAGTGGCTATCTCGTGTGTCACTCGTTTTTCTCTCAGGTAGTCATTGCGACTAATCATTAGAGACTATAAGCACTGAAACTGGGATACACGTCATTAGCTCTTATTTAATATCGAGCAATCATACAAAAATAAATTCAAGTTACTATTCAGTTACTAAAAATTTACTAAAAAGTTTCATGCACCGTTGTCAACCCCTGGGATCTCACAGCAGGATAGAGAACAAAAGGAACCGACCATTCTGTAAAAACATACATTTTATTGAGGACGTCTGATACTTTACA